>CM070015.1:31805160-32180160 GCA_036247105.1 Cirrhinus mrigala
TTGAAATTTAAGGCCTGGGAAACGCTTAAGAATAGCAATATTCCTGAAGAGGTACTTGAAAAGTGCTTAAAAAAAAGACAGTTTATCTATGAAATAAGTATTTAATTTTGTCAATAAGCACATATCCTTTTATGCAAAATTCACACAAAACATACCTTTTTCGCTTATGTAAGTTAATGTGTCGTGAACCAAATCAATTGAATAATTTATGCTGGAACCGCTCAGATTGATTCAAACTTGTGACTTTGATCATTCATTTTAAGGGATTCACTAGCAAAAACCAGATCACCAATTTTAATTTTAAGAGATTTTAGCACATAACTTTTCAAAGCACTATTTAGAAGTGCTCCAATCTGATCGTGTATCGCAAATCATTTGATTTACATTAGAACTTTACATACTGCAAATCATTTGATTCAGGTCAGGATGTCAGAGCGCGTATCATGAATCATTTAATTTACAGGAGATCGGAATGGGTTTGTGAATCATTTAGCGAATCGAATGATTCAAATCGAGTGATTCGTGATACATGATTTGAAGTCCCCTCAGAAGGTTGATTGCGAATCATTTAATTTAGATTGGAACTTCGGTGCGGGTTCGCGAATCATTTGTTTCAGATCAGAACTTCAGAGTGATTTCGAAAATCTTTTTTTAAATTTTTTTCTTAAACAGTAGAAAACATCAAACCATTAATGCAGTAGAGTTATAAAAAAGAAAAAAAGAAAAAAGTATACACAAATACAAAAAATGAACAGTGGTTATACTATAGTAAAAGTGTAGTATACTTTGTAATGCACTTCACTTAATTTTTGCCATTTTTTATTATTATGTTTTTATTCATCTATTTCTTTTTTTAGAATTTGAAATGGAAAACATTGTTCGATAAGTGAAATCTCTGATTGAAGTCCTTGAAAATCAAAAAAGCCCTGGAATTTCATTTTACAGTATCTGTACAAATCCTGTTTTTAGTTTTAATTGCAATATTCTATTTAGCTTTAATTTATTTATTAAATATTTTAATTCAGCTTTAAAGGAACCGTATGTAGGATTGTGGCCAAAACTGGTACTGCAATCACTTTCAAAATGCTGTAGAACGGCGTATCCCCTCCCCCTCCCCCCTGACTCGAGGTTGCCAGCTAAGCTGCAGGATTCCGCAGGAACATAGGCTGCTACAAGGAGCTTCCAATGGCAAGTGACGAGTCCTACACAATAAGTTTTTTTTTCTTCTGTTACTTATGTTTATGCTTCACGAGAGATGTTTTGCAAAGTAATTATGTTTCGCAAAAATTTACTAAAGGCGATTAGCCAAATATTTCGTAAAGATGTACTGCAATACCACATTTCAGTCGGAACATAGATTGTTTTCATACCGTGCTAGTGGTGCGATATAAAGCTTTTTATGAACGCATTTAGCACGGGCGACCGTGGAAAATCCACTGTGTACGGAGCTTCGGATTCATAACGAGGTATTTTAGGTTTCGTAACTTTATACATGTTTTATCCGACACGTTCGTAGCTGCAGCTGTAACTAGAGCAGAGCTGGCAACCCGGATGACGAAACTCTACTGACTTCGTGATTGGTAGATAGCTGGAGGGTGGCGCCTCAGACCAAAACACAACATGACAACATCAACATCAGTTGAGGGCTGCAACTTTCACTTTTAAATGACAATATCCTGGCCAGACCACTGTTGTCAGTGATATAAGTATTTGAAATGAACATGATTTCTTAATGTCTAGTGACATGTCAGGGCCATTTTATGATTAACTGAAATAAATTTCTTACATACGGTTCCTTTAATTTAATAAGTTGTTACAAACCTGTATGCATTTATTTTTTTCTTTTGAACATAAAAAGATATTTTGAAGAATGTTGGTGACCAAACAGTAGCTGGTCTCCAAAAAATACTATAGAAGTCAGTGGCTACCAGCAACAGTTTGGTTACTAACATTGGTTACTAACATAAATGATGACAGAATTTAAATTTTTTTGGGTAAACTATCCATTTAGTAGTCCTAGTTTTAATTAACGATAACACGATTTACAGCGATGACTGGTTTGAGGTAGTTAGTGGATAATAATAAGAAATAATAATAATAATGAAAACCACATTCTACAATCAGTCTAACCCAAAAAAAAAAAAAAAAAGAAATATTTTCTCTAAATATTCTGTTATGCTTTTAATTGTGAAAATTACATTATCATAACAAAAACTTTTAAATTTAATTAAAAAATAATTATATATATATATATATATATATATATATATATATATATATATATATATATATATATATATAAAATATCTTTAAAGAATCTTATTTTGGTGATATTGGCAATAAAAAATTCGAATGGCCTACACCTTTCTAATTTTGCTTGGGATTTTCTTTTGAAGGAAGACGCAACAAATTGTTTATGTCTTTGTGCGTTATGAATGAGACAATTTCTTTTGTGCCAGAAACATAAACAAGAGCTGCTTCAAAGATCCTCCCAGACATCACACTGAAGCGCTTTACATATGAAAATACCAGAAGATCTATTGGAGAAAGTGAATGAATAATGAGAGCCTGTGTGTGTGTGTGTGTCTGAGGCTTGCGTAGACCCCCGACACCCTCAGCCTCCCAGCGCTTGTATTAAAGATGAAAGCTTCGCTTGCTTTGCGAGGTGCTGTGCATCGCTGTCTGTCAGAGAGCTCGGCTTCCTCCAACTTTCTCGGTGGCATGGGGGAAATACAGACATAAATAAAATATAGTTTTATGAATAATTCAGGTGTGCATTGTGATTGACATGAGGGTGAAAGTACCTGATTATGCCACAGACGTGCGTGATTGGAATGAGCTCTCGAGCAGATAAGATCAGCCAAGCTGCAAAGTTCAAGCTCCCTCTCTGCATCTCTGTAAGATCGAATTACAGCCCGAGTGTGGAAATCAGACTTGCCCCGAGTTTGTGTACATTTCCAATCAGTTCCTTCCTTTCGCTCTTCTGCCATTTTCGGCGTGTGGAAAATGCCTTTATTGAATTTGGCCTGTCTAGACTGGTAGATCTCAACCTTTTGTAAGTACTGGACTCCCAGCATCTTTCAGATCTTCAAGGATGGAAGCGCTTCATGCATTTTACTTCCCAGAGTGAGGAATTTAAAAAAATAGTGTCAGGCAGTTGTCAAAAATAAATCCTTCCATAACAAATATTAAATATTTATTATTGAATTACATGTTTATAATGAATCATATATTTTTTACTATTTAAATTAAATAATTTATATGTTTTAAGAATCTTTATATTAACATTTTAAAGAAATTTCGTTAACACCTTACAGTAAGGTTCATTAGTTAACTACATTAGTTAACATGAACTAAGAATGAACAATATTTTTACAGCCTTAAATAATTTTAGCTAAAGTTAATCTACTAATGCGTTATTAAAATCACAAGTTGTGTTTGTTAACATTAGTTAATGCACTGTGAACTAACATGAACAAACAATGAACGACTGTATTTGAACCAACATTAACAAAGATTAATAAACATTGTAGTAAATGTATTGTTCATTGTTCATTCATGTTAGTTCATACATTAACTAATGTTAACAAATGACACCTTAATGTAAAGTGTTGATGAAATTTCTTAAATAATTCACAATTATTATGATTAATGTGTGCATAATGGCCATGGCTTTTAGTTATAGCTTATATATTTTTGCATATTTATTATATATTGCATATATTTTCATATTTCAGATGTAATAGCAATAATAAAATATAGCTGCAAGCAGCGATTACTGGGATTCATGCGCTTATGGCATTTAAGCATAAAAGGAAAGAGACATTACATATTATTTAGCAAGGCTGTACCCACCAAAATCAATGATTAAAAAATCATTTTTGGCAAATCCAGGTAACTTACCCATAGAAATCTTTATTTATTTTTTAACGTTTATGACTGTTATAGCGCCAGCTGTGGTCCGATCCCCTTAAAACTTTGCATGCTTGTTTAGAATCACCTGTCGTATGTACTCAGCAGGTTTTGTGAAGTTTTGAGCTTTCCTTTATGCTTTATAGGCTTTTGGGTACATTTGGATAGGCCCCTTTTCTAAATGACCCCATTATAGCTTCCCAAAGGGTAAATTTCATGTACTGCAGTGTTTTTTTTTTCCCAGATTAAGCAAAAAACCTAGGACTAGTTTGCAAAAGTAGGTTTTTTGCATCTTTTCAATCATTTAACAAACAACTTGACTGACTCGAACAGGCCCACCGAGTTTTGTTCTGATCGGCCTCCGTTAACCTTGTCTAACAGGTGCTCAAACTTCGTCGGCCAATAGCGATTTTCATGTTGATAGGACAAATGGTTGCGCAGTTATTGTCATTTTTAGGTTTTTCCCTCATGTAGTGCCACCAAGTGGCCAAACTCCGCTATTTTTGTCCTGAGACCTCAGGTTGAGCTCTTACATAAGTGTTTTGACTTTGGCGGAGATATCTCATTCCGTTCAGGACTTATAGGCATTTTATTAAAAGTGGCCCTGCCCCTTTCAAACATTTCGGTGCCACAGTGAGTCAAAAGTTCAACTTTCTTTTGATAATTATTGATATTCACTCTCTAGTCAATCATTCTGCACTGGTTTGATTCTGATCGGGTGAAAAACACAGGACTAGTTCGCAAAAGTAGGTTTTTTGAAAAACATCAAAATACACGAAAGTTTCGCTACGCTCTTGAACCCCTAAAAATATCAATATAAATTCTTAAATTATCATATTATGATTAAATAATTATGAAGAATAGTTTTGTTATTTAATTGAAGGTGGGTTAAGTGTGTCCTTAAAAAACAAAAGCTTTGACGGAAAGTAATGGTCATCATGCAAACATTTATTTTAAGTTAGATTGTAAGAAATAGACAAATATTTAATGAATAATCACTTACATTTTCAAGTTATAAGTTATCATTACCAGTGTTGGGGGTAATGCATTACAAGTAACATGGGTTATGTAATCAGATTACTTTTTCAAGTAACTAATAAAGTTATACATTACTTTTAAATTTTTACTTTTTCAAATAAGTAACACAAGTTACATTGTTTTCCCGTTTACTCACTGACATCTCTCCTGTCTCTGTGCTGAGAGAAATTGGGTGTAAGTGCAATAATCCTCCAGCCTGAGGATTACTAATTTCACTAAACAGGGTAAATTAGCATTGGAGCGCAATTCCATAAATGCTGATGGGAGGGGAAAATTCTCTGTGTGATTTACTGACAATGTGCACATTAAAGGACACAGACGCAGCTAGATCATTTCTATAATGACCAGCACAATGGGATGTCACAATTCTCAATATAATACTCAACCGTTCGGTACGACATCCATGGTTCAATACGCGCTTGTGAATTGTGGTTTTTCGGTGTTGCATTTAAATAACTCCCTTGTTTTATTTCACTCGGAATTTGCTGTATGAGTGCCCGCGATTTAACGCTGAAATGAGAAAACGCTTCCCCGCTTTTATATTTGAAAAAAGCAACACACGCAGAGCATCTTCCATTCTAATGACATGCAATGATAAGCCTTTCTAAACCTGTTGTCCAACAAAAGAGTCATAAAAACAAAAGTTATAAAAAACATAACTTGTTTTTAATTCACAACATCAGTCAAGTGTTTGAAATAACTTCCTTATGTGATCTGATGTGGATTTTTACCACAGAACGAGGCAGAAAAATTCTATACTCATATTCTATGTTGAGTAGCAATGGCTTATGAAAATACACGAGATGGCTTGAAGAACACAGATAAACCATATAATATTGCAGACGAGTGTTTATTGTCCTTACATTTCATTATTCAAAACATTTAACTTATATCTTGTTTTTATTCAGTTACAGCGATAGCGATGCCTTTATCCATGTTAGAAAAGCTGGAACGGAATGTCATCAGTGATTATGAGTTCTATTTTGCATAAAAATCGAAAAAATAATACCTCTCTCAAAAGAAAAATTAAGCAGACATATACTAAACCACGCTTTTTCCAGAGTACAGAGGTTTACGGGAGTATTTTGTTAATTTGTTGCAAAAAAAAAGATATCAGAACTGAACCGAAAACCATGGTTAAAAACCGAGGTACGTATTGAACCGTGGACTAACTGTATTTTTGCATCCCTACAATCTACCAAGAGCAGTGCAAATTACTGCCTACTTTAAGATATGCTTTTTTTGGTCATTAAATAATGGCACAAATACCAGTAATTTGACAAGTTCAGGTCATGTATATGCTAGTGTTTTCCTAAAAAGTGACAAAATGTAATTATTAGCTTGCAAAAATAGTTATGGTCCAATCAAATTCTATTTACAATGACAGTGCCACATAATAATAACAGCAAACAACATGCATCATGACTGCAACATAAACTAAAGACTATTAAAGGAATAGTTCAAGTGCCATTTACAAGCCAAAACAGTTAATTAGTTATTATTAGAGGTCGACCGATGTATTGGTTTTGCCGATTAATCGGCACCGATAGTTCATTGTTAGAGCTATCGGTTATCTGCAAAAATCCATGCCGATAGTTTTTCGGATTGGGTCCCTTGCTGGAGCGGCTGATAAGGTCGTCATTATACAGCAAAGTCCCTATAGTCTTTGTTAAGCAGCAAGAGAGCGCCTCTAGTGGCGGAAATCACTGACAGCACGTGCAGTTTATTTAGACACGTGATACTGCGCTCTGCACAGAGCGGGACACTTCAAAGGCGGATTTAAAACGTCGACAAGGAAACAGTGTGTACAGTATACTGTAGTGCATGTTTTCATATCATTACTTAGTGATGAATTTGTTGACTAGATGCTGCATTAGTGGAGAAAGGACAGCAGTATACTTTTGCCCGTTTGGTGATCAAATAAACTCTGTAGACTGCCGCTTTAATTGAACACGACGTGTCCGGTGTATGTGATACCGGATAGCTGCGAGTTCTTCTAGACGCGGTGCTGCACTTTTGCCCGTTGTGTGACTAACATAATTTTTATATTTTGATTAGATAATCACAAATTTTCTAGAACAGAACCAGTTAAATTGTGAAAGTACACAATATCCATATGCCTTTGTGTAGATATTTAAAGATGGCCATCTTTAGCGTGATTGTTGATGTAATGGTAACACTTTACAATATGAGTCCATTTGTAACATTAAGATTGATAAAAGCTGTAGAATAGAAGTATTGTTCGTTGTTAGAGTGTGTTAATTTCAGCATTTACTGATATATTTTAAAAATGTAGTTGCTTTTGTTAGTATTAATGAACAATGAACTGTAATGATCAATATATAATGAATATTAATATTTTTAGTCATTTATAAAGTATGGTTCAGTAGGCTACTTTTTTTTTTTTTTTTAAATAGTAGAGCACTATTTATTTTCCGGTCAGTAGCTATTTTAAAAACTATTGGTCGATTAATCGGTATCGACCAGTGTGGTCCAACCTAGTTATCGGTATCGGTAAAATCCAATATTGGTTGACCACTAGTTATTATGGACTGGCCAGAAGCGATGGTTTAAAGCTAAAATGCAAATAAATTGCAAAAATTGTGCTTTTTACTTCACCAGATGTTAACTGATGGACTGGAGTGGATTACTTGGGGATTATTGTGATGTTTTTATCAGCTGTTTGGACTCTCATTCTGATGGCACCCATTCACTGCAGAGGAACCATTGGTGAGCAAGTGATGTAATGCTACATTTATCCAAATCTGTTCTTAGGTAGAAACAAATTA
Source organism: Cirrhinus mrigala (assembly GCA_036247105.1). Classification (NCBI taxonomy): domain Eukaryota; kingdom Metazoa; phylum Chordata; class Actinopteri; order Cypriniformes; family Cyprinidae; genus Cirrhinus; species Cirrhinus mrigala. The sequence continues at coordinate 31,812,900 of CM070015.1, forward strand.
ATCTACATCTTGGATGGCCGGAGGCCAAGTACATTTGTCAGCAAATTCATTTTTCGGTGAACTACCCCTTTAAAATGAGACCACTGGCATACAGCGGTGGAATTTGGTCGAGTTTTACATAGAAAGCAGGGCAATCGAGCACAGATCCTAGATCAGATTCCATATGCCAGTCATTTGAGTTCACAGCTTCAGTTTGCACACAGCGACTGATGGAAGAACAGTGTGTTTTTTCCACTGTTGTTCTGGAGAAGATCAATGCGAGCTGCAGCAGTCGGCTCCGTGTGCGGGGTACTGAATAGCAGCCAGATATGTCTTCCTTCTTTCATGTGTGTGTGAGTGTGTGTGTGTGTGTGTTGATGTCTACAGCCTCAGGCAACAGCAAGTTAACAAATGTACAAAGCGGGAATGAAGCCTCATTTCCATAAAGCACCCAATGTAGTAGAGCGACTATTTAAATGGGCTCCTTTGTTTCTAATTGTGTTCTGCTTTCTTGCTTGTTCTTAAAAAAAAAGAACTCTCAAGTCCTGCACAGGCAGAGACACAGACTGTTTTTACAGTTTACTTAGTAAACCATCTTTTAATGAGCGCTGCTCAGACGAAATGATCTTCACAACACAATAGTAAAGATTTATTAGCTATCTGTGTGTTTATTGGCACCTTTTGTAGGTCTCTGAATCACTGATTCTTCAGTGCGAATGGATCTAAAGACATAATAGAGCAATAATCGGTGCAGTAAAATAGGAAAATAGACTGTAATTATCACAAGAGTGTAGTTTATGTCCCGTTATATTGCGTATCAGATGTGTTTTGTGTATCATTTTAACCGTCTAGCAAATTTAATATGCTGTAATGGCCGATGTTCTCAAGCATCTCTCAAGTATCTTACAATGAATCTTTTTCCTAATGGAATTAATGTGCGTCAGTACAACCCCTCGTCTTACTACAAGAGAGAATGTCACGTTTGAACAAATGTTAATGAATGCCAGTCACAGCATATGATTCATGCCAAGGAAAAGTTGTTTATTTTAATTTTACCTTATAAATTTGTATTTTTATTATAAATATAAATATTATTTGAAATACTTCTAAGACTATTTGCATTGTGACAAATGAACAAAAATAAATTGATTAATTAAACCTTGTTCAGTTAAATCAGCATAAATTAAATGTACTACAACAAATACTAGATTTTTTTTTTTTTAGTAATTTATACATACAGATCATTTAAAATTATAAATACAAACTGAATACAGAATATTTGTTTATTTATTTATTTATAGAAATTTATGGTTTTTGGTAATGAGAATTTCATGGTAAACTGCTGATTTTTCTAAACATAATATCACAATGCAAAAAATTCTTAATGGTCTTAAAAACAGCCTTTTTCATTTTCTTAAAAAAAAAGAAAGAAATTAATACTTTATATTTATAATACAATATAACACTTTTAGAAAAAAAAAGTATTAAATAAATTCTGTTCTTATTGAACATTCTGTTCATGAAAGAATCCTAAAAAAAGTTGTCATAGTTACATTTTTTAAAAAAAAAATTGAAATGAGAAAAAAACATTTTAAAATGTAAATAGAAAAATAGAATACCACAATATAAGAGGCTTCTTTCAAAAATATTAAAAACCTTAATAATAGTTAATAATTAGATTAAAAATGAATACCGCTCAAAAGTTTGGGATCAGTAAAATGTTTAATTTGAAAGTTTTAATTTTCAATTTTTTAAATTTTTAATTTTCTTATGCTCATCAAGTCTGCATTTATTTGATCAAAAAACTGTAATATTGTGAAATATTATTTAAATTTAAAATAACTGTTTTCTATGTGAATATGTTTTAAAATGTTTTTTATTCCCGTGATGCAAAGCTAAATCTTCAGCATCATTACTCCAGTCTTCAGTGTCACATGATCCTTCAGAAATCATTTTTATATGCCGATTTATTATCAATGTTGAAAACAGTTGTGCTTCTTAATATTTTTTTGGAACCTGTCATACTGTTTTTCAGGATTCTTTGATCAATAAAAGGTTAAAAAGCATTTATTTAAAATAGAAAGGTTTTCTAACAATACGCAATACTGTTCAAAAGTTTAGGGTCAGAACATTTTTATTCTTTCTTTTTTTGAAAGAAATTAATACTTTTATTCACCAAGGATGTGTTAAATTAATAAAAAGCGATAGCGTAGATTTACATTGTTAGAAAAGATTTAACAGTTTCCAACAATGATAATTCTAATAATAAATCAGCATATTAGAATGATTTCTTATGAAGGATCATGTGACACTTAAGACTGGAGTAACAGCTGATGAAAATTCAGCTTTGCATCACAGGAATAAATTATATTTTAAAGTATATTAAAATAAAAACCATTTTTTTGTATTGTAATAACATTTTACAATATTACAATTTTTTTCTGTGTTTTTTAACAAATAAATGCAGCCCTGATGAACATAAGAGGTTTCTTTAAAAAGCATTACAAGTCATCTTGATCCCAAACTTTTGAGCAGCATTGTATATAGTATTCATTTGTTTTTGTTTTTTTTCAGATGAAATATGACCTGTACATATTCTTTGTTTTATGATCAGGCTCTCATGTTTAGTCTTGCCCAGCAATTTGCATTTTATACAAAGTGTCTAATTCTAATTTATGTTTATTCAGTGTTTATAGCAAATTACAGTCTCTAACACATTGCAAGAACGGTAATGAAAATTTCATTAGCTCTCTTTACATTAAATGGATCTCTTTGCATGGACAACAAGGCCCCCTCAGGGGATACCGCGGTAAACATCACTGTATAATTCGCACGCCTTGAGTAGGTCTGCTTTATGAATGCTGCCCGTGACCTTTTACAAACATATTCTTCTTCTTTTGGCATTTTCATGCTGTTATTCGGAGGCCTGTGACTCTTCCTAACACTGATGTGGAGTATGGAATATATCAAGGCTGCGTTTATGTTTACTCAGACGCACTGCCGGGCGGCCGCACACATCGGCAGAATGACATCACCCTCAGATATATAATTATTCCAGGCTACAGTTCCTGCAGATGAGACCCAACGCTCTCAAGGTTGCTCTTTATGGCTCGGCATAGCACATGATTTATAAGCTTAAACACAACCTTTGTCGTGTTTTGGGAAAGCTACTAGGTCTTCTCATAATTTATAGTTTAACTAACAAACAAGATACACTTTTAATAAAAGGTAAACACTAAGCTGAATTTAGGCTGAGATGTCAATAATAGATAAACTGTGATGCTAACTAGAAAACATACTATAAATATTGTGGAGTTGTACAAACTGCAGGATTTATCTTTTTATTATTAAAAAAAGACATTAATTAAAGGTAGTACAACAAATCATAAGATGATGATAATTTTGCAGAAAATATTAAAATATCACTAGAAATTTTTGAAAATAAGGCATGCAATAACTGACTAATAACCTTTTCTTTGTTATTAAAGTGAAATTACTTAACCTAAACATAGAAGCCTAATAAAAATGCTGATTTAAAAGAAAAAAATCTTTTGCTTATTTTAGATACTTATTTACTTGAGATACTTATTTTAGAAAGACATGTTTGATAATTGCTTCAGCTTTCTTGATTCTGATGCATTTGCAAATTAATGTCACTTGACAAAAAATAAAAAAAAATGATATACCATATTAACACAATATTTGTTGAAAAATAAAAAAGTAGCTTGATATAGGAGCTTTTGTGTTTTAAAACAGCAAAACTACTGACATAATGCTGAAACTGTAGTTAAATGATTACTTTTAGCTAGATAAACACAACTTCTGGACAGTGTTATAATTGTTACAAATGAACATGTTAAAAAATAACTTAGTGGAATAGGGGAAATAAAATATGAATATTAGATTAAAAACTTAAATGCTGCTCTTATGAAATTTCTATTCGTCAAAGAAACCTGAAAAAAATCTAATCAGCTGTTTTCAACATAATAATAATAATGTTTTTTGAGCAGCAATATTAGAATGATTTGAAGGATTATGTGACTGGAGTAATGATGCTAATAATTCAGCTTTGAAATCACAGGGATAAATTAGATTTTAAAATATATTTAAATACAAAGCAGTTATTTTAAATAGTAAAAATATTTCAAATTTGGATCAAATAAATGCAGGCTTGGTGAGCAGAAAAACATTAAAAATCATACTGTTCAAAAACTTTTGACTGGTAGTGTAAATCTAATTTAATGATAAATATATATATATATATATATATAAAAATTACAAAAGCAAAAGATTTAAAAGAAAAAAAAATCTGAAAAATCTTTCAAAATTTTTGCATCTGAAGTCTTATATATACTTGAACTACTTCATTTATACCTAAAAAATTGATTCACTAAAATTGATTCAAATCATTTTACTTTGGCAACATGAGAGAGAGAGAGAGAGAGAGAGAGAGATACTTATTTTAGAAAAACATGTTTGATAATTGCTTCAGCTTTCTTGGTTCTGCTGCATGTGCTAATTAATGTCACTTGACAAAAAAAACGATATACCATATTAACACAATGCTTGTTGAAAACTGAAAAAGTAGCTTGATATAGAAGTTTGTGTGTTTTAAAACAGCAAAACTACTGACATAATACTGAATAACTGTAGTTAAGTTAGCAGTGTCATTACTTCTAGCTAGATAAGCACAGAACTGGACAGTGTTATAAGTGTTAACAATTAACACATTAAAATATAATATTTGTGTTAGTGGAATAGTGGGAATAAAATAATGAAAATTAATATGCCTTTAAAAATTCTATTCAGCTTTTTTTAACACAATAATAATAATAAATGTTTTTGAGCAGGAAATCAGAATATTAGAATGAATTTTGAAAGATTGTGACTGGAGTAATGATGATAAAAATTCAGCTTTAAAATCACAGGAATAAATTAGATTTCAAAATATATTCTAATACAAAGCAGTTATTTTAAATAGAAAAAATATTCAAAATTTTACTGTTTTTGCTGTACTTTGGATCGAATAAATACAGGCTTGGTAAGCAGAAGAGACTTTAAAAAAAAACATTAGAAATCTTACTGTTCAAAAACTTTTGACTGGTAGTGTAAATCTAATTTAATGATAAATAGAAATATACAAAATTAATAGAAATTACAAAAGCACATGATATTACTAAAACTGAAAACTGATAATATAAAAATAAACAATTCAACATATGAATAAATACTATAATAGTATATAAATAATACCAAAATAACACTGCTGGATGGAGTTGGAATACCAGCCTTGGTCACAGTCTCTCAAACAGCCTGTTCACTGACACATAACTGTTCAGAAAACACTGCACGGCCATCTGGAAAGCCGAAATGTTTGTTTGAGATGTTGTATGGCAGTAAAAACACTGACACTCAGAGAAGAGAGCTGACTCAGGCTGGCCGGATATCATTCACTCTGTAGTTCTGTTCCAAAACCTTTCTGTCTACTACCTACATAGAAAGCATCATAGGTGTAATAGACCGGTTCGGAACATCCTACATAGGCAGCTGTTGTCTTAAAGGGGTGCTATTATGCTTTTTCACTTTTTGAACTTTAGTCAGTGTGTGGTGCGTCGGAGCCGTAATGCGCTGCAGACGTGTGCAGTGTGTGGTAAGAGATTTATTCATCATACAGTGTCGATATGAAGAGTTCAGATGCAAAACCAGCTAAATCCATCTGACGTCTTTCTTTAAAAAATGCATTTTTATCAGGCTCAGATGCATAGGTTTCTATGTAAATACCGGTACTTCTGATTGGGCTGAGGCTGGGATTTTAGCAATCATTATCTCATTTTTGACAGAGATGGCTTTTAACTGGTTTTGCATCTGAACTCTTCATATATACTTATATTATACTTATAACGCGAGTGTTTTTTTAAAATGCATGAACTTGCACTAGAATAGGCTAGGCTAATCAGTGATGATGTTCTTTGATAATGTTAGGCTGCTTTTAGCCTTATTCTGGAGCTGGTTTCCGGCAGTGAAACTAAGTATGTAAATAATTAAATACATTAGCACTAGGGCTGGGCGATATGGGCAAAAAAATTATCACGATAATTATTTTCATATCAGTCGATATTGATAATTATCACAATAAATGTTAAATCTCTATTTGTTTCAAGTTTAAAGTCAGATTTTTGCTCCAAAGTAAAAGCTGTAGAAACCAGATCATTAATTTTCTTTAACAAAATAAATATCTAAATAGAAAAATTAATTTCTGCATGTTCTAATGAGTTATATTGTTTCAAATCAAGAAACAGGGTTTGGGTTATCTGATAATAATAATAATAATAATAATAATAATAATAATAATAATAATAATAATAATAATAATAATAATGATAATGATAATAATAATAATAATAATAATAATAATAAATATATCACTCTTTTTATCGCTTAGAAATGCACATTTTGATAGTATCTTGAGGATGCAGAGGTAATTTTTTTGTTTATTATCAATCAGTAACATCTGTAAAAATTGTAGCAACCTCAGTTTTATATGGTTAAATTTATTCTGACCCTTTTTTTTTTTTTTAACAATTGGTCTCCCATAGTAGCAAGCATACATTTTAAATCATGATAAACACAGTTAAAACGACACATAATGGTACCTCAATACCATGGTAAAAATATAACTACATGGTTTTATAGGTAGCCTATTTATATGAAAAATGGTAGTCTAAAAACATTCACTATAAATGCACACATGCTATAGCTTAAACATAAATACATACATACTATAATTATATACCATTACTCCTGTAATAAAATTCAGTGTGAATATCCCACATTGCTGCCACAATACCATGGTGCAGTGAGTGTTACTACAGTAAATCCATGGTAAATGATGGTGATGGGTAGATTGAAAAGCCTTCTGACTGCCTTGTTGCACACAGCTTTAAACTAGTTTGAATCACAGAGTCATTTGTGTTCATCGCTGAATTCAAGTGTTTCACACTGGATCTCACAGCGCTGTTTAGTGCTCGCGTGACGGAGCCGCTCACATATCGCGTCTTTTCAAATGTAGGCGCGCAGCAGCTACACTCATTACGGAAGCGACGCATTCGCGACGCGCTCGGGTTTTCCAGGCGCGCCCGTGCCGCATCTAGATAATAAATGCATCTTCTCTAGTGAGCTCGCGCAGCGCAGCAGTTTAAACTTTGGTCCGAGCGGATAAACGGTCCGTGTGGCGCGATTCAAATGAGTCGCGCTATTTCGTTTCACTTTTGGCACATAAAAATTATATCGCACATCTATCGAACTCTTCATATCGTTTTATCCAGGAAAATTATATCGCGAAAATTATCCCTAATTAGCACGATAATATCATGTATTGGCGATCTCGCAGGCTGAGAATAGGACCCAACACTACTGTAGCCTATTATTTTACTCACCCTCCATGAATCCTAGATGTATTTGACTTTCTTCGTTCAGACAAATGCAGTCGGAGTTATTATTAAAATTTATCCTGGCACTCCCAAGCTTTAGAATGGCTTTTAGACGGGTGTTTCTCTTCATCAGTCCAAAACAAGTCCAATAATGTGCATCCATCCATAATAAAAAGTGCCTCACACGGCTCCGGGGAGTTAATAAAGGTCTCCTGCAGTGAATCGATGCGTTTTTTTAAGAAAAATATCCATATTTAAAACGTAAGAATCACTTTAATCTAGCTTGCGCTAACAGTTGTATACGGGACTTGCTTCTTTGACAAGGGGCATGGCAGTACTGAAATACCGTCTAAGCTGTTCACCAATCGCAACGCAGTGGGACAGCTAACCAATCACATTTCGTTTTTTGGAAGGCGGGCCTTCATTAAACCTGGAACTAATCGAGCCATATATGCCAGGCTGGGAGAAATGTATTGTAATAATGTAAATTATGTTAAAAATAATACCTTTTTTAAAATCACCACGCATGAAAGCATGTTCTAGTACACCCCCAAAACAAAATCAAGACTTTGTAAAAAAGCATAATAGAACCCCTTTAAGATACCAAATGAGGCACACAAGAAACTTGACTTATAGTTTGCAGGTAGTACATTACTATATAGCAAATCTCAACTGTCTGATTTTTTAAATATGTTATGTTATTGCCCAGCTCTTTATATATAGTTGAATATATACCTGTGTCTAATTTTATTTGTACAGTATGCTGGTGTAGAGTGATGTCCTGTGGTAGGGCCCTATGATTTCCATGATGCATAAAACACAGACAGAATCGTGGAATCAAGTCATAAAAATGGAATTTACTGTATAACACGGAATGTTATGGAATTTGCTGATTTTTTTGATGAATTAATTAAAAGTAGGTCAGTACACTTAAATCAAAATGTGATATGTACTAGTGTCTGTGAATATTAAGCCGCAAAAAATACTATTTAAATATTAATCCTGCATGTTCTTCGTGTCTCTGTCGTTTACTACACGTATTGAAGCATGCATGACACTCTGAAGTGTTTTAAGCATCTGCCGCCTCAAAATATGAGTACATGAACACATAAACAACCTCTAGAATTGCTTTGAGAGTCACTTCATGATCATGTTACCATATGTTATCATATACAAACAGAAGCTTACAGGTCTTCACAGCATCCCGTCAAAATAAAAGTTTGGTTTAACTTGAAGAAATTGTGACAGAAATATATTAATGTAATGATAGTACTACTACTAATAATAATAAAATTATTATTAATTAAAACATTATTTTTCAAGGAATATTTACCAGTAATTTATTTTTTTTAATAAATAAAATAATACTTTTTTTTTTAATAAAATCAATTAATTAGACATGCTTTGGATTAATAAAATGTAATGAAACCATTAAAATCAAACACAGAAAATTAATGGAAAACGCATAATTTGCTAAATAATAAAACAGAATCAAAACAATCTATAGGGCCTTAAAATTTTAATTTTTGTTAAACTTTTGATAAATTGCTGAAAAAATTGTGGAACTGTATTTAACTAAGAAAACAGAGTCCAGAAAAACTGTAACTGAAAAAAAAAATGTAATCCAGAAAGATTAAAATACAAAATAATAATTTTGAAAAAAAAATTAAAACGTAATTTGCAAAAATATAAAACATATTTTATAGGGCCCAACTATAGCAAATGTCGATTGATTGCTTTTATATTTGCAAAATACAAAATATATTATCATCCAGCTCTAATTTGCTAAATGTGAATATAAGGCATGAAAATATTAAGATATTATAAACATGAAGATCATGATTTGAAAAGAAATCTAATAAATCTAACAATTAAATCTAAATTGATTCAACTAAACTACCACAATGCTCTAATAAGCCTAAAAATACACAATGTTGAGTATAATAATTCATTTTAATAAGTATATTCATTATAGTAATTTCTATTACTTCATTCATTATCTAGGATGAATATGATAAATTTACTTAATATGTTTCTTAATATAAATGCATTTTGTCACAGTTTTACGCATATAGTTAAAAACAAGAGAAAAATATAATAAAACACATAAAATATGCATGAAATACACTCCTATTAATGATACCGCCTATGAAAGCAAGTCACAATATTTTAAGCTATTTTTCTTCTAAAGTATGCTTTGATCAAAAAATACTCATGATATGATTTTTTTGCAGTGCATGTGTTTGCTGTGTATTTTTAATAGCGCGTATCAAAAATGAAGGCTGCATGATCATGCTGTCTAGAGCATGTCTATGATGCCTTAATGTGCCACCTACCTATGTAGGCTGCTGACTGTGTTTTGGAACAGAGCCTTTGTGTTCATTCTCCGGCTCGTCCTCCCTCCCCCTCTGTAATTCCCTCCCTGTCTGAGCTCTTGCATGCTCTTTCTGTCTCTGTCTCTCTCTCTGGCTCCAGTGAGACTGTGTGTTCACTGTACTTTGCGGTTGCCCTGGCTTTCCCTCTCGACAGGCTGCAGTACGAGACACAGAAAGAGAGAGACTGGCTTGCCTGTTATGCACTGATCTGACCCCTGCTTCTGTGGACCAAAGACCCCTCAATGTCCAGCAGCAAAACACCAAATTACTGCAACATAAAAGAGCAAATGCAGTTCGTCAGGGTAAACATTAAAGAAATAGTTCAGATAAAAATGAATGTGCTTTCATTATTTACTCACCCTCATGTCGTTCCAAACCCATTTGATGTTTTTTCAGTGGAGCAAATTAGGTGAAGAACATTTATGCAGAATTTTTTCCATGCAATTAACAATGACCCTGTCTGTTAAGCTCCAAAAACACCATGGAAATAGTTAAAGTTAGAAATATAAGACGTAAGATGTGTCACATCATGTTTGATGTCAGTAACATTTGGTCACAAAAGATGAGAACCAATGATATTGTTACTTATGCCTATAAGATATAAAATCAATATTGCAATACTGAGATATATATATATATATATACACTACCGTTCAAAAGTTTGGGGTCAGTAAGACTTGTAATAGTCTTTAAAGTAGTCTCTTATGCTCATCAAGGCTGCATTTATTTGATTAAAAATATAGAAAAAAAACAGTAATATTGCAAAATGTTTTTAAAATATAAAATAATGTTTTTTTATTTTAACATACTTTAAAATAGAATTTATTCCTGTGATGAAAAGCTGAATTTTTATCAGCTGTCACTCCAGTCTAAGTGTCACATGATCCTTCAGAAATCATTCTGATATGCGGATTTATTATTAGAATGATCAATGTTGGATAATATCAACAGCTGTGCTGCCAAATATTTTTTGGAACCTGTAATTTTTTTTTTTCAGGATTCTTTCATGAATAACAAGTTTAAAAAGTTCAGTGTTTATTCAAAATATAAATATTTTATAACAATGTAAATTATTTATTATTAACTTTTAATAAACTTTTAATTATTAACTTAATACATCCTTGGTGAATAAAAGTATTAATTTCTTAAAAAAAAAAAAAAAAAAAAAGAAACAATAAAAATGTACTGACCCCAAACTTTTGAACGGTAGTGTATATATATATGGGATATTTACAACTTGAAAGACAATTTATTTTTTGCCCCCAAAATATTCAAAAATAAATATTAATAAATATTAATAATAAAATTAATAAAATTTTTGTGCTTGGCATAACTACAAAAATATTTTATACGATTTTATTTATTTACATGACTTTTCCAGAACTTTTCAAGAAAAGTCAGGTATTGTCTAGAAATTATTAGAAAAAATTAAGCACATAAACCCTGGTTCTTCAGTGAAAGGAATCTTGAATAAAATCTTTTTTTTTTTTTTTTTTTTAATAATTTGAATTGCAATATTGAGATAGTTACAACTTGAAAGACATTTATTTTTTTCCAAATTATTAAATATTTATTATAAAAATGCATGAGATTTTATTTATTTACATTTATTTACAAATATAAATATAAATATAAATATAAATATAAATATAAATTTAAATACTTTTCCCCAATGAAAAAGTATTCATTGAAATGAAAGAAATCTGGAATAAAATCAAAACTTTTTTATTATTTTAATTATTTGAATTCAATTTTGAGATATTTACAACTTGAAAGACAATGCACAAAAATAAAATATAATATAGAAATAAAAATAAATAAAAATATAAATACTTTTCCCCCAAATTTCTACTTGATTTTTTTTTTTTTGAGCTTGGCATAACTACAAAAAAAATATTTATTATAAAAATGCATACGATTTTATTTTATTCACATGACTTTTCCAGAACTTTTCAAGAAAAGTCAGGTATTGTCTAGAAATTATAAACCCTGATTTTTCAATGAAAGAAATATATAGATTTGTACTTGTTCTGTCTAATTTACTTTTTATTTTGTCTCATTTTAAATTATCTTGGGGCCACCTGGAGGAGAACCACTGCTTTTTCATTTTCTTTTGTAACATCACCTATTTCCTAGTGAGAACAATGATTTTATCCATTGAATCATATAATGTGGTTTCTGTACTGTATATGTTTGGAAGTGTCGGCGAAAAAGTACGATTTGCAATGTCATTTCTGGTCCAGAACATATATTTTGACAAGTGATTATGAAGACAAACATGTTTTTCTTTGTTAAACATGCACAAACGAATCACGCTCACAATAAGCTCATTAACATGAGTTAGAAAAGTAATTTTGATCTCATGTTGACTTTTAAAATGGATACGTACATAACACAATAGAAACTTATGTTGAATTCACACACCCTTTGGGTTCGATTATGCGTGTGACTCACACAAGATCATCTTTCCGCAGTTAGTTAGCGTTAGTTAGCTGCAGGGCTGGGGGAAAAATCACGCTGGACTGACCCGTATGACTCAGCGTGCTGAATTCCCAGGCCTGAGGGCAGGCAGAGGTTAGTATGGTGCTAATTACAGACCACAGAACTACTAACATCCTATAAAACATTCAGCAGAGACGCCCAGACTACAGAACAAGAGTGTAGAGACTCGAAAGCCCTGCACTGAAGAGAAAAACTCAAAGGTTACATCCTCGACACGTTCAAGGCAGAGACGCGTTACTTTGTGATGGTCATTGTGTGAAGATACGAGTTGTTTTGAGCACCATCCACAGGCCTCTCGGTGACAGCCTGCTGGTTTTGTTCTTCGAGTTCAAACGGAGCCAGGAAACGACATTATCTGTAAAGCGCTCGTAAACTTTAATCACCGCAGCTGAGTCACCGCTGAAGGCTCTGAATGAGTAGTTGTTTGAGAATGACACATGATTTTTTTTCTCATTCCGTCAGTCAAGACTTGGCTTATTGTTCCTCCTTGAAAGTTTATCAGCAATACTACCAGCAGAAAATAGCATGCTAAAAGCCATCCAGTTATTACAAAGCGCTTTTAAATTCCTCAGGCAGCAGAAATAATGACTTTTTTTGGCTCCGGCCTTCCATTTTTCATGCCGCCGTCACAGCCAATGATTTGATTTGGAACCAGACTGCTCATTTGCATATGGCCTAAATATATTCGGCAAATGTCTATGCAAACAAAGTGCGACGTATTGACGTTCTCTATATTTCTTATATGCACAAAATCACAAAATAAGCAATACAGTCACGGTCTGGTACAAAACCTAGTGAGCCGCCTATATAGTCAGCTGCCTTCTGAGGAAACCATCATGGGACTGCATAAGTGGCTGATTTGTGACTATTTACATAAGGAACATTGTGCAAATTATGATAATTATGAAAAAAGCTCAAGATTTTGTTGTTTTATGATATGATAATTAGTGTTTCTGATGCCTAATGACATGAATTCAAAATCAGATGTTGCCAATTTTTTTGTAGAAATTACACAATATTTACAGTATTGATTTTTTTATATTGTATATAGTTTTTTTAATTGTTTGTAAAATATTAATATTATTTTATAATATTCTATCATTTTCATTTGTTTATTTTTTTATTTTAAGGATGTTTTAAACAGATTTCAGTTAGTGATAAGCTAAAAAAAATATTATGAGCATTAAATACACAATTATGTAAAATAATAATAAAAAAAATCACAATTTTATTATAATACTAAATTTATCAAATAAACTTTTATGTATATATATATATATATATATATATATATATATATAAGCATTAATTAAATAATTATGTAAAAATAAAAAATACAAATTTTATTATAATACTACATTTATAATATAAATTTGCATTTATTATAGACCAATTATATATTTTCATTAATTTTAGACATTTTAATAATCACTTAAAAACACCTCTCGTGGCGGCAATCCCCGAACCCGGTGGTGGACATCGGAAGTAAGGGATGCCGTCAGGCTGAAGAAGGAGTCCTATCGAGCCTGGTTGGTTCGTGGGACTCCAGAAGCAGCTGAGAGGTACCGGTGGGCCAAGCGGACGGCAGCCCGGGTGGTTGTGGAGGCAAAAACTCGGGTCTGGGAGGAGTTCGGCGAGGCCATGGAGAAGGACTATCGGTCGGCCTCGAAGAGATTCTGGCAAACCGTCCGGCGCCTCAGGAGGGGGAAGCAGTGCCCTACCAACACTGTGTACAGTGGGAGTGGGAATCTGCTGACCTCAACTGGGGACATTGTCGGGCGGTGGAAGGAATACTTCGAGGATCTCCTCAATTCCGTCAACACGCCTTCCATTGAGGAAGACAATAACATGTCTTCCATTGAGGAAGCAGAGGCCGGGGGTTCAGAGGCGGACTCGACCATCTCCCGGGCTGAAGTTGCCGAGGTAGTTGAGAAGCTGCCCGGTGGCAAGGCCCCGGGGGTGGATGAGATCCGCCCTGAGTACCTAAAGTCTCTGGATGTTGTAGGGCTGTCTTGGTTGACACGCCTTTGCAACATCGCGTAGAGGCTGGGGACAGTGCCTCTGGATTGGCAGACCGGGGTGGTGGTCCCTCTTTTTAAGAAGGGGGACCGGAGAGTGTGTTCCAACTATAGGGGGATCACACTTCTCAGCCTCCCCGGGAAGGTCTACGCCAGGGTACTGGAGAGGAGAATTCGTCCGATAGTCGAACCTCGGATTCAAGAGGAACAATGCGGTTTTCGTCCTGGTCGTGGAACAATGGACCAGCTCTATACCCTCTTCAGGGTGCTGGAGGGTTCATGGGAGTTTGCTCAACCAGTCCACATGTGTTTTGTGGATCTGGAGAAGGCATTCGACCGTGTCCCTCGCGGTGTCCTGTGGGGGGTGCTCTGGGAGTATGGGGTCCGGGGTCCTTTGTTAAGGGCTGTTCGGTCCCTGTATGACCAGAGCAGGAGTCTGGTTCGCATTGCTGGCAGTAAGTCGGACCTGTTCCCGGTGCGTGTTGGACTCCGGCAGGGCTGCCCTTTGTCACCGGTCCTGTTCATTATTTTTATGGACAGGATTTCTAGGCGCAGCCAGGGGCCGGAGGGGGTCTGGTTTGGGGACCACAGGATCTCATCTCTGCTTTTTGCGGACGATGTTGTCCTGTTGGCTTCCTCGAACCAGGACCTACAGCAGGCACTGGGGCGGTTTGCAGTTCAGTGTGAAGCGGCTGGGATGGGAATCAGCACCTCTAAGTCTGAGGTCATGGTTCTCAGTCGGAAAAGGGTGGCTTGTCCTCTTCAGGTTGGTGTGGAGTCCCTGCCCCAGGTGGAGGAGTTTAAGTATCTGGGGGTCTTGTTCACGAGTGAGGGAAGGATGGAGCGGGAGATCGACAGACGGATCGGTGCAGCTTCTGCAGTAACGCGGTCGCTGTACCGGTCTGTCGTGGTGAAGAAAGAGCTGAGCTGTAAGGCGAAGCTCTCGATTTACCGGTCGATCTACGTTCCTACTCTCACCTATGGTCATGAGCTTTGGGTCATGACCGAAAGGATAAGATCCCGGATACAAGCGGCCGAAATGAGTTTTCTCCGTAGGGTGGCTGGGCGCTCCCTTAGAGATAGGGTGAGGAGCTCGGTCACTCGGGAGGAGCTCGGAGTAGACCCGCTGCTCCTTCACATCGAGAGAGGCCAGTTGAGGTGGCTCGGGCATCTGTTCCGGATGCCTCCTGGACGCCTCCCTGGGGAGGTGTTCCGGGCATGTCCCACCGGGAGGAGGCCCCGGGGAAGACCCAGGACACGCTGGAGGGACTATTTCTCTCGGCTGGCCTGGGAACGCCTCGGTGTTCCGCCGGAAGAGCTGGAGGAAGTGTCTGGGGAGAGGGAAGTCTGGGCGTCTCTGCTTAGACTGCTGCCCCCGCGACCCGGTTCCGGATAAGCGGGTGAAAATGGATGGATGGACTTAAAAACACTTTATGTTTTGAATATATATATATATATTTTTTTTTTTTTTTCTTATAAGCAATAAATAAAATATTATGTAAAATAATTTAAAATAAATCACAAATTTTATAATTCTATATTTATAAATAAAATATAATATACATTCATTATATACCAATTATACACACACACACACACACACATATGTGTGTTTTCAGTATTAAATATATATATATATAATTTATATATTTGTAATTATATATATATATATATATATATATATATATATATATATATATATATATATATATATATATATATACACACACACACACACACACACACACACATATATATATATATATATGATTACAAATATATATATATTATATATAAAATATACAATATATTAAATTCAATATTCTTATAAGCATTAAGTACACAAACAATTATGCAAAATATAAATAATTAAAAAAAAAAATCTCAAATTTTATTATAATACTAAATTTATCATATAAATTTACATTCAATATATACCAATTTTATATATTTATAGTGAATATTATATATTTTTATAATATTTTTATATAGTATTGAATCAATTATATCTAAATTTTTTTCAGTTCATATACCATCCTGAATTTTTTCACTGCACAGCGAAATGCGTTATAGAACTGACATCTGCACCAAGGAAACATGCTTATGAAAGTACAACATAATCATGCATTTCAGAACATCTTTCCCGCTGTGAGTACTTACAATGCTACCCACGTAGGCAGCTCACTAGGTTTTGGAACAGAGCCTCGGTATGTGTGCGTGGATCGCCAGTCATATGTTTTGCATCTTTACGTAATGGAGCTCCTGGTACGATATCCCATAAGAAAGAGAGGGAATGCAAATTAGATATGACTGTTATACAATAGGCAGCATTCCAAGATAGAGAGGAAATGAGAGGGAATAATTTGCTTTTTCTGGTGAAATCAAGCACCGAGCCATTCGCAACTGTCAGTTCTGCTCTCTAATGGGTCACGGACCCGCGAGGCCATAGATTCGAGTCGGGATAAACATTTTATATGGAAGGAAATTAAGTATTCGATCATTTTCGGTGGATAAGCAGGAAGCAGTGGTGTGCTACTGTAACACTGCAAAATTCTCAATGTCACAAAGGCTTTTATAACGTTTAGCTTTCCACAAATCACATCGTAACATAGAGGCTCTATGCTGTCTCTCAAGACGTTTTCCAAAAGAAAACCCGGTCCAGGATAAATCCATCTGCGGCCAGAAACTCAGTCAGAGCTCTGATTTAAACCTTTATTAAATCCAAAACACACATACAAGCACTTTCCTCCCGAAGCCAGCTGCCTTTCCTCTAAAATGCTTTAAAACAGTTTAAACACACTATGAAATCTGTTATACGTGGGATTAAAATGAGCGATCGGTGCTTAAATATTCTTTATTTGAAGGATTTGTTGATTTAGAGGCATATTAAGTCCATCCTCGTTTTAAGCGAGTGGAAATACAGTACAATTAGCAGGAATTAGATAGGCTTAAAATGAATAATCACAGCAGGAATTAGCCTTTCGGTTGCAGAGAGGTATATTGACTGTTTGCCACATTTTTAATTGCTGGACTTTACTTATTACTCGAGAGAGTCTAATAAGCCAGATTTGGCTTAATTACAGGAGGTCCGAACGCCTCGTTGAGCAGAGGACGAGTCGTCCCGCTCCGCTCTCGCTGCAGCGGCCGTCACGCGACGCTTCAAGCGGTAATCAAAGTGTTTTGACACTGCATTTATTCTGGCTCTAATAGCTGGATGACCACACACTCTGTTTGTGTTTCTCGGTGCTGTTTATGTGCCATCGAGTGGAAGGATTTCCTGAAGCAACAACTGTAATGCTAACATTAATGATAGCTCCACCGCTCTACTCCCAGGAGCTTTCCAGACTAATTTAGACGCACTCTTAACCCAAATTCCTGCTTTATTTACTGATCATGAGGAGAGCTGGTTGTATTATATTGCAATATTTTCTAGCCTGTTTGAATTATTCAAGATATTTACGTATTTTCATGAAAATAATTCATTTAGAAGAATCATTTCAAACAAAAAAAGCTATTGTTTACAAATAGATTCAAAATGATTAAAGCAAGCAAAAATGACCACAAGTAAGAATCATAATTAATCATT
The DNA here is from genome assembly GCA_036247105.1 of Cirrhinus mrigala. Taxonomy (NCBI): domain Eukaryota; kingdom Metazoa; phylum Chordata; class Actinopteri; order Cypriniformes; family Cyprinidae; genus Cirrhinus; species Cirrhinus mrigala. The sequence continues at coordinate 31,830,790 of CM070015.1, forward strand.
TTCATTTATATGTACCAATATAATAATAAATAGTCACAAATTTACATCTGTCTGTGAACAATCTGTATAGCAAAAATTAGTAACTGAGTCAGATTTTTGAATTGATTCAGTGAATTCATTCGGAGGAATGAATCAAACAACTCCAACACTGATTTTTGCTACCGTTTAATTAGTCGTTCAAGATATTTACATATTTTCATGAAAATAATTCATTTAGAAGAATCATTTCAACCAAAAAAAAAAAAGCTATTGTTCACAAATAGATTCAAAATGATTAAAGCAAGCAAAATTTACCGGAAGTAAGAATCATAATTAATCATTTTCATTTATATGTACCAATATAATAATAAATAGTCATAAACAACAAATTTACATCTGTCTGTGAACAGTCTGTATGGGAAAAATTAATAACTGAATCAGATTTTTGAATTGATTCAGTGAATTAATTCGGAGGAATGAATCAAACAACTCTGATTTGCTACCGTTTAATTAGTTATTCAAGATATTTACATATTTTCATGGAAATAACTCATTAAGAAGAACCATTTCAACCAAAATGCTATTGTTTACAAATAGATTTAAAATTTGATTCAAAGCAGCAAAAATAGGAAATTTTATTTTTGCATTAATTGACCACAAGTAAGAAAAATAATTAATCATTATCATTTATACACACAAATATAACAATAAATAGTCATAAACAACACATTTACATGCATATATTCTTACGAATCATTTTAATATATGAAAAATGCCACACAAAAGTCTATGAACAGTCTGTATGGCACAGATGAATCACTGAATCAGAGTTATTAATTGATTCATTGAACTAATTTGGAGAAATGAATCAAACAACTCTAACAATGATTTTTGCTACTGTTTAATTAGTTATTCAAGATATTTATGTATTTTCATGAAAATAATTAATTTAGAAGAACTAATTTTAACCAGAAAATATATATATACTTTTTGCACTTAAATGACCGTGAAGGATAATTTTCATTTATATGCACTAATATAACAATAGATAGCCATAAACAACTACTTTACATGCATATACGTTTATTAATCATTTTAATATATAAAAAATGCCACACAAAAGTATGCAAACAGTCTGTGATGGCATAAATGAATGACTGAGTTTTGAATTGATTCATTTAACTAATTTGGAGAAATTAATCAAACAAATATACTGCTACTGTTTAATAAGTTATTTAAGATATTTATATATTTTCATGGAAATAATTCATTTAGAAAAACCATTTTAACCAAAAAAGCTATTGTTCAAAAATTGATTCAAAGCAGCAAAAATAAAGATTTTATTTTTGCATTAATTGACCACAAGTAAGAATGATAATGAATAATTTTCATTTATATGCACCAATAAAATAATAAAATAGTCATAAACAACCAATCATGAGATAAAGAAAACTTCTCAACAGCTGAATAAAACAATATTCTCAATATTCTAAATATTGCAAAATTTTAAATAACCAGCAAAATCCTCCAGTGAATATTAGATATATGACCCAAACCTAAATGTGAATATACTGCATGTTACTATCCAGCACTGTCATTATATAGTTTTTTTAAAATTAATTAATTAATTTTTTTTTTTTTTTTTTTTTTTTTTTATTTATTTATTTAAATTCTTTTTTTTGTGCTCAGATTTTTTTTTTTTTTTTTCGCAAAACTTTATATAATGGTATAACTAACAAGATGTTTTTCCCAGAAATGCAGTGCAAAACAGCTAAAATAGTTAAAATATGGAAGATGGTATATTAATTATTCATGAGGTAAAGCCTATTTGTGGATTATCCAGCAAATCAAATGGTTCACAAATAAAACCTATTTCATCTCATTTGATTATTCAAATAGTTCAGATTCTAAAGTCTGATTGGACGAGCCAAATTCAAAGCTGTCCAGTGACTGTGCATAATTCGAATTTTGCATTAATGCAGTGAAACATATTGTTGCTTGGCAACCATCAACAAATAATGTTTTGCAAATCATATTGATTTATTTGAGACACGTTACACTTTTCTGTTCTTTTACATTTAAACATAATTAAATAGTCCAGCCCTCTGATAATAACAAAAAAATTACACTACCATTTAAAAGTTTTAATGTTTTTTTTTTTTAAAAGAAATTAATACTTTTATTCAACAAGTATGCATTCAATTGTTCTAAAGTGACAGTAAAAACATTTATACTGTTACAAAATATTTATATTTTTAGTCAATGCTGTACTTTTTAATGTTATAGGCGTAAAAAAAATCTTGAAAAAAAACTGTTTTTAAGACATTGAACACTCAAAAAAAAAAAAAAAACTTGTTCAGTGAATTAATAAAATTATAGTAAACTTTTCCACGATTAGTTCAGGTTCATACAACGAGACTAAAACAAGTTCAACTAAACAAATAATGTTTAGTTGGCTTAACAAAACTATTTTTTAAATAATTGGCAAAAACACATGTTGGCATGTTAACGATAATTTCATTCATAGTTGTAATATACCATATGAGTTGAGCAAAGAAGACTGATCTCAGAACTGGCATTAGCACAGTTATTGCTCATTGCATGAATCAAGAAGTCAATGAAGCTGCCAGCACACTGAGCCTTTCATTAAAAACACTTAAAATGACCATTTTTTGTCAACATATTTCCCTTGTAATGCGACCCCATGCAAAGCACGCTGGGAACTACACATCCACTTTCCAATCAGTTGTGTCAACAAAAATGATTCATGTAGTCCCAAAACAAAATGACTAAGCTCAATTAATTTTTACAAATTTAGGTGGATGGAACATAAGGAAAATAAGTTAGGTAAGAAATTTTCAAGAATTTAGTTGTTTCTGCTCATTTTAATTAAGTAATTTGAACAAACATTAAAAATCCTTTTTTTGAATGAAGACTGGAGTGAGTAATGATGCTGAAAATTCAGCTTTGCATCACAGGAATAAATTACATTTTAAAATATATTCAAATAGAAAACAGTTATTTAAAACTGTAAAAATATTTCACAATATTGCTGTTTTTACTGCATTTTTAATCAAATAAATGCAGCCTTGGTGTGCATAGGACACTTTTTCCAAAAAACAATATAGTAGAGAAAAACACCAGTTGATGTATTTCTCTCCCATCACACTGTATATTCAGTGACAGCATCCAGCTCTGATGTTTAATGTGTTTGTATGCGAAACTGCCTGTGACTCACATCAGCCGCCTTGAAAGGAGTATTTATGAAGCACAAGTGCAGCACAAGTTCATTAGCACAAATCCCATCGAGCCCAAGTGTGTGTGTGTGTGTGTTTGACTGTTTATATGAGTGATTTTGGCTCATTTCTGGTCGCCCTCATTCACCTCTACAGATTATGGTGCTGTGCCTGCTATCGACTGTCTCTCCGCTGTCTGTTTTCCCTCTCGCTCTCTCTCTCTCCCTCCCTCTCATGATGGTAAAAATATCTGCAGACAGCAGGAACACAGGCACAGCTCTCTCTCTTTCTCTCTCTCTCTCTCCCACCCATGTGATCTCTCAGGCAGGCGTCGCTGTGCACAATCTCCAGCCCTCCGCCGGCTGCAGCTAATGAGTCTTTGTGTGGCTCGAGCGAATGAGAGAGAGCGTTCGGTCTGTTTTAGACCGGAGCGTATGCTAACAGCAGTGGAGACCGGGAGCGCGCGGTTTACCTCTCTCGCCCCGGTCTCCTCTTGAGTCCCAGTGAAATGGAGGGCCTTCATTCAGCACGTCTCATCTGGCTTTGAACGGCGTGAGGGAGGAGAGTAAAGCAGCGGCGGCGGCGGACGCAGGTTGGTGCATTTTGAAGTGAAAGCATGACTCGTGACCTGTTTCTGTTCTGATGTGTCACGCACGGCCTGATGGGAAATCGGAGGTCAACTTCTGTGAGCGCTCGCTGCTTTGACCCGGACTATAGGGGTAACGCTAGGTGAGATGTCAGTCGATGTGTGTCAACCTGTAGAAATTTTCATATTATTCCAAACTAGTCAAGATGAGAAACTTAAGAGGTGTTAGTTAACTGTTTACAGTTGCCAAGCAACACTGCAACTTGCTGCATTAATATAAAATTCAGTTGAGGTGTCATAGGTGTATGTCAGAACTGTTTTATTATGTTTATATAATACAATTTAATATAGACTATTATATATATATATATAGATAGATAGATATTTAAAGCTGTTTTTTTATTAATTTATCAGATTTATGTCAGTTTTGATTAACATTTTGTTCTTTTTTGTCAAGTTGCAAATAAAAAGAGAAAATAATCAAATATCTATATTTAAATGATCCTAAAACTAGTATTACTACATGACTGTAATAATAACCTATAATAAAAAACCTTATGTTAGATTTAATATACTTAATATAGATTTAATAGGTTTAGAGGTATTGGTATTGGTATTACCACATGACTGTATTAGTATATACACATTTTTTATTGATTAATTGAATAAATTAAATATAGATTATCCCAACATGATAATAATAATAATAATAATAATAATAATAATAATAATAATAATAATATTATATATATATATATATATATATATATTATTAATTACCTATTTTATTAATTAATTTTAATATATTAATATTGTTTGCCCTAAAACAGCTTTTCTACATGACTGCATTAATAAATAAACCTTATAATAATTTAATATATTACATATAGATTATCCAAAAATCCCTATTTCCACATGATTGTAATACTATAAAATATATAAAATAAAAAATAAAATATATTTTTAATATTAATTTAATAATATCAATACAATATATAATATTTAATAATATACAATATTTATCTATATTTTTATAGATTTAAATACAATAAATATGGATGATCCCAAAATGAGCATTACCATGAGTTAATATATAACACTTTTTTATAGATGAATTACCTTTTTTATTATTTAATTTTACTAGATTAATATAGATTATCCCAAAATTGTATTTCTACATGATTGTCTTGATATATGAAAAATTATCACTTGACTGTAATAATATATATACCTTTTTATAGATTAATTTAATATATTTCATACAAATTATCAAAAAATCGATTTTCTATATATATATATATTATATATATATATATATATTTAATAGTATAGATTTTTATGGATTATTTAAATATAATAAATATGGACAATCCCAAAATACGCATTACCACATGGTTGTGTTATTATATTTTTATTATTAACAACTTTTTTATGGATTAATTAAATATATTAAATATACAACTCTTTTTATATAGATCAATTAAACATCTTAAATGTAGCTTATCCCACAATAGGTATTAACGCGTAATTGTTTCAACACATGATATAAACCCATTTTTATAGATTAATTAAATATATGTAATATAGATAATCCCAAGGTATTACCACTGAATTTTATTAATACATAAATATTTTTTTTTTCACTGAATTAGCAGAAAAAATAGCTATATTGTGATATAACATTTGTCATATCGTGATATAAGATTGTGGCCATCCTGCCCAACCCACTATAGGTCTCCTCATACCGCTCAGCATCCGGTGCCAAGAAGTATTGATCACTGTAGGTTGTCAGTGCTGCATTGACAACGCTAAAGTACATGTGTATTTGTACATGTGTATGTCCGTATTGTACAGAGCTCGTCCGGGGAGTGGCTGTTTTTGTCTCTTCTGGCTTTTACTGCAGGATTTTCACTTGTAACATGCTGCAAGTGTGCTGTGGAAAACTACAGCAGCTAAGAGAAGACAAAGGGAGAGAGAGAGCGAGCGAGAGCTAGAGATGTAGAGGAGAAATAACTAGCTATGTGTGGAGAGTCGTCTCTCTCTAGTACAGCAGTCAGCTCCTGTTACCTCGGGTTAGCCGGAGATGTCATGCCAATTCGTTGTGTCAAGAAATGGGAAAAGTTGCTCCTCTGGCTGTAGTCTCGATGGCGAGCGCGGGATCTCCAACACTGACCATTTTAAACCAGCAAGTCGCATCTGCTGTAAGAAAATACAATTATAACGTCAAAAAATTTTGCAGCGTAAGTGCAAACCTGAATCATACTGCTGAATGATTCTTTCTCACAGTCATTTCATCAATGAATTCCCTCTGATTACACATGCATGAGCATTTATTTTCGAATCTCGGGTGTGTGTGTGTGTGAGGTAGATGCCCCGCAAATGAAAAAAAGCGAAATGACTCTCAAATGTGAAATTCACTATTTGTGCGAGTGTATTAGCGTCGCCATGGCAACCGCTTTGGGTATCGCAGAGCAGCGCGGCATCCGCTGAGGACGGAAAATGCGAATGGATTTTCAACAAGGGGAACTAATTATGATGATTACGAGAAAATTGACTTACATTGTGTCTCCAAAACTAGAGAAGCCATTTCCAATTATTGCGTGCCTCCCGCATCTCGCTGGACTGCTGCGGGATCAGCGGGATTCAAACAAATCTGGGGCTTAGATCAAGGGAATTTTTGCTGCTTTCAGGAACGATGTTTCTCCATCCAGTCCATGAAAGCTAGGAAAGTGGGTAATGGAAAAAAGACAACAGTTAGCATTCTTATTCATCTCAAAGGCAATTGCAATGCACTTTTTCTTCAGATTTTAACATTAACCAGATAAAAATGCTCATTTAATTTAATTAAAAACATAATTGCACAGGTATCGCTCATGCTTGTATCACAAACAGTGCAATGAGTTTAATACATTGGTTTTGCGTTTTTGTTGGGCAAAAGTCAAACTTGCATTTCATTTAGTTGTGCACTAATCAATAACTTCAATTAATTTAAAATTGGAACCCGATATACAAATAGAAATCAGCCAAAATGTTTTTTTTAAAAACCCTCAAACTTACTACATACTCCAATAATCTGCTTTATTTACAACTTCCAAAAAAAAATAAAATAATAATAAAAAAAATAATATATATGTATATTCAAAAAAATATCTATTTTATAAGTCTAAGTAAATAAAACAGATTGTTGGACTAAGTTCTACAAGAAAATACTATTTCAGTCTTTCTACTTCAAAATTTTATTCAGTGTGTTACTTCTGAATTTACTAGCAATTTCTGAGTAAAAATCATTTAAAAGTATTTTTGTTTAATAAGTAATTATAAGGGCCATGAAAAGGAGCGTTATGACTTTTTATGATTCTTATAATTATTTATTTATTTAATGAAAAAAAAATAGTTAAAAAGTGTGAGAACCATTATTTTAGTATCACTGAGATGTTGTTATAGTTTTTTGTTAATATTATGTATTATTTAATAATATATATTTTCCATTTCCATTTTAAAGTTTTACTAATTTTGTTGTGTGTTTTCTTTTCTTTTCTTTTTTTTTTTGGGTAGTTTTTAATGTCTATATATTTTTTGTTATTTTTTATTATTTTTATTTCAAGTTTAGTTTCAGTTATTTTAGTACAAAGTTAAACTAAATGAAAATAAGAAATGTTTCCTTGGCAACTAGCAAAAAAAAAAAAAAAAAAAAAAAAAAAAAGTTAACACCAGGGTCATAGGTTTGATTCCCAAGTAAAACGAGAACTGATAAAATATGTACTTTCTTTGAACACACTATAAGTTGGTTTGGATAAAACTGTCTGATCCAAATGCATAAATGTAAATGTAATCTACCCTGGTGGGAACATCGGAACACCTGATGCCTATTGGAATCAAATAGTTTTAAGACAACTGGGATTCCGTCTTAAAGGTAACCCAGTATCCTTGTAGTGCATACTGTAGTACAGTTTCCAGTGGATTCGGTTGCTCCAGAGGTTGAGAGTACTGTAGGTGCTTTGAGTGTGTCTGTAGAGAACAGAGCCGTGTTCTGTCCTTACGGGAGGGAGAGGGAGACACATTCCGCAGCGCTGCTGTGGTTTGGAGGCTCTCCAGCTGCTGTTTTCACCACACACACACACAGAGAAACAATAGGCCTCAGCTGAGACCCATGCAGTCCGCAGGCTGAGGCTGGTCTGCACAGGGCTTTAACTGGACCGGAATGAGCAGGAACAGTGTTCCGGTGTCATGCGAGATTCCATTCAGCTGGAGAATCTTTTGATGCTGTGTATTTTATTCATGTATTTTAGTCATCTTAGTTTTATGTCATGTATCATGTTAACCAAAGCTATAAATAATCCAAACATTTCTCATTTTTTTCTTTTCCTGTATCACAGTTTCCACCAAAATACTTAGCAGCACAACTGTTTTAAGCAATGATAATAATAAGAAATGAGGAAAAAAAGAACAGCAATTCACCATTTTACAATAATTTCATGTGACACTGAAGACTGGTCTCCCAGATTAAAACGTTCTGGCAAGTTTATGAACATTAAAGTTATGCATGTTTAATTTAAGTTTTTTTCAAAGTTAAGTTCTTCCAGTAATGTTACTAGAATGCTCGTTCAGTTATCATAAAATAATTTATACATAGTTCATGAAACATTCTATTTCTGAAACCTATTTTAATGTGCATCTAACATTTTTGGAATGTTCCTATTTGTTTCAGAATGTTCAAAGAACATTCAAAAGTAACAGTCCCATAATGTTTGCTAAAAAATTAAATGGAATGTTCAATTAACATCTGCAATTGCAAATGTTTTGAAATTCATATAGATTTTCATAACTTAACGAAATCTTACCACGTTCTTACTTAGAACATATTTTGTTAGCTAAGGTAATAGCTGTTGAAACATCGAACAGTTATATATATTTCTCAGTATTACTGCTTTTACTGTATTTTTGATCAAATAAACGTAGCCTATAATAATTATCATTTAATGAATCAACAAAACTTAACTAAATATTATATGTAGTGCCCTTACCATCCAGTATTGTCATTAAACTTCGCATTTAGAATTTTTACATGAAATAAAGTCGGAATCTTTCATTTGCATAAATTTTATCACGATATTCAGACAATGAATGGGTTTGGAGCTCTTTAATGTTACGTGGCTGATTGCTGTATTTGCCTCAATTCAAGCAGCACGTAAATCGTTCATCTCTTTGTCTTTATTTGTAGTTGCAACTCGACATAATTATGAACATCAGAAGGTATGGTGGAAGAAACAACACCTTACTGAAATCTTTCAGGCCTCGTGTAATCCCTCAATCAGTGTTTCAACCGCGGAAACACGTCAACAAAACAGCTTGTAAATATGGAAGGCCAGAAGGGCCAAAATTCTTCAAACGGAACGTGTGAAATTAGACCGCGTCAACACGCACTACCTCTGTAAAGCTCTTCTACAGGTAGAAAAATTAACTTCAGAGAGGAACATTTTGATAATTATGTGCGCTATATTAAATATTTATTGTATGTTTAACCAGTTATCTTTAATGTACGTCTGAATGTCATGAAAATGTGTTTATTATCATGGCTGTATAATTGTATACATTTCAACAACCAACTGGTCTATAAATATGTATATGTATATGTATCTCTGTTTTTATCCAAGTATTGAATATCAAGTAAATGTGCTTACAGTTGAGGTCAAAAGTTTACATCCCCCTTTCAGAATCATTAAAAATGTTAATTATTTTACCTAAATAAGAGGGATCATACAAAATGCATGTTATTGTTTATTTAGTACTGACCTGAATAAGATATTTTACATAAAAGATATTTACATATAGTCCACAAGAAAAAATAATAGTTGCATTCATAAAAAAAAAAAAAAAATCCCCTTTTATTCTTAATACTGTGTTCTTGTGCTTGTACTGTGGGGGGTTAAAACTTTTGGAATTTGAAGATCAGGGTAAATTTAACTTATTTTGTCTTCTGGGAAACACGTATTTATCTTCTGTAGCCTCTGAAGGGCAGTACCAAATGAAAAAATATGACATTTAGGCAAAATAGGAAAAATGTACACATCTTCATTCTGTTCAAAAGTTTTCACCCCCCGGCTCTTAATGTATGTTTTTTTCCTTCTGGAGCATCAGTGAGCATTTGAACCTTCTGTAATAGTTGCATATGAGTCCCTCGTTTGTCCTCAGTGTTAAAAGATGGATCTCAAAATCATACAGTCATTGTTAGGGTTCAAATACACAAAAATGCTGGAAAACCAAAGAATTTGTGGGACCTGAAGGATTTTTCTGAAGAACAGTGGGCAGTTTAACTGTACAGGACAAACAAGGGACTCATCAACAACTATCACTAAACAAAAACACAGCTGTGGATTATTCAGGTAACAACACATTATTAAGAATCAAGGGGATGTAAACTTTTAAACGGGGTCATTTTTAGAAATTCAACTATTATTTTCTCTTGTGGACTATATGTGAACATCTTTTATGTGAAATATCTTATTCAGGTCAGTACTAAATAAACAATAACATGCATTTTGTATGATCCTTGTTATTTTGGTAACATAACATTTTTAATGATTCTGAAAGGGGGTGTAAACTGTTGACCTCAACTGTACTTGTTTCTTTCCATTTCAGTTTTACGGTTTCTAATTTTAATAATATGTCATTCTTAATTTTATTTGTTTGTTTATCATTTATTTATTTATTTTTGGAGGATGGTGTCATCACCATCATATTTTATCGTTCCCCTACCTCCAAAATCGCAGTTGATCAGCAGCTCTGCTGGGCTTCAGTAGTCATCCGATGGTTCTGTGAGACTTACAGTGTGAAACAACACATTCCCTCCTTCAGTAATGAGGCTGCCAGCCAGCCTTCCTCTCTCTCTCTCGCTCTCTCTCCAGACTCTGGCGCACTGCTTTCTCTGTTGTGTGTATGTGTGTGCGTCTCTTTTTTTTTTCACTCTTCTCATCGCTGGCTCAATTCTAGCTACAGAAATAAGCAGGAGACGGGAGGGAAAAGATACTGTCAGGATGTGCTGCTGCTGCTGCAGGTTTAGGGAATCTGTGTGAAATCTGTCCAATCCAACAGGCTGAACTCAACAGGAACAGGTTTATTACACACAAGAGCAGAAAACTACATTTTATAAAGACAATGAAAGTGGTACTTACCTGTGCAAAACTCACCATGCTGTGGATGGATGCCAGGACATTTATAGGGCGTTTTCTGTTTCTAGGGTGTTGCTATACAGTTGCTTAACCCTTTAACTGTCATCATCCACCCTGTGGGACGCCTAAGTTTACTTCACCATATTACAAATAAATCCTAATCTAATCATGACAAACTATACATCATTGGAGACTCCTAAATACATATTTTACCATATTTTTGTGTTAGAAATTATGTAGGAAAAGTAATAGATTAATATATGTCAAGAGTGCCACTTAAAAAATCTACATCATAACATGAATTCTGACCTTTGTCACAAAAGACTTTCTTCATTGCCTTTTTCCCGATCATGCTTTAGATATCATATGAAATTATATATCAGCTCAAAACCTAAAATTTCAAAATTCATCCTTTGAAAGGCATTTTAAAATCAGACATTGCATTTCCATGGAAAATGTACATCAAAATCATATTACAAAATGTTTTCCTTCATGAATTATAAATATTTAAGTCTGGATAGTACATTTTTATGTCTGTGTTCAAAAATGGGAGTGACGGTTAAAGGGTTAAATGTTTTGAGCATTTTTGAAGAGTATGTTGCTATGCTAGTTACTAGGATGTCCTCAATGATTGTTAGGGAATTGCTTTATGGTTGCTACTTTGTATTAAGTGTTTTTATTGCATTGCTAGAACAAGATGCATTCAAAGCCATTATAAACACACGTGATGCACGCTCTATATTAATGTGCCATGTTGCTTGGCAATGGTAAACGTCCTACAGGTAAGCTAATCTTAATTTAAATGTGCAGTATGTAATATTAACAGCTAGTGGTTGAAATGTGAACTGCATTCCAAAAACTGCAATTCAAAATTAGAAAGATTTGTTTCTCCTGTCGCTTCTCCTCAGAATCAACACTCACATGGGTTGCCAGATTGAGGACATGCATTGGGCGACAAGCCTTACAAGTTAATGGTCATAGAGCTTTTTGGTTGGACGTTGAGGCTTTTTGGGTCAGGGAGAGTCTTCAAGCTCTGACCCAGTTTGTTTGCTGGCTTGCAAGGCTACAACACGTTGTGTTTTTCAACAACTGGCAACCCTGGGTGTCAGAATCCTATAGGGTAAATTTGCATTGGCGAATGGTATTTTATGCTTTCATACAGCCAGACAGTTACACACAGCACCTTTAATTTTCGCCTGCGTACTTCATTGTAAAAACTACTAACTTGTTTTTACAACTGTCTACCGAACATTTCTTTCTGAGTGACATTGAGCCTTTGAGTCTAATTTCATGTATTTTTCAGTCTTGCTGTGTCCTTGTACTATGATTAATAAATTCCTGAAGCTGAGGTAGGCGCTTTATGAGTGCAACTCTGAAAACTCATCTCAAGTTTCCCGTTTGTTTTCTTTCCTGAAGACACTCAATCAAACACAGACAAAATGGACTTCCTGGAAGGTTGAGGTAGAATTCAATTAGTAGTTTTTTTTCTCCCTCTGCTTCCATCTGGGGTCCTGTGAGGCCTGGTGATCAATGGCAGCGAGGAGGAGGACAGGAAAGGAGAGGAGGATGTGTGCTGTAACGCTTATCACTAATTGAGTGCTTTGAGGATCGCAGCGAACATAAGCTTGATGTTGAGCAACAATAGCTGACCTGTTCTGTGGCCTAGGTTCTGGAAGTATAACTTCCCCATTTATTTTCTCCATAGGGATCTCAAACCAGCTCTGAGACTAATTACGTTATATTTATTTAAGCAAAAAGTGTTTTCCTTCAGCCAAAAAGTCTTAAGGGAATGCTTATCCTGTGAAGCATAGTGACTTACAGTACACACACACACACACACACACATATATACCCGTATAATATATATATATATATATATATATATATATATATATATATATATATATATATACGAATATCATAATATACATACCTGTATAATATACATGTATACTGTATAATATATAAGTGCTATATAAGTATTTATTATGTATTTATAAATACACACATATGCATGTATATATTTTAGAAAAAATTTATGTTTATATATTAAATATATTTATTTATAACATAAATTAAATGAATATAAATATACACATGTAAATACACATATATTTTCAAGAAATATACTGTATTTGTGTGTCTTTATATACCTAAGAAATCACACACATAAATTATATAAACAAAAACTTTTATTTTGGACGCGATTAATTGCGATTAATTGTTGCCCAGCACTAAAATACATAAATTACAATTTTATTTTATTTTATTTTTAGTGCTGGGTAATGATTATTTGCAATGAATCACATCCAAAATTAATGTTTTTGTTTATTTATTTAATTTAGAATGTATATATTAATAATTATTTTAGAAATTACAATTTTATATAATTTCATATATAATATGTTTGTGATTTTAATCGCCAAAGTGTTATATATATAAATTGTTATTCAATTATATATATATTATATATATATATATATATATATATATATATATATATATATATATATATATATATATATATATATATATATAGATAGATAGATAGATAGATATAAGTGCTGGGTAATGATTAATCGCATCCAAAACAAATGTTTTTGTTTATTTATTTAATTTAGAATGTATATATTAATAATTATTTTATAAATTACAATTTTATATTATATATATATATATTTATATATATATATATATATATATATATATATACATATATTTACATATATGTATTAGTGCTGGGTAACGATTAATCGCAATTATTAATAATTAATAATAATTATTTTCATTGGAGGATATTACTGGGTGAAAGATGAAAAGGGGTTTTCAAGCATCAAACAATAAAAGTTTAATACAGCTTACAGCGTACATTAGAATGCGTCCTGTTTTTTTTTTTTCTGAACAAAAAATGTCTATCATACATTTGTACTACGATTTACAGAAGACACCCAGTAAAATGAAACTAATTAAAACTGATTAACTGTAATTTAAAACTAATTTTATTCATTTAAAATATTATAAAAAATGTGGATAATAATAACATTTTAATTAAGTACAGATCGGAATAAGTATGTTATTTCATTTTTACATAAGCATATCTGTTACGCTGAATGATGATGGAACATAATTTCACCAGTATTTTGCCATTTCATTTTCACAAAAGTTATTTGAAACATCAGACACCTGCATTTAATATGCTTTCTATGTATATAAAATCACTTCTGTAAATTTAATTTGATACAGACACCAAAATGGGACTCGTCTTTGACCCGCATACATTTGTTAATATCTGAATATTTTTTAACAAAAAAAAATGTATATAAATATTAAAACAATAAATAAAATATAATATATTGTAAATGTAGGAGAGTTTGCGGAGACTTGATTACATCATTTGCATTGTTTATGAATGTGTAAAGTCATTTACAATGTCATGGTAACAGCAACTTGATCCGTGATTCTAATTGGATGATCTCTTTCCAGAATACAATTTTCTAGAAATGTAGTTGAACTCACACTGACTGAAACATGTATCACATATCACTGAAATAACACAACATGTCACTGAAATGTTAAACATCTATTTGTTTGTGGAGAAAATGAATGGGATTTTTACTTGCACTCTGTTAACACTCTCACTCTCACTGTCTGGTGCAGCCTGACGGCAGCCATGAGTGGAATTCTGAAGAGGAAGTTTGAGGAGGTGGAGGGAGCGTCGCCCTGCTCCTCACTGAGGGAGTCTGAGGAGGAGGAGATATCCAGCACTGAGAGCGGAGACAGCAGCGACAGCGTCAACCCGTCTGCCTCACACTTCAGCCATTCTTCATCAGCATCATCCTCATCATCAACACACGCACTGCAGAGGACAGGTGAGAATCATATCAAACTCTTTCAGGAGTTAAGCTGTGACGGTTCAGCATTACTACAAATTGAATAATTAATTGAAAAAATAACAGGGTTTCTGCAGGTTTGATGAAGGTAAATATAAGTCTTTTAAAGACCTTATTAAGGACATAATTAAATAGAACTAAGGACATAATTAAATAGAACACAATACGTAAATATGGTCTATAAATGTAAATAGCTAAAATTATATCAAATAAGATTAAAACCAGAACAAATATCTGCCATTGGGCTCAGAAAAATTTACTTAATTCAAAGGGAAAATCAGTTTTTATTCCCCATTCACAGATATTTGTTCTTCATTTAAACATAATCTTAAATTTGTTATATTTTTTAAGACTTTACATCTGCATCTCCAATGTGTCTTGATTTAAGAAGATATTTGATATTAGTTTAGATATTTGTATTGGAAAACAAAAATACTGAGGAATATATTAATTTTGTGCAATGCATGCAATGTTTAATGCCACTCCTTTATGAATTTACAACTTTCTGCTCTGATTTAAGACCTTTCAGACAGTTATTGAAGAAAATTTATGCATGTTTTGCAAGAAAATACTATTTTAGTTTTTTTTTTTTATTTAAAATTTCACATTTCATTCATTGTGTTTCTGCCACAAGATAAAAAAGGGTAATTGTGGCTTTTTATCTCACAATTCTCACTTTTTCTACAATATTGAGTTTATATCTTACAGTTTTGTCTTTTTTTGCACAATTTTTGCACAAAAAGAAATAAACTCAGAATCATGAGTTATTAACAAATCAGAGAAGAAAAGTCAGAATTCTGGGATAAAAAGTTGCAATTACCTTTTTTTAAATTTTATTCAGTGATAGAAAAAAACAGAACTGTGAGTAAACTCAGAATTGCGAGATGTAAAGTCACAACTTAGAATTTTTTCTCAGAATTGCGTTAATATTTTGCATTATACTTTATATTTCGAAAGTGAAAAGTTGCCAGGTCCAAAAATGTATTGTTATTTTTCTGTTGAATACAAAAGGAAACATTTTTAAAGAAGGATATTGTGACTTTTTATCTTACGATTCTGACTTTTTTCTCTGAATTGCAGGAAAAAAACTTGCAATTTAGACTTTTATCTCAGAATTGTGTGATATAAATTCACAATTGCAAGATATAAAGTCACAACTTAGAATTTTTATTTCAGAATTGTGTTAATATTTTGTATTATACTTTATTTTTCAAAAGTGAAAAGTTGCCAGGTCATAAAACTAATGAGAGTTAATGCAAAACATTTCTCTGATGTTACAGTAGTTCGCCCCCAAAAATGTGTCATTTTGCCATTATTTACTCACCCTCATATCGTTCTAAAAATGTATTATTTTTCTGTTGAATACAAAAGGAAAAATTTTAAAGAAGGTTATTGCGACTTTTTTCTCTGAATTGCGTGATTAAAACTCGCAATTCAGACTTTTTTCTCAAAATTGTGTGAAATAAATTCACAATTGCGAGCTAGAAAGTCAGAATTGCGAGATATAAACTCATAATTCTGACTTTTTTCTTGCAAATGCAAGTTTATATCTCACAATTTTGACTTTTTTTTACGCAATTCTGACTTTTTTCTCAAAATTGCGTGATATAATCTTGCATTTGTGAGTTATAAAGTCAGAATCGCAAGATATAAACTTACAATTCATTTTTTCTTGCAAATGCGATATTGTATGTCGCAATTTAGATTTTTTTTTTTTCATAGAATTGAGATATAAACTTGCAATTGTGAGTTATAATGTCCAATTTTGAGGAAGAAATTTTTTTTAGCAGAATTGTGAGTGTATATATATTTTACTATTCTGACTTAACTCGCATTTGCGGAAAAAAAAAAAAAAAAAAAAAAAAAAAAAAAAAATCACAATTGCAAGATAGAATTGCAATTCCGAGGGAAAAAAGTCAAAATTGTGAGTTTATAACTCGCAACTGCAAGTTAATATCTCACAATTCTGACTTCATTTCTTAGAATTGCAAGTTTGTATCTCACAATTCTGAGTTTATATCTCACAAATCTGAGAGAAAAACGTCAGAATTGTGAGTTTGTATCATGCAATTCTGAGAAAAAAGTCAGAACTGCAAGATGTAAACTCGCAATTGCAAGAAAAATGTCAGAATTGTGAGATAAAAAGTTGCAGTTAACTTTTTATTTAGTGGCAGAAACGAACTTACACATACGTGTATGTAAAAAAAAAAAAAAAGAGAGAGAGAGAAATAAAAACATAAAAGTAAAAAATATTTTTTTGTAAACTATTCCTTTAAAACTAAGACAACTGGTGTGTCATTTCTTTAAAGCACTGAATTGTGAGTATATGAGAAAGAAGATGGGAAATACCGTTTCCTAGAGAATGTCCCCAGGGAAAACACTAGCTCGAAATTGGTAGAAGAAAATAGAAAATGGCCCTTTGAAAGGAAAATTCATCACTGAGATTTGATATTGATCGTCATCACGCTTGTCTGAAGGGGGCTTGAGAAAATATCCATCATCGCAATAAACGTAAAACATCTGGCCTCATGCCGCTAACCATCGAGAAGCTGAAGCGCATGAGCCGGCATTTGACTTCATAATAAGTCAAAGAGCAGTTCACCTGAAAAGCATCAGTCATCATTTCTAGAAAAAACGAAGTTTGAGAAGCTGCTGTAAAACTACCTCATTTTTTGTCAACAAACAATAATTAATTTAAGGCCTCATAAAGCAAGAAGCTGATTTTCTCCTCCGTGTCAATCATTCCTCAGTCAGTTCTCCATCACCTCTCCGAGCTCTTTAATGTTTTGTGACGCTCATTACCTTTGATTCCGTCGTTAAAAATAATTAGAAGTGTATGTGCACCAGATGTCTGCGGATGACCCACGGTGCACCGAGTCCCAGAGGACGTCTGTTTCCTCCTTTAGAAAGCGCTGCTCTTTCAGCACAGCTTCAGAGAGAGGTTACATCTACATTAAGATGTGAAATGTAGCTCATAATCGTAAATTACTGACATTCAGATCAACCTGCTGAGCTGGATTCCTGGAACTATTTTCAGCAAAGTAAACATGATGAATAGCCAGTGACTGTTAGACGTAAACCCTGTGGTGGCATCTGAGGGTATTACGTATGGTATGATAATGATTGCCATATTCATAGACCTAAGTATGCACATGATACTGCAATCCATTCAAACGTTTGAGGTCAGTAAGATTTTTTTGTAATGATTTTAAATGAATTATCTTATGCTCACCAGAGCTGCATCTATTTGTAGTACTGCAGTAAAAAAAATGCAGTAAAAACAGTAATATTATGAAATATTATTATAATTTAAAATAACTACTTTCTATTTGAATATATTTTAAAACGTAATTTATTCCTGTGATGCAAAGCTGAATTTTCAGCATCATTACTCCAGTCTCCAGTGTCACATGATCCTTCAAAAATCATTCTAATATGCTGATTCACTCCTCAAAAAACAAAACAAAACAAAAAACAGTAATATTGTGAAATATTATTATAATTTAAAATAACTGTTTTCTATTTTAATATATTTGAAAATTGAATTTATTCCTGTAATCAAAGCATCATTACTCCAGTCTTCAGTGTCACATGATCCTTCAGAAATAATTTTAATATGCCGAAAATAAAATTCTAATTCTAATATTTCAAAAATAAAAAGTGAGAAATTATTTTTTGCATAAAACTGTGGCCTATTTTAGGCCTTTTTTTTTTTTTTTTTTTTTTGCATTGAGACATTGATTTCTTAAAGTTACCTAATTACAGTAATGAAAATCTAATGAGAACCACTACTCAGAGTAATGAGAATTCCAAAAAATTCCAAAAGAAAATTCAAAATTACAAAGAAAACATTTAGATTCATTACAGTAATGAGAATTTGGGTGGAAAAACTACTTAATTGACATTTAAATAATGACACAGGGCAAAATATACACTACCAGTCAAAAGTTTTTCAACAGTAAGAAGTCTCTTCTGCTCACCAAGCCTGCATTTATTTGATTCAAAGTACAGCAAAACAGTAAAATGTTGAAATATTTTTAATATTTTCTGTTTAAATATATATTAAAAAGTGATTTATTCCTGTGATTTCAAAATTTTTAGCATCATTAATCCAGTCACATGATCCTTCAGAAATCATTCTAATATTCTGATTTGCTGTTAAAAAACATTATTATTATTATTTATTATTATTATTATTATTATTATGCTGAAAACAGCAGAGTAGAATTTGTTCCAGGTTTCTTTGTTAAATTGAACAGCATTTGTCTGAAATAGAATTTTTTGTAATGTTATAAATGTCTTTATCATCACTTTTGATCAATTTAAAGCATCCCTGCTAAATAAAAGTATTAATTCCTATAATTTCATTCACAAAAAAAAAAAAAAAAAATCCCACTCCAAGCTTTTGAATGGTATAGTGTATAATGTTACAAAAGCTTTTTTATTTCAGATAAATGTTGATCTTTGGATCTTTCTGTTCATCAGAAAATCCTGAAAAAAATGTATCATCAAAAATGATTTGTGAATGATTTCTGATTTTAAAATATATTCACATAGAAAGCAGTTATTTTAAAAAGTAAAATTATTTCACAGTATTACTGCTTTTGCTGTACTTTTGGTCAAATAAATGCAGGCTTGGTGACCAGAAGAGACTTCTTTAAAAAACAAACAAAAAAAAAACAACATTAAAAATCTTACTGTTCAATCTTACTGGTAATTTTTATCTCACAATTCTTACTTTTTCCCTCAGAATTCTGAGTTTCTATTTTTTTTTTTTTTTTCTCAGAATTGGGTTATGTAAAAATTAGTTTCAAAGAAAAAAAAAGACTCTTAAACAAGATACATATCACTCACGCCTTCTTTAACACTGAGCCTCCGCTCTTAGAAAGCTCTGTTAGCAGTGAATGGCTGCGCTTCAGTTCTGCTGGAGTTCCTGAGTCAGACTGGGTTAAGCGCAGTGCACACACTCATGTGTGTGTGTAATGTATTCTGCTGGTGGTTCTGGGCGGGGGACCGGCAGCAGCAGATGGTTCTTATTTGTCCTGTTTGTGTCAGACATGAAGGGAGCTGTGGGAGAGAGTATCAGGGAAACTCCACTCTTGTGGAGGCCAAAACTGGGGATATTTATACAGGGTATATTTACCATCCCCCTTTAAATAGCCAAACAATAGGAGCCGGAGGCATGCAGAGAACTGAAGAGGCCACTGGAGGCGCACTGAGGAGAAAAGCTTACTAATACAGCTGCGTTATATACTGTAGCTGCAAAGAATATATGTCAATGATTAAAATAAATAAACACTGCTTTTTACATTTCTATTCATCAAAAAAGTATCACAGCACAACTGTTTTCAACATAATTTTCAGCAACAAATCAGCATACTAGAATGATTTCTGAAGGATCATGTGACACTGAAGACTGGAGTAATGATGCTGAAAATTCGGCTTTGCATCACAGGAATAAATTACATTTTAAAATATATTCACATAGAAACTAGTTATTTTAAATTGTAATAATATTTCACAATAATACGGATTTTACTGTATTTTTTATAAAATATATATAGCCTTAATGAGCATAAGACACTTCTTTTAAAGAAGTCTACCAAACAGTCATCAAAATGAAAAAAGCTGAAAAGCTAAAAAAAACAAACAAACAAACAAACAAAAAAAAACAGGTGGTTAGCTGGTTTCCCCAGTTTGGCCTAGACAGGTTTAGTTTGCTGGTTTCCCAGCTGGACCAGGCAAGGAGAACAGCTAAACCATCTTAAATCAGCAAACAGCCTTTTTTTCCAGCAGGGAATCTAATTGCAAATAATCAGACCTGTTTCTGACTGTTTTTCACTAAATTTAAATTATAAAAAAAAAAATCTTATGCAAAAACACATTGTATTTCAAAAGTCTGTAAAAATATATTTTTGAGTATATTAATAAGAATTGAATTAGAAACATCACTGACAAAAAAATAAATTAATTAAAATGTTGGTGTGACAATGAAAATATGGGGGCTAAATGTGCTTAACTGTCATAAAAATAATGCATAATGCATTTAAAAAAATAAAATATTATAAAACATTACAATATTATAAATAAAAATGTTATCTGAATATTAATGGTAAATACAAAAAAAATATTTACATTGTAAAAGTACAAATGTCACAGTTCAGTTTTTTTAATGGTCATAAAAATAATTTTACAATGCTATTACCCATAAGTAAATACACATTTAATTTACCATGCTGTAAAAAAAAAAAACACAATTTGTTAAGTCAACTTAAAATAATTTGTTACCCTGCTGCCTTAAAATTTTAAGTTCAGTCAACTCAAATAAGTTTAGTCAGCTTGAAATGTTAAGTTTTACTAAGTGACAACACTAAAAAACTGGTTTGTTAAACTTAAAAGCTGTTTTTGTTACCCAGCTGCCTTAAAATTGTTGAATCAACTCAAATATCTAAGTTGTCACTTAGTAAAACTTAACATTTCAAGTTGACTAAACTTTTTTGAGTTGACTGAACTTAAAATTTTAAGGCAGCGGGGTAACAATTGATTTTAAGCTGACTCAAAAATTGTGTTTTTTACAGCATCCTTATTGTTTTTTTAGGTGAAAAGAGACCCAGGTGCATTTTTGTGAGACTAACTAGAAATATTAATTTATTTAATTTACATCATTATTGTTTTTTTTTTTAGGTGAGTAGTGACCCAGATGCATTTTTGTGAGACTAACTTGAAATATTCATTTATTAAATTATGAATTATTATGTAAATAATTACCAAGAACTATAATTGTTTAGCAATGCCTATCTAATAATACACAATATTTATTTATATATATTTTAAGCACACATTGTAACATATTAAAGTAAGTGAAATGCCATGCAGACCCTAGTTAATATTAAATATATTAAAATGTATTTAAAATACATTTATTTCATGCTAAGTATACTACAAATACATTTACATATTATGTATTTAATACAAATACCCTGCAATTGTACTTTTAGTATACTAAACTGGTAAATTTAAGTCTTCTAAATTGGAACAACTAATTTTGTACTTAATGCACTTTAGTTGTGCTGAAGTAGTGCTGAAGTCCAACTAAACATATACTTCAGTATATTTGATTGTGCTAAAGTGGAACTATTGCAAGTATACTTTAGGTACACTTCAAATATTTTGCATTTAAAGACTGATATTATTTAAAGATCATACAATTCTCATCAACAGTGACATTAAAACACATTTTAGGCTTAATATTAAGAAATGTGCATTGTGCACAAGTAATACTCCAAATAAAGTTTAACTGCAATTTTTGTACCAGTTAGTACAAAAAATAAATGCATTTTAAATATATAACTTTTTTACTAGAGGAGACAATGCAAATACATTCTTAAATCAGAATGACTTTAAATAAATTTGTGGAGAGAATCAATCTGCTAGCAACATCTGGTTCAATTCCCAAAGAATGCATGAATATAAACCATAATTGCATTGTACAAGTTTTGCAAAATGCAAAAATGTAAATGCATTCATTTAATATAAATAAATCACTGTGAAATTCACGAATATCAGGAATTTTATAACCTAAATATTTAATGCATCACTCAGCCCTATTTCCGAGTCCACGAATCACTCGTGCATATTGCTCTGTTACCGGAAAGATGCATATCAGTGTCCTTCAAATTGAATAACCGAACTGTAATTTTATTTACCTTTAATGTCTTTATAGCATCCTCGATACTGAAGCGGGAGAAGCGGATGAGGACGAGGAGGGTGCACTTTGAAAAGGTGACCGTGTATTACTTCAGCCGCAGGCAGGGATTCACCAGCGTGCCCAGTCAGGGTGGCAGTACGCTGGGCATGTCGAGCAGACACAGCTGCGTGCGACAGTACACGCTGGGAGAGTTCGCCATGGAGCAGGAGAGAATCCACAGAGACATGCTCCGAGATCACTTAAAAGAGGAGAAACTCAACTCTATTCGACTGCGGGTATGCAAACCATTCTGATACTTATTGTTATACATATATTGCTGTGCAAATGTCTTTAATGTTTCACCTTTTGTATCGTCCTCAGTTGACGAAGAACGGCTCGATGGAGTCCGAGGAGGCCAATGCTCTCACGCTGGACGACATCTCTGACGATGACCTGGATATTGATAACACAGAGGTGGATGAATACTTTTTCCTTCAGCCGTTGACCACTAAGAAGCGGCGCGCTCTGCTGCGCTCATCCGGTGTTAAGAAAATCGATGTGGAGGAGAAACATGAGCTACGGGCCATCAGGGTGTCTAGGGAAGACTGTGGCTGCGACTGCAGACTCTTCTGTGACCCGGAGACCTGCACATGCAGCCTCGCTGGCATCAAGTGTCAGGTATGATCAACAAATACACACATTGCACACAAAAAAACATGGTATCATTGCTGAGGAGTTCTAGGTCTAGTTAATTATTTATATTATAATTCATAATTTATTAAATTAATATTTCAGGTTAGTCTCACAAAAATACACCTGGGTCACTATTCACCTAAAAAACAATAATGATTAATTAAATTAATTAAATAAATAATTTAATAAATATGTGTGTTACTTTTAGGTAATAGCATGCTAAAATAATTTTTATGACCATAAAAAGTTACACTGTGACATTTACATTGTATACTTTATATTTACTACTAATATTCAGAAAATGTATTTATTTATGATATTGTAATGTTTATATATATATATATATATATATATATTTTTTTTTTTTTTTATTGCATTATGCCATTATTCTCATGACAATTAAGCACATTTAGCCCCCAAATTTTCATTACCATACCAACATTTTACTTTTACTTTACAACATGATTCTAATTAGATTCTTATTAATATAATTAAAAAAATAATATAAAATGTTTTTTAAACTGTATTAAATACAGTACAGCAAATATGACCATGATGTATAAATATTTTACAATGTAAGTATTCTGTTATAATATTTTATTATTTAAAATTATTATCCATTTTTTTTCTTACTTTTATTAATCTATTTATTATTATTATTATTATTATTATTATGTTCATTTAATAAATTGATTTATTTGTATTAATATCATATAATTTAAGGTAAATATTTTTTTTTGTTTTTAAGAATAAAAATAGTATTTATTATTAGTATTATTATTATTATTATTATTATTATTATTATTATTGTTATTATCTAATCCATCCAATTTATTTGTATTAATATCATATAATTTAGAGTAAGTAAATAAATAAATCAATTTTAGCATAACATTTTTTATTGGGCAATTTTTTTATTATTTTAGGTGAACTTTGACCCCATCATCTTTGAAACAGGTTTTATAAGACTCCAATTTCTTGAACCACATCAGGAGCTGATCTGCATCCCTCAAGAGAGCCCTCCTTCCCCTACTGTACTATAGCAAACCCTGTCAAGGAAATTTAACATGGCAGACTAACAAGCAAACATGATTAAGATGTCCAGAGATAAAGTTTAATGGAGGTATGCCCTGATAGAACTGATTAGATCCAACTGATACAGCTGGTTAAATTTTACGCATTGCATCAGGTCTTCAGAAGAGAGAGGTGCTTTATTTAGACCATTCCTGCTGTGTGTAATTCAAACCATCCTAAAACTGGCCTGCGCTCAAGTGTTCTTGGATGTCCACAGGTGGACCGTATGTCATTCCCGTGCGGCTGCACAAAAGAGGGCTGCAGTAATGCGGCCGGCAGGATCGAGTTTAACCCCATCCGAGTTCGGACTCACTTCCTGCACACCATCATGAAGCTGGAACTCGAGAAGAGCCGCGAGCAGCAGCAGAATTCCGGCGCCGTCGCGCCAAACGGCAACGGATATCATGGCGACCCGAACGGTCACTGCAGCCCGCTGGCGACGGGACAGCACGCGCTGGAATACGCAATCCCGGATACAGTCCCGCAGACCACCATCATGCATCTGCAGGCCGGTGACGACATGGACGACACCTTGGAAGAGGAAGAGGAAGACGACGACGAGGATGAGGAAGATGAGGAAGAGGACGAAGACGATGAAGAAGATGAGAACGAAGATGACGAGGACGAGAGCAGCAGTCTGTGCAGTCTATCCGACTCCAGCACGCAGAGTTTGGCAAACAGCGACTCTGAGGAGGAAGACGACAATGAGGACGAAGACAAGGTGGAAGAGTTTGACACGGGATTGGCCAATAGCGAAGTGGCTCCGCCCCCTTCCGTGATGTGTTACTCTGAGAATACGGTCACGTCGGACAACCAAACGAACGGCAACTCCTACTTCATCAACTCCACCGCGGAGTACTACCCAATGGAAAACGCTCCATCCGCACTTTTAGCCTCCGCCAACCAATCCGGTGAGCCCTATGTAGGGGACACGGCGTCCTATCAAGACAGGGTTAATGACTCAAGTAGGGTCATGTCTCAGGGTCCTTACAATGTGACCGCTGACCAATACACGGACTACTCCCAGCAGCCCGAGCAGCCATACGCCAATCACCACTTGGCCGTGATTGGCTGTTGCGCCTCAGAGCCAGATAAGAGCGTCCAATCCAAAGGGACCTTCCTCAGCCAATCGGGAGAGCTGAGCCAGATGGAATTCCAAAACTATCTGAACAACAATACGCAGGATACGAGTTACAACGCCAACGGGAACTGTTACGTAGCTGAGCAGCCAAAGGAGATGTCTCACAATCTGCCCGACGTTTCGCTAGCGGACAACACGAAAGGACCTACTTTACTGGACGCTTTCGCCGAGCCCACTCCGGTTTAGATTCACCGAGCGGCGCGAGAGTATAAAAGCAGCCTTCGATTCTGCACATCAACGTTTCGTTTTCCTGTTTAACGTTTGGCGGATCCAAAAATATGTATTTTTACTGAACTTCGCAAAGAACAAAAACGATTTAAACTGCAAAATCAGAGCGTATAAGCTTTAGGTTGGAAACACTCTACGCAAGTACGTGAACGCAAACGCAAGCTTGATTTTTAACGCAATGGGTCTTATTCACTAATAACTGCGTGGAATATTTTGCATTTGGTTTTTTGCGCAATATTTTCATTAACATCCTTCTGTCATTGACAGCCAAGGCAGGTGGTGACTAGGGATGCACGATATTATCAGACCAATATCGGAATTGACCGATAATGGCTTTAAATGTAAATATCGGCATTGCCCCGAACTAAAAAATTATGCCGATATGTCTTGCCGATAAGAGGAATAACTCGTGCTCAGGGTGTGTTAGCGATTAGATCACGTCAGCAGTGTGGCTCATTTTTGAAGCAAAGTTTTACCTGAATGATGATAGGATTCACTGTTTCGGATCGTTCCATTTAATCTAAGAATGCACGTACAGAATGACGTGTTCGGTGTGTGATAGAGTAAACAGTAACAGCATGTGCAATAGGAGCGGCAGCAGCCTCCCCCGGGTCCTAATGCCCGTTTGTTAAGGAGTTTTAATTCCGTAGGGGGCGCTGTTGTCCTACTTCTAATAAAATGAAAGTAAAATACACAAAATTTAGACTGTTTCTGATTAAATAAAACAGTAATTGATCTCATAAAAATCACAAGTATGTTTTGATTTAAAGGTCAATAGCTATAGCTTACATGAATAATTAAAAAAAAAAAAAATCACAAACATGACATGTAAATTAAATAATTTTATATATACTTATTTATTCGTTAATGGGTAATATGTTACATTTCATAAATTATGAGCTCTAAAAGATTTTCAGAATTTTTACAACTCTTTTGCTTTAGATCATGTACAATTTTTTAAATATTAAAATAAAATGTTAAGGTTACTGCACTGATAGATAGTTTATTTACACTTATTTTCAAAGCTTCAATGTATTATCATTATAAAAGAGCTTCATTATTGTTTAATTCTAACAAATATGTTCTTGTTAAAAAGCAACAAAAATTAAAAATAATCAGCTTGTAAATTTTAACACAGGAGAGATGTGGCATTGTTTCCAAACAATGAAATATATCGGTATCGGCATCGGTTATCGGCCAGAATAAGTTGAAAAATATTGGCAAAAATTCAGTATGGTGCATCCCATAGTGGTGACAATTCATATTTTTTTTTTCTGGGTTTTGCCGACATGCAGCAGTTGTGCGCATTAACCACGAGGCTATTGACGACGAGGTCACAATTCATCTTAACACGATTATATTCGAACAAATTCTAACAAACACGTTCTTGTTAAAAACCAGCCAAAATTAAAAATAATTTGCTTGTAATTTCCACACAGGAGAGACTTGCCGTTGTTTCCAAACAAAAGAAAATATATCGGTATCAGCATCAGTTATCAGCCAAAATAAGTTGCAAAATATCGACAAACATCCAATATGGTGCATCCCCAGTGGTGACAGTTCATATATTTTTAATTTTTTTCTGGGCTTTCTTTTATGCTTTTATTTAGACAAGACAGTAGATAACAGACAGGAAAGCATTGGGTGGAGAGACAGGAGTGGGATCGGCAAGCGACCACGAGATGGGATTTGAACTCGGGTCGCTGCAAACGCAGTTGCACTGCATGTCGATGCACTAACCATGAGGCTATTGCCGCTGATGTGTCAATTCATCCTAACGCAATTATAACACAATTAATTTAATCTTAACATGACTTTAAGGTCACCAGTATGGGATTTTTCCTTGCATGTGGTTTCAGTACTATTTTTTTTTTCGTAAATTTACATTAAATTTTAGTACAAAAATATTTGATTTGTTCATGATATATTCGTATGCAGATTTCAAGCACAAATTCATCTCTATGCGTTTTTAGTGATAAGACCCATTGTTTTTAAATCAACAGACATTAGTAGGTATTCTAGCGCCCCCTTGAGGTCTATTACCGCTAGAGTACTTAAAGAGACAGTATACCCAAAAATATTTTTTTTCCATGATTTACTCACCCTCATGTCATTCCAAATCTGTTTTGGAGTGTTATTTTACAAAATAAAAAAAATGTTTTTTGTCCATGAAGTGAAGGGAAATTGGGTTCAATGCTGGTTGGAGTGCTGGATGTTGTTCACACTAACGTCTTTTATGTTCTGCAGAAGAAATTCATATAGGGTTAGAAAGACATGAGGGTGAGTAAACGACAGAATTTTCATTTTTGGGTCAGCTTCGCCGTTGCAAAACATCAGGCAAGCGTTTACGTACTAGCATAAAGTCTATTCCTGGCCTTAGGCTCGTGCAATGTTTCTTGTAATTTCAAAAGTTCTAGTTTTGAGCAGAGATGTGGATAGAACTTTTCTATGTATTTGTGTCAGTGGTGCAAAAAAGAAAACAAAAAAAAAAAAAAAGATTGTTGCTGTTAGTGTTCTGAAGTAAGTGTATATCTAAATGTTTGATAAAAGCATGTTTTTTTTTTTAAGCTTTCATCGCTGGTTTATGGTTTTGTAAGAGTTCGATGTACTGTAAAAGAGAAAATAATACTGTTGCGTTTCCGTACACATACTTCATGCTTTAAAGAGTTGGTGAAAGCATGAAAACGGCTCTTAAAATGTGTGCTCTTCATTTGCCTTTGCTTACAAAACCAAAACCATGATATTTAAGTTGTGAACACGATACATTTCCTCAACATAATTGCACTTTTCCATTGGCTGATGTTACACAGAACCGCAACCAATTGTTACCCGAGCACTGAAGGGGGCGGGGCTATCTGGTACCGTGCCATGACTAAGGCTGCGTTCGGAATGGAATACTTGCTTACTGCGTAGTATATACTGCATACTATGGAAGCTTGTTTCCGCCAAGGGATAAAAAAAATAAAAGGTAATTGCGACTTTTTATCTCACAACTCACGATTCTGAGTTCATGTCTCGCAATTAGATCCACAAAACGATTAGTCGCGATTAATCGATTCAAAATAAGTTTTTGTTTTTCATACTATATGTGTGTGTATTGTGTATATTTATTATGTACATTATGTACATACACATACATGTATATACTATGGGATATAAATGTTTTATTTTATGTTATATGTTTTGTATTATTTATATATAATATAAATTATTTAAGTGTTTACATACAAATACAAACAATACATACATATATGTGTGTGTATTTATATATACATAATAAATATACACAGCACGCACACATATAGTATGCAAACATAAACTTATTTTGAATCGATTAATCGTGACTAATCGTTTTGCAACTCTACTTGCAACTCTACTTGCAAAAGTACTCTACTTTTTTTTCTCAGAATTGACTCAGAATTCTCCATTTTGTTTGCAATTCTGTTTTTTGTTTCCACCGCAAAAAAAAAAGATAATTACGACTTTTTATCTTACGATTCTGACTTTTCCCACAATTGCGAGTTTATATCTTACAATTCTGAGTTTATATCTTGCATTGTGAGATATAAATTCGCAATTACCTTCTGCGGAAAATTTTTAAAACATTTCAGAAACTAGCTTTCATAGTATACTAGCAATTATTTTAAAATAAAAATAGATATTTTCATATAATAATGAATATTTTCAGGTTGATTAAATAATGTCAAGAAAAAGTCAAGAAAAACAAAATGGTCCTTCATATTGCTTTTGTGAAGTACACTGCATTTTTGGATACAGTATGATTTGCAGTAAACACACATACTGTATACACAGTAGTATGTTGGCATACTATTCCGAACACAGCCCTAGACTATGTTTTTATAACATATCTCCAAGTTTTTAGTGGAGACATGAAGGATGTTTTTTCCATGACACTAACAAAAAAAATATATATCACATCTATCTGCATTTGTTTCAAATGGCAGATAGGAGACAGAAGGTACAGTAGTTAGATAACAGATTTAACTTTTTAAACCAGATTACGATAATGAAAATGATCAAACTCTTTGTCTTATGAAACTCTGAGATACTAAAGTCTTAAATTATCTTTGGGATTATACAGGGATTTCTGATGAAATGCACTTTGAAATGCATCAAGTTACTGCGAACGAAGCATTCCGTTTCTGTCAGGCGAAGATGATTTTAAAAAGTGTTTAAATGACAAAGTCTAAAATACAAATTAACTCATATTAGGTTTGTACAAGGTAATACTCTACATTTATTGCATAACTGAAAGTTTTGAATGGCGATTTTTCTCAATTTATAGCGAGAAATATTTTATGGCATGATGTGAAAATATTCTCTCAATAACTGTGCTGAAGATTTTGAAAAAAAAAAAAAAGAATTATTCTTGTCATGGTTATTTAATTTAAAAATCAGCTTTGACTGAATAAATCATTCTGAAGAGTAATTTAAGTGCAATAGTTTACAGTGTGATAACGCCTCACATTTGAAAGGAGTGAATTTATTTCACATCAGATTTCCTCCCATGTTAAAGGTAAAAAGTTCACTCAAAAACAAACATTCAGTCATTATTCACTCACCCTCATCCAGGACATTCAGAACCCGTATGCTAGGGAATCTCTATGACATGAGGGTGTTTAAATAATCACAGAATAATCATTTTTGTGTGAAGTATTACCTTGAAGCACTGATGAGTTAAGAAGCTGTTTTTAACGCACAAACCTTATGATGCATCTGTCAGTTTGTTTATCCTCTTGATGGAAAGAGAGTCATTGTCCAATGGAGAATTTCTCTCAATAAGCTCAAGACAGGACAATCAAATGCCTTTTATGTCATCAACATTGTAGCGTGACCTCGTGGGGACGGTAATGAAATAACCAGATCCTTAAAGGTGAAGTGTGTCGTTTAAAACTTGTATCCCAGAACTATAAGTAGGACTTTTATTCTCATGCATTTGCCCAGTCAACAACTATTTATGCTACAAACATGAAATATGCCTCAACATGCAACTACCTTTCCTTATGGAAGCCCATTTTCGGCACATAATATAAACATAACAATCATAGTTATGATATAGAAGGTCATGATTATGATATAAAAATGTGAAATTATGACATGAAAAGTTGAAATTTTGAGATTAAAGTAATTACGACATATAAAGTCAATAATGTCATACAAAAATGGTCAAAATTATGATATAAACAGTTTTATGAGATAGTTATGATTGTCATAAAAAGTTTTTTTTTTGCTATTATCTCGTAATTTTAAATTAATTAAAGAATATTTTATCTCGTATTCTCGTAATGTCACATTCCACTTTTGATGTCATAATTGCTCTCCATTTCAATTTTTAATAATTATGATTTTTTTAGCTCAAAATTACATAATTTTGACTTTTTTTTTCACTTTTTTTATGTCATAATTGCCATCAATTGCAATTTTTTTTATGAATAATTATGACTTTTTACTTTTTTATGTCATAATTGCAGTCAATTGCAATTTTTTTTTTTTTTTTAATTTTGGACATTTTATTTCAAAATTTTAACTCTTTGCCATAATTTTGACTTTTTGTAACTTTCCACTTTTGATGTCATAATTGGTGTCAATTTAAATTTTTTGAATTACAACTTTTTATCTCAAAATTCCAACTATTTATCTCATAATTTTGACTTTGTCACTTTAAACTTTGATGTCATAATTGCCGTCAATTTAAATTTTTTAAAATAAGACTTTTTAGCTCAAAATTTCAACTGTTTATCTCATAAGTTTGACTTTTTGTCACTTTCCACTTTTGAAGTCATAATTGTTGTAAATTTATTATTTTTTTTAAATATGAACTTTTTATCTCAAAAATCCAACTCATAATTCATAATTCTTTTGTCACTTTTGATGTCATAATTTCTGTCAATTTTTTTGTTAATAATTACAGCTTTTTATCTCAAAATTTTAACTAATCATTTTGACTTTTTGTCACATTACACTTTTGATGTCATAATTGCCATCAATTTAAATTATTTTGCATAATAACGACTTTTTATCTCAAAATTCCAGCAGTTTGTCATAATATTGACTTTTTGTCACTTTCCATGTAATAATTGCTTCTCAATTTCTTTTCTTTTTTTTTTCTTTTTTTGAATAATTATGACTTTTTATCTCAAAATTCCAACTCTTCATCTCATAATTTTGACTTTTTGTCAGTTTTGATTTGGATGTCATATAATTTTTATGACTTTAATCAAATTTTTTTTTTTTTTAATTTTACTCATTTCAGCTTTTTTTTTGTCACAATTATGACTTTATATCTCAGAATTTTGACTTTTAGTCACTTTCACCTTTTAAAGTCATAATTAAGACTTTTTTGAATTAAGACATTTTAATTTTAATCATCCACCCTGAACATGGAGAAAGGCGGGGCAGAAATGACACATTTCACCTTTAACGATATAATAAACAAAGAGAGAAGATGTGTTTTCAGAAGAAAACTCTGAAAATACTGAATGTTGCGATGGGAATCTGGGCAGCAGCACTGGATCACTGCCTTGGCTTAAGTAACCAGTGGTTTACTTAAAAGCGAATGCCTTCATTTTCGGATTTATTTTTGCCATAATTTCTGATTCTACGATAGCAAATTCACACTGTGTTTTGCCTCCTAGGATTTATTTTCTGGACACTGGTCCAGATTTGTCTTTAATTCACCTCTTGACTTACACAAACACACAGTGCTGGTACAACAGACCTCAGTCTTTGATGCATTATGGGATATGAAAGACACGTGTACAGATGTAATGTCATTGAAGCCTGTACTACAGTGGGACCGGATGAACTGGCAGCAGACAGGAGTCATCATATCATGTTACCAGTTAGAATCGCAGTTCTCGTTCTGTTTTCAGTATTTCTTATGAATGATCTATTATAATGTGTATTTATTGTGCGTTCCTTAAACGGTATGTATTGAATAAAAATTCTCTTTGTTAAAGCGCTTCTTGTTGGGTCGTAAATCTCTAAATGGAAAAAAGACAAACTCGGATGTTCACAGATAGATAGAAATAATAAAAGCATCTAAATCATTACATTTCCCCATCTTTAATAGCAACTCTTAGTTCTTTTCTGTAATTCAAAAACACTTACAAAAATTAAATCCTTTTTTTGTTGTTGTTACTAAAAATATACTCTAAAGCAAAGACAATTAATCTGCATCACTTCATGGCAATATTATGGAACGGTGCTTTATAAACCAAATTTGTGAATCTTCTGATTGATGTAAACACCTGATGTAATTTTTAAAAATAGGTTTCTGTTCTGTTTTGTGGTTCATTCGGTTCATGTCGAGACTGAATGTTGTGAAAGCAGACGCTTGTATAATAGCGCCCTCTACTGCCAGTCTCTGTGTGTGGCAGTGATTGTGCTTTATGTAACTTTTATCAAATATTCACAATGCATGTCAAAATATACAAAAGTAACATCTGATAAAACACAAAACATTTAAATTTGGTAAAATAAAAAAGGGTTTAAATGGCTAAAAACGTAAAACCATCCCATACAAATTCCATTTTAAACGTTTGACCCGCAATCAGCATCATTCTTGTTACACAGCACATTTTCATGTCTCCATCATATATGTCTTATTAAATTGGATAAAGTATTAACTTTCATTTTATAAGGTGGAAGCAGTTTTCTTTTACTTGAACATTCATTTTACTACTTTAGTTTTAGTGAATGCTGTCAATTTTGTCATCTTGCTGCATTTCTAAAATGAAAAACTGCTCACATTCCTTTTTTTTTTTTTTTTGCTCTAATGTTTCAAACTAAAGATGTTTTCTTTAAAATATTGTTTCACTTGGTGATAAATGGTGATAAATCAAAGCTATATCTATCCTTACTAAGAAGCTTTAGCTTTTTTTTTCACATCTTGCTGTTGTTTGAATAAAGATATTATTATTAATAATGTTGAAGTGTCTCAGTTTGACCAGAACATATTTCTGAAAGGCGAGTTTAACCCTCTGGTTGTGTTCGGGTTCCTGTCACACTTATGGTGTTTCCAGTCAAAAATGACCGGACTCCAAACAATTGCTGATAAATCTGTCATTATGCTATAATATCACCAGATACTGAATTCAATCTTTTTGTCAACTTGTTTTCTTTCATTTAGGACTGGTTTTGTGTTTCTATTTGCATTTGATTAATAGTAGGCCTCATTTATTTGAGAGTAGGTACCTCATTTTTTGGGTGAAGAAAATACTTTTTTTATGAATAATTTTCACAATATGACATAACAAAAAATAATAAAAATTTGCATGTTTTTCCACACTAGTGTGCTTTAGTGTTTAATCAGGAAGTTTGCTTTTAAATGCTTTTATTTTGTTCAAAATTGCAAAAAGTCACACTTGTGGTGTTCCTGGTCAAAAATGACCAGACTCCAAACAATTGCTTAAAAATCTGTCATTATGCTATATTATCACCAAATATTGGATTCAATCTTTTTGTCAACTTGTTTTCTTTCATTTAGGACTGGTTTTGTGTTTCTATTTGCATTTAATCATAAGCCTCATTTATCTGAAAGTAGGCACCTCATTATTATTGTGAGTATTATACCTGTTTCATCCTACCCTGAACTACTTGCAATGTGCTTTTATGATAACTCTCTGTCTATCTCTCTCTCTCTCACACACACACACACAAATGCTCAAACTGCCTTGTCTTTAGCCTAAGTTTTGAGGCATTCATGTTCTCAAAGAGTAGACGAAAGTTTACAAATAAATGCTTTAGCACAGAGAGAGCTTCAGCTTGTTGTTCAATGATATTGTCTCTGTTTGACAGTGTCAGTGTGCAGGATATATAACTGAAATGTAACAGTTTTGGTTTGTTGTTCCATGAAATGTTATAATGTAATTAATCTTAATGTGTTCTTTCTTGTATGTAACTATGGTCAGACTTAACAGGAACAGCATAAGTGTTACTTTGTGCCCCTTTTGAGAAAATAAAGGTCCTGTTTGTGATCTTCCCCATTCATTTTCAATGGCTGGCCATTTTTGACAAGTGTGACTTTGTGCAATTTTGTACAAAATAAAAACATTTAAAAGCAAACTTCCTGATTAAACATTAAGCACACTAGTGTGAGAAACTTTCATAATTTTTCATAGTTTTCATAATTTTTTATATATCATATTGTAAAAATTATTCATAAAAAAAGTTTTTTTTCACTCAAAAAATGAGGTGCCTACTCAAACAGAAACACAAAACCAGCCCTAAATGAAAGAAAACAAGTTGACAAAAAGATTGAATCCAATATTTGGTGACGATATAGAATAATGAGAGATTTATAAGCGGTTGTTTGGAGTCCGGTCATTTTTGACCGGGAACACCACAAGTGTGACTAGGTGAAATAAAACCCACAAAAAATTATGAAAATTCAAAACAAAAGAAAAATAAATAAATAAAAAAATAATAATAATTCTGAGAAGTACTTATACCCTGTGTGAACAAAGTCAGTAAGTTTGAGTCCAATGTGATAACGTTAACTAGTATTTTCGGGAAAAAAAAAAAAAAAAAAATCTCCTCCAGGTCAATTTGACCCAAACACAACCAGAGGGTTAAATGTGCTGCAGAACAGGAATGACCCAGAATGACCCAGAAGAAAAAAAGAACAAAATCACTTTGAGAAAAGTAAATATGAAGCAAATATTTTCAAGAAGTCTTTGGTGCTGTAAAATCTGCATGTTGCATTACATTTTTTGAAGGATATTTGAAGACGTCCATAATCTGCACTTCAGAAAATGCAACTAATACTCAACATCACTGTGGTTGAGCTCATCTGGTATAAAAATGAGAAAAGCAACTGTGCAAGGACACACATCCTGTAGTCTTTCAGTCATGATGAGAGAAAGAAAGCGAGAAAGGAATAAAACTTCACTTCACTGCAGGTTTCTGAGTGCCTCGGCCCCTATAGACATGAATGTCTGTACATGATCCGTTTTTTTGGTCCTATGGATACTCCAAATTTCCAGCAGCAACATTTTCCACGTACAAAAATAAATTAAAGGTCTGTCTTTGTCATATAGAAGATTCTCCGGTTATTTGTGTGTGTGTGTGTGTGTTCGTTCAGGGTCCAAAATTAACACTTGCCACGCATCACAACACAAATAAAAATTAGCTTTGGCAAATAAATTTGACAAGGTTTGTCTTGACCTCAATATTACTCAGTTTAAATGTAGTGTGATTGTAAAACAGATCTGCCCTTCACTGATCATAAATCACAAAAGCAATCCCACTGCAACAACTCAGTGAAAAAATGTCCATCCAAGATGGTAGACGAGGTAAGATTTATATTTAGATAAATATTTCTGTTTTGTATGAAAGCCTGTTTTTGCCACTGAATAAAACACACAAAAAGGTAATTGCGACTTTTTAATCTCACAATTCGGACAATTTTTCTCACAACTGCAAGTTTACATCTTGCAATTTTGACTTTTTTTTCTCAGAATTGTGTGATTATAAACTCGCAATTGTGAGTTATAAAGTCAGAATCGTAAGATATAAACTTGCAATTCTGAGAAATGAATTCCGAATTGTGAGATAAACTCGCAAATCTGACTTTTTTTTCTCATAAATGCATGACATAAACTCACAATTGCAAGTCATAAAGTCAGAAGTGAGAGACATTAAAAACGAAAATAGTCTTTCTCCCCCCTCAAATTTGGACTTTAAAACTCGCAATTGCGAGTATCTGTCATAATTCTGAGAAAAAAAGTCAGAATTGCAAGTTTTATCTTACAATTCTGACAATCCTACCTCTCTTTTAATTTATTATTTTATTTAATTATCAAATATTATTATCAATTGATGTGAATTACTTGGAATTAGGGATCATAAGAGATTTGATATGAATGTGTGACTGTGTTCTGTATTTATTTATTTATTTATTTATTCAATTTTTTTCTCCTATTTTTCATATGTAAAAGTGTATATGTATGTAAATGTTATTGTTATTTTTTATTATTTATTTATTTTTGTTCATGTGTTGGTGGTCGGTATTACCACACAAGGAGAAAAAAAAGTGAATAGAAGAGAAAGTAAAAATGAGGAATATCTGTTGGTAAAAAAAAAAAAAAAAAGGAGGAAAAATTCACTTGTATAATTGTATTAAATGTGTTTTTTTTTATTGAAAAAGAAAGTATTAAAAAAAAGACTTTGCAATTGTGAGTTTATCTCACACAGTACTAAAATTATAACTCACAATTGCGAGTTTATATCACGCAGTTCTAAGAAAAAAAAAGTCAGAATTGTGAGATAAAAAGTCGCAATGACCTATTTTTTATTCAGCGGCTTTGTTTTTGTATTTGAATGAAAAAAAACAATATAAGCGAATCAGATTAAAGTAATTTAAATATTTTAAAACAAATCATTTGAATGAGTCATTTAAAAACTGTAATACATTTTAATATAGTTGGATATCCTGCAACAATACTTTTGGTCCCCGGCTCTCAATTAACTTTGATTTTTGGCACTTCGTATTAAAAAGGTTGGGCATCTCTATTTTAATATTTTTAAGAAACTCACAAATATACTTGTAAAGCATCCAATACCAAATAAATCTGATAAAAACAGTTTGAATCTACTTGAAGGATTAGATCACTTCCAGAACAAAAATCTACAGATATTGATGTTCATGCCTTTCTTTCTTCAGGCGTAAAGAAATTATGTTTTTTGAGGAAAACATCTCAGGATTTTTCTCCATATAGTGGACTTCAATGGTGCCCACGAGTTTGAACTTCCAAAATGTAGTTTAAATGCAGCTTCAAAGAGCTTGAAACAATCCCAGCCAAGGAATAAGGGTCTTATCTAGCGAAACGATGGGTAATTTTCTAAAAAGAAAAAAAAATGTATATACTTTTTAACCTCAAATGCTCATCTTGTCTAGATCTGCAATGTGCATGCGTACTCTGTGTAATCCGGGTCAATACAGTTAGGGTATGTCGAAAAACTCCCATCTCATTTTCTCCTCCAACTTCAAAATGGACATACCCTAACTGTGGAGATAGTTCCAGAAATGTTTTCCTCAAAAACCATAATTTTTTTACAACTGAAGAAAGAAAGACATGAACATCTTGGATGACAAGGGGGTGAGTGCATTACCTGTAATTTTTTGTACTGGAAGTGAACTAATCCTTTAAAAATTTTACACTATATTTGTTTGTACCATATATTTAACTGAACAATCTTTAGCGTGCAACAGTTGGTTCTGAGAGTAAAAATTCCATTAATTTTCTTCATAAGGGATTTTTTTAAAAACAATATCTTAGGTTTATGGCTTCAAGAAAAGCAAATAATCATGTTTAATGGAGAAGTCCACTTCCAAAACAAAGATTCACATATAATATACTCACCCCCTTGTCATCCAAGATGTTCATGTCTTTCTTTCTTCAGTCGTAAAGAAATTATGGTTTTTGAGGAAAACATTTCAAGATTTCCTACTTCCAAAATGCAGTTTAAATGCGGCTTCAAACGATCCCAAATGCAGTTGTAAATCCCAGCCGAGGAAGAAGGGTCTTATCTAGCTAAACGATCGGTTATTTTCATTAAAATAATACAATTTAAATACATTTTAATCTCAAAAGTTCGTCTTGCCTTGTGCTGCCTGATCGTATTTTCTCCCTCAACTTCAAAAATGATTTCAAAATCATCCTACGTCACTGCAGAAGCACCGACCCAGCCTTTACAAAGTGAACATGCAAAGAAGATCAAACACCCTTAACAAAAAAGGTAAAACAGCGATATAGAACGATTTTGAAGTTGAGGGAGAACAAGAGATGGATGTTTTTCGACAAGAAGAGCGTTTGATAGGGATGTGATGAGATCTCGTGGCCAGTCGGATCTCGCGAGATCTCGTGACGATATCCTCATAAAACATTTTGCAGTGTTTACATTAAAGCTGCACGATTAATCCTTAAAATATCGAGATCTTGATTCAAACACCCACGCGATCTTATTCCTGAATGACAACGATTTAGCTATGTCTATTAGGACTGTTTCACATCGCGAGTGTCAGTGGAGCGTGAGAAGCACGTTTTTTCGCTGCCCACGTTAGGACTTTAAGCAACAGCTTCCATGACCGGAAGTAGGCTGTAACCCCGCCGTAGCCGAGAACGTAAAAATCATTAAGCAGCTAGGTGCTGTTGCCAACAGCAGACATATCTTTGTACAAATGAAAATATCGTTCAATTTGGCTTAAGTTTAAAACATATCAACACCGATTAAAGACTAATGGTAGAATCGTATACTGATGGAATTACAGTGGTATATACTAAAAAATCTAACATTTATCTACCTAATCTGTGACGTTGTAAAGACTACTTCAAACCAGCTGTTCTTCCATAGTAGACGGCTGAGTAGAACGTCATGAGGTAGCCGTTAAAGTCGCGAACGCGCAATATGACGTTGGAATGCCGTTGCCGTTCCATCAGTGGCTGCTGCTTAAAGTCCCTATGAATCAGAGGGTCGGGGTAAATGTGAACGCAGAAAGAGCAAAACAAACAGTCATTTCAACCACATTGTAATCATTATTTCTGTTATTTAAATGTAACAAACATTTAAATAACAGAAGTACTGGGATAAACGTTTATAGTTTGGGTATAAACACATTGTCTACAAGAGCGATCAAAACGAAAGTATATTAAAACTTGTATGTATTGTAACGCTTATCCTTTTCCTCCAGGAGGAGGCGACAACTGCCCGTTTAAAAAAAAGTATGTCATTGAATCATTCATTCAGGAGATTTCAATAGTCAAACAAGGCTTACCCTGCGTCCCAATGTGCATACTATCCACCATATCTGCCCTAAATAGTATTGAAAATTACTACTATCACACAGAATTTAGGATGGATAGTATGCACATTGGAATGCAGGCTTAATGAAGTGAGACACTGACTTTGTTTTGATTTTGTTTAAATGAATATATGTTTTTAAAAGACTTAAGTAATGAACAGTTTGTCAGAACCACTAGTAAATTATGTTTTGTTTCGTTTTCTAATCTTTTTTTTCTCCAGAATCGTGAGAGAATCATGGTCTTCAATATATTAAAAACTGGGATTCTCAATTTATCCAGAATCATGAAGCTCTTGTTTAAATGTTGTTTTTTTACTGCATATAATTCATTAAAATGGAAGTTTATTTTCATAAAGTTCAAAATACACCTACAATTTCTTGCATTTTTTTCTTTTTCAGTTGAATAAAAGACTATTTTCCCTATATATTTCATCATTGAGGATTTCTAAGAAAAGTTTAAAAATCTTGTCTCGTCTCGTCTCGTTCTCGTGAACCCAGTCTCGTGTCTCATCTCGTCTTGCGGCATAAGTGTCTCGTCACACCCCTAGCGTTTGACATTTGACAAAGTATATAAATTGTATTATTTGTATGAAAATAACCGATTGTTACGCTAGATAGGACCCTTCTTTCTCGGCTGGGATTGTTTACAACTGCATTTGGGATCGCTTGAAGCCACATTTAAACTGCATTTTGGAAGTTCAAAATCGGGGCACCATATCAGTCCATTATATGGAGAAAAATCCTGAAATACTTTCCTCAAAAAACAATTTCTTTATGACTGAAGAAAGAAAGACATGAACATCTTGGATGACAAGGGGGTGAGTAAATTACATGTGAATCTTTGTTTTGGAAGTGGACTTGTGACAAGCAAATTGCATCATCAAGTACATAGTACTGTACCATTGTCTTTTTTGTCTCATTTCTAAGCTTTTCTGAAGTTCAAATCTAAGTTTGTAATGTTGTGATTCACCTCATAGCTGCTTGGTTTGCTTCAAGCCTCTTTAATAAAGATTTTCTAAAACCTCTATGGGAAAAATAAATGGGAAAATTACTTCGAGAACCAAGAATGCTGATAAAGTGGATGGGAACTTTAGCATTATATTGAGTCTTTGCATGTGTAGCGCATTAAAAACCACGAACACTAGGATGCCCACTTAAAAGGCAGCTGTCTATGTAGATTTTAGAACACAGCAAATAAGTTGCACTGTTTGTCAAAAATATGCTCTATAATTCATTGTCATAAGACTAAAAACATATTTTTATAAATAAAACACTGTAAAATACAGTTTCATGGCATGTAAGAAATATTTTTGGCAGGTAAATTGGCAGCTGTGGCAAAAAGTTAAGTTTTAGACCCTGTGTGTGTATGTGTATGCGTGTGTGTGCGTGTGTGTGTGTGTGTGTGTGTGTGTGTGTGTGATTGGTCCCGCCATTCATGTGAAGACCCAGAGCTGGTACTTGTCGGCTGGATTGCAGGACACTAGAGAGGGGTTTTCGTGTCGAGCGGTCAGGCACTGTTTTGAGGCCTTGTTATAGAACAGCTGATCCTGCAAAGGGAATCAAATAACAGAGCAGGAACTATCAGCGCTTCAGTCCAGCCAAATCACAAAACTAAACATTAGCAAGCTTAAATTAGCATTAGACAGACAGCCATGCACTTAAGCCATGCTCTTTTATCTAATTTTCTTTATTCCTGAATATATGCTTTGGTTTAGTCTGCTCAAAAAGTATTTTTCTGTCTGCCAGTTATTGTTAGCCTTTTCCCCCCTGTATTCTGTTGACATTGGTTGTATTGTTGTTACATTTTGTGTATTATACATTAAAATTGGTCCATTATAGATGTCAGCTAAGTATATTTGCTAATGATAATTTTAATTATTAGCAATGGATTTGGTGAATTCTCAAATTTTTTTGTGATCATTTTAAAACATGCATAATAAAATGAAATAATCTTTAATTTCACATTGAAAACAGGGTTGTTATAGTTACCTGAAACTAAAACGTAAAAAAAAATAATTGTAACTTAAAATAAAATAAATGTTAAAATAAAATAAAATACACATTAAAAAAAAAAAAAAAAAAAAAAAAAACTCTCTTTAAAATGATTTAAAAAAAGAAAATGGAGAATCAAATAAAATGTTTAAAAATGTAGTACTACAAAAATATATTTGCCATATATTTCAACATTTAGCATTTTCGTTTATCATTTCGTTTACCAATATATTTTACTAATTTTTTTATATTTATATATTAAATGTATATATTTACATGTACAAATTTATATATTATAATATATTTATATATTAGATTGATATATTTTATTTATATAAATATACTATACATTTAATATTTACTAATATATATATATATATATATATATATATATATATATATATATATATATATATATATATATATATATATGCAGAAATTGTATTTTTAATTTTAAAAATTACTGTGGTAAATGTAAAAAAAAAAAAAAAAACATTTATATTTATATAAATATAAAAAATGTATAGTTTAATATATATATATATATATATATATATTTTTTTTTTTTTTTTTTTTTTTTTTGAAGGATCATGTGACAAGACTTTAGTAATGAAAATTTCAGCTTTGCATCAAAGGTATAAATTACTTTTTAAAATATATTCAAATTGAAACCAGTTATTTTTATTTCTAGTAATATTTCATAATATAATTAAATTCCATAAATTATAGCTGTTTTTTTTTTTAGCTAGCTGAATAAGGATTTTAAATAAATTATACAGAAATTGAGTTTTATAGATATAATTTTCTGCACTAACATTACCTTAACTTACTTTTACAAAAAACAATTCTTAA
Source organism: Cirrhinus mrigala (assembly GCA_036247105.1). NCBI lineage: Eukaryota > Metazoa > Chordata > Actinopteri > Cypriniformes > Cyprinidae > Cirrhinus > Cirrhinus mrigala. Next base: position 31,873,142 of record CM070015.1, read on the forward strand.
TTATAAAAATTACTGTGGAAAATGTAAAAACCCTACTATAAGGTATTATAAAAATGTATATATTTAAAATGTCTAGTTTCATATATTTTATTTATTTATTTATTTATTTATTTCTGAAGGATCATGTGACACCGAAGACTGAAGTAATGATGCTGAAAATTTAGCTTTGATCACTGGAATAAATGACACTTTAAAATATATTCCAATAGAAAATAGTTAATAGTTAAAATAGAAAGCAGCTGTCTATGTAGAAAGCAAACAGCAAGGGAGCTCAGTAGTTTTTGCAACAAAGCCACACATATTGCAAATCAGTGTTTGAGTTTTGATAAAAATGAGCGTTAACAAGCACAACAGGAGATGACAAGTCTCTAAAGACAATGTTGGCTTTAGAGAAGGGTGAGCGGAGGAACACAGCACGGCCTCAGGCTGTTTTGGAGTTGAGTTTAAAGATCAGAGGCTTGTGAAGAAGAGAGAAAGTGTGCGAGAGAAAGCGAGAGCTCCGGCGTGGCCTTTAAAATGTTGTTCTACCTCTCTAAGCTCCCATCTCTGCTGAGGTCCTGTGACGGTGCTGTGACCTTTATACTGGCACTCCTCTAATTTGACGACTCCACTGGTCCCGTGCAAACAGAGCTCCTTCTGAATGTTGTGCCTGATCTCGTGATGGGTCGAGTACTCAAAATACTGTACGATCAGAGGAGAGAAATGACCTTCAACGCTGAGAAAACATTTCATTAAACAGGTAAAGTTGTTTGCCTGGAACTCCTGAAAGCTTCTAGAAAATATATCAGGGGAACTAATTAAATCAAATATCATTCATGCTAGTGTTCAAAAAACAGCAAACTTTGAAAATTATTTGCAAATGATTGCTAATAAAATAAACTTCACCTGATTTAAAATATTATATAATATTAAAATGATAATGAATGTATTATAATATAGTGCTTGAATTATATGGACTATTTTTTATCACGTCTTTTTTGCTGTTTTTTTTTTTTTTACAAATAATCAAACAAACAAAGAAATAAACCCTAAATAAATAAATAGCTTCTGTATGCACTTTTTATTGTTTCTTAAAATAAAGTAAAGTAAAACTCTAAAGTACCTTCATCTGATTTAAATTGTTATTATTAATTAATAGAGTGAATAAACTGAAATAGACCATTTTTACTGTTCCTTTAAGGAAAATAGAAATAAATAAATTCATACTGATTATGTAACAGTGCTTTAATGTATGGAATATATATATATATATATATATATATATATATATATATATATATATTACTGTTACTTTACATACATCAAAAGCAAGGGACTATTTATTGTCCCTTTAAGGAAAATGAAATAAAATAAAATAAAATAAAATAAAAACACACTTTCATCTTATTCAAATTATTATTATTAATTAATAGTGAATAAATTGTATGGACAATTTTTTACTGTTTCCTTAAGAAAAATATTATATATAATATAATATTATAAAATAAAATAAAATAATTATATTATATTATATTATATTATATTATATTATATTATATTATACAATATAATAAAATATTATATAATATAGTGCTTGAATTGTATGGACCATTTTTACATAAAAGCAATTGTATGGACTATTTATGGTTCCTTTAAGTAAAATAAAATGAAATAAAATAAACTCAAACACATTATGATTATGATCATTATTATTAATTAATTAATAGAGTGAATAAATTGTATGGACAATTTTTTACTGTTCCCTTAAGGAAAATATCCTTATATAATATAATTATATAATATATTATATAAAATAATATGGTATAGTATTAGTGCTTGAATTGTATGGACTATTTTTATATAATTTTTATTTTTCCTTTAGGAAAAATAAAATAAATAAATTGCTATATATATACATATATACATATATACATATATATATATATATATATATATATATATATATATATATATATATATATATATATAGTGCTTGAACTATATGTCTGGACTATCTATCAACCAATTAATCAATCAATCAATCAATCATACATCAAAAGGAATTGCATGGACTATTTATTGTTTATTTAAGGAAAAAAATAAAATAAAATAAAATAAAACAAAATAAAATGCACCTTCACCTTATTTAAAATATTATTATTAATTAATACAGAAAACAAAACGTATGGACAATATTTTTTTACTGTTCCTTTAAGGAAAATAAAATAAAATATAAATTAAAATAAGTACCTCAAAAGCACCTTCATCTGATTAAGTTATTATTATATAATATAATATAGTGCTCATATTGTATGGACTTTGTTCTAGATTTAATAGTTTTTTTTTTATGTTCCTTAAACAAAAAAAAAAGAAAAAAAAAAAAAAAAAAAAGCGAATTCACTTGGTTTAAACTATTATTATTTAATTGTACTAAAGCATTTTAAAAACAAGCGTGGTCAGTTCCACTGATTCATTGACAGGACAAACTGTTCCTGCTCCAAATACCTGGTTTCCTCCCATCCCGTGGCAGGGGTACATAATGAGAGGTTTCCCTCCCTCGTTACTCTCTCCCGCGTCCAAGCAGGCCTCCTTCCCCACGTTCTTTATCTAAAGGGAGACAGAAGGAGTGCTGAAGGAGGAAATGGAACGGATTGTGGCGTCGTAACATGAAAGCTGTTAAAACAAGGTTTTACAGAACGGGATCCGCCGCATGGTGGGAAACCGCAGCGGCCAGACAAAACACCAGAGAAATACAGGGACGTCCCAGCCACTGCACACACACTCACCGCGCCAAACTGCAGCGGGTTGAGATCGGGCATGAAGACCTCCGGATAGACGTTCTTCAAATACCAGGAAAAGCTCTTACACTGGAGTTTTTCCCGGAGATCTACACGCTTGGAGACGTCTCCAAAAGAGCGCTGTGGAGAGAGACGGTAGCTTCATTATAGAAACTGCCTTTGAATCTCATATTAAAGCTGCCCACAGGCTGTCTGAGGCTCCACTTTAAAGCTGTCTGTCTACGCTTATGAAGCAGCAGCAGGTCTTGGCTACACATCGAGAATGTTAAAGGATTTCTGTGGTTTAGGTCGCAGAAGACCGGCACGATGAAAGCCTGGCAAAAGGCCTTAAATCTCTTAACTCTTAACTCCACAATGCCATTAAAACAAATGCAGGCGAAACCAATTTGTATAACACAACTGTAGGGTGGCAGTTTTATTTATTTATTTAATTGAAATGAAAAATATAATAAAACATAAAATAAATAAATAATGATCTCAGTATATTTATTTGTCTCTCTATCTATTTATTTAGTTAATTATTTAAAAAAACTTTCATTTATTTTAAAACAAATGCAGGCAAAACCAATTTGTATAACAACTGTAGGATGGCGGTTTTAATTATTTATGTCAATAAAATGGAAAATATAACAAAACTATAAATAATATAATTAAATAAAGTTATGTCAGTATATTTATTTATTTATCTATCTATCTAGTTATTTAGTATGTTAGTTAGTTAAAATGATTTATTTTAAAACAAAAGCAGGCAAAACCAATTTGTATAAAACTGTAGGGTGGCGGTTTTTAATTATTTATCCAAATAAAATAAACAAATATATTAAAATATAAAATAAATACATTTATTAAATTGCAAATAAAATAAACAAATATATTAAAACACAAAATAAATAAATTAACTAAATGAAAAACAAGTGCAGACAAAACCAATTTGTGTAACACAACTGTAGGGTGGCAGTTTAAATATTTCTGTAAATAAAATAAAAACTATTACTAAAATATACAAATATAACAAGTAGTAAATTATTTCAATATAAGGCTTTAATTATATAAATTATTTAAAAACAATAATAATTAAGTAAATAAATAATTAAAAATACATTTAAATGTGATAATTTTAGAGTAAATATTTAGTAAATAAAATGTAAAAATATCCTATTTATTTATATATTTGTTTATTATGAAGAGAAGGACGCACTACCCTTTGTGCCATGCAATAGCTCCAACTAAAAGCCATTATAAGCTGTACCTCTTTGGCAATCTGAGCGGCCTGCTGGTTCCTCCGGTAGAAGATCTCTTTATAGTCGTCCATCCAGACCTCAGCCAGACGCACTTGGTTGCGAGCGATCACCTGCGTGCCTTTGGGGAAAGTGTGTGGACTCTTTGTGCGAAACACGTGGCCTACAACTGAACATGGGATGATTTCTAGCTGCCCACCGCACTGCCACACCTGCAGGACGACAGCAGCAGATCAGGACTTATGAGAGGAAAAGGAAAAGCTTTATTTATTCATGCACAGACACTTCACATTAAGCCAAATGTTAATATCAAGACTGTTAAACTATTTGCCTTAATCTGTTAAACTTTTAACACAGAAATGGCATTAGAGTTGGAAAATTTGATTCATTTTCATGAATCAGTTCATTTCAATGAAGTGATTCAAAATTCTGATTCAGCGATTCATTTGCACTACCAATCAGAAATGTTTACAAAAGTCCCTCGAAAAGTAACTTGAAATGTAAGTTACATACACACAAAACAGTCGTCTTTTACTTAATGTAAGCGTTAATGTAATCATTTTTCAAACAACTTAAGAATTTATCTACCAAGCAAGCACATGAATAAAACAGAACCTGAACATCAGTGTAATCATTAAAATTTTCTTGCTGTGAATCACTAAAAGTGTTTAATTCATGACATGGCAAATGCAGAAGTCAGTCTTACTTCATTAAAATGTGGCTTAATGGGGTCAGTGAGATTGTTTTAACATTTTTGAAAGAAGCCTGTTCTGCTTACCAAGGCTGCATTTATTTGATTAAAATACAGAAAAAACAGTAATATTGTAAAATATTATTACAATTTAAAATAATTGTTTTGTATCTGAATATATTGCAAAATGTAACTTATTCCTCTGATGCAATGCTGAATTTTCAAAATCATTATTCCAGTCATCAGTGTCACATGATCCTTCAGAAATCATTTTAATATGACAGACAAAAAGTTAAAATCTTAATATTTTTTTGGAAACAGTAATATTTTTTTTCAGGATTATTTGATTAATTGAAAATTTTAAAGAGCAGCATTTATTTAAAATAGAATTTTTCTTTTATTTTTTAAAATGAAAAAAAAAAAAATCATAACTGTAGCTTCTGATTAATGTTAAACATCATTGCGTACTGCACATGTGCCAAGACTGAACAAAACATGTGTGTAAAATTAATTTTGACTCACCCTGAAGGACATTTCAATATTTTCTCCTCCCCAAATCTCCATCTCCTCATCATAGCTTCCTACGTGGTAGAAATAATCTGTGGAAATGGAGAACAATCCCCCTGCGAACGTTGGCGTCCTGTGAGGGCAAATGCGATTACAGTATAAATGTTTCTTTGAATGTTTTTTTCATTAATAATAAAAATGTTTCATGGAAAACAAACAATGAAATCCAACAAGCTTCAGAGTATTATCAAATCTATTTACTCTAATCGTTGAAGGAATAGTCATGCTGTTCCAAACCCGTTTGACATTTTCTCTTTCACTGAACACAAAAAGAGAATGATTTCTGAAGGATCATGTGACACTGAAGACTGGAGTAATGATGCTGAAAATTCAGCTTTGCATCACAGCAATAAATTACATTTTAAAATATATTCAAATAAATATTTTACATCATAAAACAGCTATTTTAATGTGTAACTAGATAGTAAAGTTCGTAGACAAACGTAAAGTTGGCTTCAAAAAGTTGGCCAGAAAGTTTTAAAAGTTTGACGATTTTCAGTTTGGAATAGTTTTCAGTTTAAAATAATTTGAATGATTACAGTCTGAATGTTTTGAAGTCAATACAATATATTAGAAAAACAAATAGATAGTTGCTAACATGTTGTTAGCATGATTAACAAGTTACTAGCATGATGTTAGCATGTTTCTAACATGATAAGCAAGTTACTAACATGTTTCTAGCATGATTAGCAAGTTACTAGCATGTTACTAGCATGATTAGCAGGTTACCAGCATATTGCTAACATGGTTTGCAAGTTAAAAGAATGTTGCTAACATGTTTATAGCATGATTAACAAAGTTAACATGTTGGTAGCATGAACAACAAGTTACTAGCATTTAGCTAGCATGTTTCTAGCATGATTAGCAAGTTAATAGAATGTTAGTAGCATGGTTAGCAAGTTACTAGAATGTTGTTAGCATGATTAACAGGTTACTAACATGGTAGCATGATTCTAGCATGACTAACATGTTGCTGGCATGTTACTACCATGATTTGCATGTTACTAGCATGATGTTAGCATGTTTCTAACATGATAAGCAAGTTACTAACATGTTTCTAGCATGATTAGCAAGTTACTAGCATGTTACTAGCATGATTAGCAGGTTACCAGCATATTGCTAACATGGTTTGCAAGTTAAAAGAATGTTGCTAACATGTTTATAGCATGATTAGCAAAGTTAACATGTTGGTAGCATGAACAACAAGTTACTAGCATTTAGCTAACATGTTTCTAGCATGATTATCAAGTTAATAGAATGTTAGTAGCATGGTTAGCAAGTTACTAGCATGTTGTTAGCATGATTAACAGGTTACTAACATGGTAGCATGATTCTAGCATGACTAACATGTTGCTGGCATGTTACTACCATGATTTGCATGTTACTAGCATGATGTTAGCATGTTTCTAGCATGATTAGCAAGTTACTAGCATGTTACTAGCATGATTAGCAGGTTACTAGCATGTTGCTAACATGGTTTGCAAGTTAAAAGAATGTTGCTAGCATGTTTCTAACATGATTAGCAAGTTAATAGAACATTAGTAGCATGGTTAACAAGTTACTAGCATGTTGTTAGCATGATTAACAGGTTACTAACATGATTAGCATGTTACTAGCCATTTCTAACATGCTTATATCATGACTAGCATGTTGTTAGCATGTTTCTGACATGATTAACAAGTTAATAGAATGTTAGTAGCATGGGTAGCAAGTTACTAGCATGTTGTTAGCATGATTAGCCAGTTATTAACATGTTAGCATGATTATAGCATGACTAACATGTTGCTGACATGTTACTACCATGATTTGCATGTTACTAACATGATGTTAGCATGTTTCTAACATGATAAGCAAGTTACTAACATGTTTCTAGCATGATTAGCAAGTTACTAGCATGTTGCTAGCATGATTCCAGCATGACTAGCATGTTGCTAACATGGTTTGCAAGTTAAAAGAATGTTGCTAGCATGTTTCTAATATGATTAGCAAGTTAATAGAACATTAGTAGCATGGTTAGCAAGTTACTAGCATGTTGTTAGCATGATTAACAGGTTACTAACATGATTAGCATGTTACTAGCCATTTCTAACATGCTTATATCATGACTAGCATGTTGTTAGCATGTTTCTGACATGATTAACAAGTTAATAGAATGTTAGTAGCATGGGTAGCAAGTTACTAGCATGTTGTTAGCATGATTAGCAAGTTATTAACATGTTAGCATGATTCTAGCATGACTAACATGTTGCTAGCATGATTCAAGCATGACTAGCATGTTGCAGCATGATTCTAACATGATTAGCGTGTTATTAGCCATTTGATGATTATATCATGTTTCTAACATTTATAACAAGTTACTAGCATGTTGTTAGCATGATTCCAGCATGACTAGCATGCTGCTAGCATGAGTCTAGCATGATTAGCATGTTACTAGCATGTTGCTAGCATGATAAGCAAGTTACTAGCATGTTGCTAGCATGTTTGTAGCATGATTAGCATGTTACTGGTATGATTAGCATGTTGCTAGCATGATTAACATGTTTAAACCAGCTAAAACTAGTCTCATTCGGTAAAAAACAGCTATAAACCAGCTAAAACCAGCCTAGGCTGGTTGTCTAGTCTTAGCTGGTTTAAGCTTGGTTGGTCTTTTAGCAGCCTGACCAGCAAAAAAAAATAAATAAATAAATAAATAAATTAAAAAAAAAAAAAAACACTTTAAACTGCTTTAAAACCTGCCTGGGAGACCAGCTGAAGCAGCCAATCATCTTAGGCTGGTTTTGCTTTTTTTCCCGTAGGTAGTTGTTAGGCTTTGCTATAGCAATGAACAGTTTAAATAGAACATAAGATCCATTGTACGAAAGTTTTCACCCTTCAATTAAAGTTTTTGGCGAATTTGATAATCTGGTTTTCGAAAACCGTAAGCCAGATCAGTTTGAAAATACATAGTAACTAACTTCAGACCAGTCTGAAGATCTGGGCCGAGTTTTTTCAAGCCAACTTAATAATATATTTCACAATATTATAATTTTTACCAGATTTTTTAACAAATAAATGCAACCTCAGTTAACAAAAGGAACTTTTAAAACTTTAAAAACCCTAAACTTTTAAATGGTGATGTAAGCAATGGCATGCTTAGTTTAATTCTGAGTGTTTCCTTACTTAATAGGGTACGTCTCATCTTTGCGTCTCCGCTTCTCGTGATCCGGAAGAGTCTCCCAGCCGAAGGAAAGGCCCCAGTCGAAATTCCCCCGGTTATGATGCTGTCCATACGGTGAGGGTTTCATGAACTCAAACGTGTTCAGATCAATGGTGGTGATGTCAGGACTCACTACGGCGGTGGAGTTCTCCGCTATCCTGGCCAGCAGCGGCTCAAGCCATCCGTGGAAACATTCACCTAAACAAACGAAGCAGGAATTGCATGATAAAGTCCGTACAAGCATCTTCAAGTACGCTCTGGCCTTAGGCTACCATCACCTCTTACTCTCATTTACTTCAACGTACTTACAGTAGAAACACCCTGATGCATAAACACAGACGGGATGAATAAATAAAACTGTTCTAAATCAATTTTTGCATTCTGGCTGACCGTCTCCCAGTCAACCACACCAGCGTAGGACACAAACACTTTCTAAAAAACATCATGAATGTTTAACAAGCCTAAACCCAGACGGAATTAAAAAGCATGAGATTTTTTCCAGCGCAGAGCAGCTCTAACTGACCACAGGCTTGTTATAAAGAGTGTGTTTTTATTAAGAGACAAGCCCTATTAATGTGAATCCAACACATCTGAGTGGGAGTGATTTGCTTTTTAAAAATGACAAGCCGCTTGTATGACTCACAGTGGGCATCCAGGAAGGTGAGAGTTTCACCCGTGGCCACGGAGGCCCCAAGGAGTCGCGCAGTGATCAGGCCTTTTCGTTCTTGCTGACGGACCACGTGAACGATGTGCAGCTGTTTCAGATACTCGTCCAGTTCATCCTTTAGTCGCTCTGTGAGAAACAGAAATGACAAAACTAAGTGTTTGTGCATTTTACAATCAATAATTTGCTAAACTTTCATTTTCTCATGGAGAAGGGAATCTCAGAATGCATAAAAAAAAAATCCATCCTGATGGTGGATAAAATGAGACAAATGGCTATTATAATTATTTATTATTTTGGGGTTAGGTTTTTTTCTGGCAAGAAATTCATACTTTTGTTCAGCAAGGTAAAAAAGTGACAGTAAAATCATTTATAATGTCTTAAATTTTATTTAAATAATTTATTTAAAAACAAATGCAGGCAAAACCAATTTGTGTAACACAATTGTAGGGTGGTAGTTTAATTATGTAACTAATAAAAAGTATTACTTAATAAATTATTAATAAAATATACAGATATAATAAAATAAGTAGCAAATTATCTCAGTATGGCTTTATTTAAATAATTGATTAAAAAATTAAATTAAATAATAAAAAATACATTTAAAAAAAATACAATTTTAATAATGTATTTTAGTAAATAAAATAATAAATACTAATTTATTTATTTAAACCATTTAAAAATACACTTTATAATAATAATAATAATTATTATTATTATTATTATTATTGTTGTTGTTTTGTTTTTATTTTAGCCTTTTGCCATACGCATTTTATAAATATACATTAATAATAATAATAATAATAATAACAACAACAATAACAATAGTTTACATGCAAAACGTCTAATTAAAAAAAATACATTTATTTTTAAAAATTAAAAAAATATATTCTTTTAACAGCTTTTTTTGCCTTTATTTGCCTATATTTGAAAGGACAGTAGAGAAGGACAGCTTTTCATTTGTTGGGAGCAACGCATTACCCATTGTAAAGGCAGTAAAGACATTTATAATGTCTAATTCGAATAAATTCAAATTTTTTTCTTTTTCTTTTTTTTTTTTTTCCCTTTCTATTTATCAAAAATGCATCATGGTTTCAAGCACACATCCCAAATTTATTTTACTTGCATTACCAGTCTAAAGATTTTGGAAAGTAAGATTTTTAATGTTTTTAAAAAAGTTTCTTCTCCTGAAACATTTGTACTATTTAAAATAACTGTTTTCTATTTGAATATATTTGAAAATGTAATTTATTCCTGTGATTTCAAAGCTGATTTTTAGCATCGTTACTCCAGGCACATGATCCTGAGCAGAATTATTTCATGTTTCTTTGATAAATAGAAAGCTCAGAATAATAGCATTTGTCTGAAACAGAAATCTTTTGTAACATTATAAATGTCTTTATCATCACTTTTGACCAATTTAAAGCATCCTTGCTAAATAAAAGTATCAATTTCAATAATCCCCCCTTGGATTGAAGTAATGATGCTGAAAATTCAATCACTTCACTTTCAATGTTCCCTTAGAAGGCAGCTGCCTATGTAGTTATTATTATGCAGCAAGGCCGCTTAATAGCTTTTGGAACACATTCCAGATTCATTTTACTTCTATAATTATGCCGGTCGGTGCTCTTCCAACTTCTTCCCAAAATGTTACATTTAAAAAGGTGTATCATTAAATGTAATGTTTTGCCTTTAAACTGATTCGGTATTCCGTCAAAGTACGGTTTAAATTTAGTGCGCTGGGATAAAAGACATAATAATACTCATTTAGCAAAGGAACAGGACAAAGCTCAAGCAGCACCTTTAATCTAGTAGATATGGGTGTGTACGTATTCATTAAGCATAAATATCTCCTTTCATGATCCTGCAGCTTCCCAGCAGCCCTCAGGGCAAAGCCACTGACCAGCACTTTGGTATATCATTATATATTACACAGAACTGAGGAGTAACTAGCTAAAAATAGCGATGCATACTGTAACTTCAAAGTACAGTGTGCTTATGCACAACTAACAGCGCTAAACTGAACTGAAATCAGTTTTGGCTCAAATGGGTTGGACAGAGAAATGCAACATTTGAAACTTTAAAAACACTTATTTGAATCTCTAGAAAAGTCTTCATGTATTTTGAAGAATGCTGGTAAACAAACAGTTGACGGTAGCCATTGACTTCCACTGTATTTTTTTCCACACTATGGAAGTCAATGGGGACCATCAGCTCTTTAGTTATCCACATTCCTCAAACTATCTTCTTTTGTGTTCAACAGCTGAAAGAAACTAATACAGGTTTAAAACAACTTAAAATAAACATTTTTGGATGAACTACAGTGGTCTTTAAGCTGGTCTCCTGAAAAACCATCATAAACCATTATAACTGGCCAGACTAACCACTTTAGGCTGGTAAAAGCAGTTTTTTAATCAGCTGGGAGGGTTTCTTGACCGTTTAACTACTTTAAATTATGAGACGCTTGGGAAGCTGCAGTTTAAGAGTGGCTTTCCCAGTCCAGACACTGTGATTTATGATATCGCATAATATGTATTATCCTCTTCAGAATTATTTAAGAATAAAGGTACTACACTAAGCCTGCTGAAACCAGCTGAAATGATTCACAGCAGCACACCGGGACGTCCTATAGGTTTTGGCTGCCTCCGAGGGTGGGGACCTACACACACAAGACTGGTCTTTCTCAGCGGAAGCTGGAATTGCTTGAGAAAGAAAGAGACGGAGAGTGTAATTAAAAGAAGAGGGAGCGTAAAAGAATAGTTGAAAGCCAATTCCCTGGCTTTCGTTTCTAGCGTGGCGAGCGGCCAAAAGAGAAAGTTCAGTGCCTGCGTGATTCTACCAGGGGAACGGATAGGTGAGATCTAGTGCAGTGGTTCTCAAACAAAAAAGGATAGGGTGAAAACAAAGCTAAATGCAAATAATGTACACTACCAGTCAGAAGTTTTTGAACAGTAAGACGTTTAGTTTTTTTGCATTTATTTAAAATTTTTTACTATTTAAAATAACTGTTTTCTATTTGAATATATTTTTTTTATATTTATTCCTGTGGTTTCAAAGCTGAATTTTTAGCATCGTTACTTCAGTCTTCAGTGTCACATGATCCTTCAGAAATCATTCTAATATTCTGATTTGCTGCTCAAAAAAACATTTATTATTACTTAGTATTACTTTGAAAACACCCAAGTAGAATTTTTTTCAAGTTTCTTTGATGAATAGAAAGTTCAGAAAAACAGCATTTATCTGAAAAAGAAATCTTTTGCAACATTATAAATGTTTCTGGATACATTTTGAATCTTTAAAAACATCTTATAAATCTTTGGATCTTTCTATTCATCAAAGAATCCTGAAAAAAAATTACTCAACTGTTTTAGACAATAAAAACAACAACAATAATAATAATAATAATAATAATAATAATAATAATAATAAATGTTTCTTGAACAGCACATCAGCATATTAGAATCAATTCTGAAGGATCATGTGACACTGAAGACTGATTTGATCACAGGAATAAATTGTATTTTAAAATATATTCAAATAGAAAACAGTTATTTTAAATAGCAAAAATATTTCAAAATTTTACTGCTTTTGTTGTACTTTGGATCAAATAAATGCATGCTTGGTGAGCCAAAGAGACTTAAAAAACAAAACAAAAAAAAAACTAATGTTTGGCTGGTAGTGTATAGTACTTTTTAAACATTTAGGTAAGAATTTATTATTATTTTTTTTTCATAATATTTTCATTTAGCAAGGATACTGAAGACTGGAGTAATGATGCTGAAAATTTAGCTTTGCATCATGGGAATAAATTACATTTTAAAATATATAATATATAATAGAAAACAGCTAGTTTAAATTGTAATAATAATTTATAATATTACTGTTTTATTGATCGAATAAATGCAGCCTTGGTGAGCATAAGATACTTCTTTCAAAAAAAATGTAAAAATGATAAAAAATAGATAAATAAAAAAAAAAAAAAAAGCACATTTTTGGACCGTAGTTTAATTGTGCATATTTTGCAAAGCAAAATAGACTCATTAACATTTAAGGCAGAGAAAAACAATGCTTCATAAACTACCAGTCAAAAGTTTTTAAACAGTAAGATTTTTAATGTTTTTTAAAGAAGCCTCTTCTGCTCACCTGCATTTGTTTGATCCAAATTACAGTAAAAAGTGTAAAATTTTGAAATATTTTTACTATTTAAAATAACTGATTTCTAATTATTATAATTTAGAATGTAACTTATTACTGTGATTTCAAAGCTGAATTTTTAGCATCATTACTCCAGTCACATGATCCTTCATAAAACCAGAAATATTCTGATTTGCTGCTCAAATAAAAAAACATTTATTATTATTATTGTGAAAACAGCTGTGTGCAATTGTTTCAGGTTTCTTCTAAAATATAAATCTTTTGAGACAGTTTAAATGTCTTTATCATCACTTTATTCAATTTAATGCATCCTTGCAAGAAAAGTATTAACTTCTATAATTTCTTTTCCCCAAAAAAACTCTCCAACCTTTTAAATGGTATAGTGTATAATGTTACAAAACCTTTCTATTTCAGATAAATGCTGATCTTTGGATCTTTCTATTTATTAAAGAATCTGTTTTAAATATTGATAATAACCATAAAAAAACGTTTCTTGAACAGCACATCAGCATATGATTTCTGAAGGATCATGTGACACTGAAGACTGGAGTAATGATGCTGAAAATTTATCTTTGATCACAGGAATAAATTACATTTTTAAATATATTCAAATAGAAAACAGGTATTTAAAATAGTAAAAATATTTCAAAATTTTACTTTTTTTTGCTGTACTTTGGATCAAATAAATGCAGGCTTGGTGAGCAGAAGAGACTTAAAACATTAAAAATCTTACTGTTCAAAAACTTTTGACTGGTAGTGTGTCTTTTGTTGTTAATGTCAATTTTACGCCTAATCAAACTCTGTGTTAATTTGGTGCCAACTCATTTGCCATTCAGTCAAAGTTAGTCAAATGTCATTGGCAGGTTGTGCAACACAACCTCAACCTCAAAAACCATGAACAAAACCACAAAAGGTGACAAAAAACAGACATGGCCACATGCAATTGTGTGATGACCACAATATGGTTTGGCTGCTGAGAAACTTTAGCAGGTTTAGCAGAAAAATCATATGCATATGCATATTGTTGAAATTTAAATGGAAACACTTTGCAATAAGGTTCTATTGGTTAATGTTAGTTAATGCATTATTTTATAGCTTACCATTTGTTACAGTAGTTATTCATCTTTGTTAAATGTAACCTTATTGTAAAGCCAAATTTCTAAAGTCATTTTGGTTTTACCAAGCAATTTTGGTGCTGTTTTGAGTTGCAACTTGAGCTCTAATGTTAAACATGGCTTCTGAAGCAAAACCAATTGGGAACCAATGTTCTAATGCTCATTTTCTTCTATGCATTTCTTCATCCACCTGTCAAAGATCTGTTTTTTAAGAGTCCGCTGATAGGCCTCTATACCTCAGACCCCCTTCACCGGCTGAGCAAAACTCCTCTGAGAACATTCCCAAACAGCTCTGTTTCCTGTAGTAACCTGCTTCACGAGCGCCGGGTGTCAGCAGGCCTACAAGAATTCAGTAAAACAGGCTGCTTAAGTGAAACCGGACGCCCGTTAAAACACATGGACGGTCTGGTGGGGCTGCGCGCTAGAGGTGAGTTTACCGTCAGAGCTGGCATCGTCCACCAGGATGATTTCTTTGAGGAGCAGAGCAGGGGAGGTGTGCAGGACGCTGTAGACGGTCCGCAGTAACGTGCTCCATGCCTCGTTGTGGAAGACGATGATTACACTTGTGGTCGGCAGGGGTGGACAGCGTCTGAATGTCTGTTCGATGCATCTGTGAGGGGAAAAGAGAGACAGACAGAGAAATGAAGGGAAAGGGCAGGATGTTTTATTCAACAGATGTCTGTGAAATGTCCAGATTAGGGCTGAGCAAGATATTGGCCCTGTTTGGGCATTAAGTTTGCTAAGGACTAAAACGAAAACCTTAAAAAAATATATATATATATATGAAAAAAATAATAAAACATTGTTACTTGTTAATAAACATTAACTGAAAAATAAAAAAATAAAATAAAATAAAATAAAATAAAATAAAATAAAATAATGGTAACATTTTACAAAGGTTTTGTTAGTTAATGTTAATTTTAGCATTTATTAATACATTATTGAAGTCAAAAGATGCATTTGTTAATTTTTTTTGGTAACTTTAGAACTTAAAATATTGGCCATGTTTGGCCATTAAGTTTGCAAAGGACTAAAATTAAAACCTTAAAAAAATAAATAAATAAATAAAATAAAATAAAAATAAAATAATAAAAAATAGTTACTTGAAATAAAATAAAAAAATAAAATAATGGTAACATTTTACAAAGGTTTTGTTAGTTAATGTTAATTTCAGCATTTATTAATACATTATAGAAGTCAAAAGATGTATTTGTTAATTTTTAAGATATTGGCCCTGTTTGGCCATTAAGTTTGCTAAGAACTAAAACTAAAACCTTAAAAAAAATTAATAAAATAAACAAATAAATAATAAATAATAAAAAATAGTTACTTGAAATAAAATAAACATTAACTAAAAAATAAAATAAAATAAAATAAAGGTAACATTTTACAAAGGTTTTGTTCGTTAATGTTAATTTCAGCATTTATTAATACATTATTGAAGTCAAAAGATGTATTTGTTAATTTTTTGGTAATTTTTTTACATTAAGGTGTCATTTGTTAACATTAGTTAATGTATTAACTAACATGAATGGACAATGAACAATACATTTATTACATTATTTATTAATCTTCGTTAATGTTAGTTAATAAAGATGCAGTCTTTCATTGTTTGTTCATGTTAGTTCACAGTGCATTAATGCTAACAAATACAGCTTGTGATTTTAATAATTAGTAAATGGTGAAATTTACATTAACAAATATTATGATGCAGAAGTATTGTTCATTCTTAGTTCATATTAAATAATTTAGTTAATGTTAACTAATGAACCTTACTGTAAAGTGTTACCATTTTTTGTATTAAAATAACTAAAGCTAAGACAATAATGTAAGAAAAACATATAGACAAAAAAAAACAAAAAAAACAAAGTGACAAAAACATACAAAAAAATTACTAAAACCTTAACACTGAACTTTTACTAAAATTACCATGAAAATGAAAATATAGAAATAAAAACTAAAGCACACTAAAAACTATAACAGTAGCAAAATTATATAAATTACAAAATAAATTAAATTAAATAAATTGCAGGGCTGTGAAATCGATTAATCACGATTAATCGCAAGTTTATGTTTACATGATATATGTGTGTGCGTGCTTCTATATATATATATAAAAACATATATATATATGTATATATACATAATATATTAATATTTATATTTGATTTATAATATACATAAATATACACAGCACACACACATATTATGTAAACGCAAACTTTTACTTTGGATTCGACTTAGGATTCGATTAATCGTGATTAATCGATTTCACAGCTATATTTGATTTCTTTCTGAGGATCAGAAACTGTCCATGATTATGAATCAGTTCAACACTGACTTAACATTTTTATTTGCATCATCTCTGAGAAATTTTCATGAAAGTGTTGACATGAATTTTTAAAAATATTTTATTAAAAAACATTTAGTACTATGTATTTCTATGTTGGTGTATATACACATGTATAATATTACATATTTTAATTATTTTAACTAGATTTTTATTGCATTTTACTTCTTGCAATAAAAAAAACAGAATTTATTTGGCTATAATAACCGTTTGGTTGAATGGACGATGAAACACAAATCACCCTTCTAAGATTGTTTAGATTAAATGCATAAATATCAAGACAATTGTTGTGGCTGTGTCACTTAGTACTCATCTGGATCTCATTTTGCTGACTAATTGTGTGTTGTGTGACACTTTGTATAACAATGAGCAATAGGACCTCTGGTTTTGTGTATATCACCCACTAAAGCAATAAGGACAAGAACAAACATGTTTAATTAGAGAAAAAAGCTCATCTTTGTCTCAGTCTGTAATTAGTAGCAATATCTGCGTAGACATGTTTAAATAATGCGTCTGAGGACAAAAGCTAGTCTGTAGTTTCACGGAGTCACTGATTATGCTGACAGATAAACAGATTCTCCACTAAATTCTATGCACACAAACTTTTTTGTTACATTTTTCAAAATCCTTTCAAAAATCCTTTAGATTCTACACTACATATGCCACATAAACTCTAAAAACATCATGAGGTGAGATATTAAGTGTTTTAAACTAGAAAAATGCTAGTCTCAGTCCAGTAGTTTGGACGTTATTGTATTTGTGTGTTTTTCTCTGCTGCCAACTGAGTTTTACTACCATTTCGATCTACAAGGTGGTCTCCTCATGTTATTTTTGGTTGGTTTTGGATTGAGTTTGATAAAAAGAGTTATATAACCCACATCAGAAGGTGATTCAGCAAAAACAGCAGATCACACTATCACACTATTGCACGTCAGTTTTACACTTTTAAAAATGTTCACTGTACTTGCATTTCAACATGAGTGTATTTTAGAGCTGCAAAACAATTAGTCGCAATTAATCGATTAAAAATAAAAGTTTGTTTACATACTATATGTGTGTGTACTGTGCATATTTATTATGTATATATAAATACACACACATTCATGTGTATATTAAGGAAAAAATGTTAGCTTTATATGTAAAACATTTATATTTATATATAATATGAATTATATACAAGTGTTTACATACAATACAGGGCTGCAAAACGATTAGTTGCGATTAATCGATTCAAAGTAAAAGTTTATGTTTACATACTATATGTGTGCACTGTGCATATTTATTATGTATATATAAATACACACACATACATGTGTATATTAAGGAAAAAATGTTAGCGTTATATGCAAAACATTTATATTTGTATATAATATGAACTATATACAAGTGTTTACATACAATACAGGGCTGCAAAACGATTGGTTGCGATTAATTGATTCAAAGTAAAAGTTTATGTTTACATACTATATGTGTGTGTACTGTGCATATTTATGTATATATAAATACACACACATACATGTAAATATTAAGGAAAAAAATGTTAGCTTTATATGTAAAACATTTATATTTATATATAATATGAATTATATACAAGTGTCTACATACAATACAGGGCTGCAAAACGGTTAGTTGCGATTAATCGATTCAAATAAAAGTTTGTTTACATACTATATGTGTGTGTACTGTGCATATTTATTATGTATATATAAATACACCCACACATGCATGTGTATATTAAGGAAAAATATGTTAGCTTTATATATAAAACATTTATATTTATGTATAATATGAATTATATACAAGCGTTTACATACAATACATATACATTTTTTTTAAAATATATACATACGTATGTGTATTTATATATATATAATATACACAGTACACAGACATATAGTATGTAAGCATAACTTTTTTGAATCGATTAATCGTGACTAATCATTTTGCAGCCCTACCGTATTTACAGATTTTTTTTCAGCTTTTAAAGGGTGCCCACACGTTTTGACTAATGATTACTAAATCGTAATTGAATTCTTACATAAATAGCTCCATTAAACTAAATGCATGTCTGCTTTGCTCATGTTTCATAAATGAGGCTCACAGAGTGCAATATTCATTAGATTAAAGCATTAAAAGCTAAGCATAACTTGAAAAATGTATAGCCACATTATAAATTTCTATGACCATGGATTTTTTTTAAATGCAATTTTAAATTTCTTTAATATTTCTGTGGAAACCCTGAATATTTAAAAGTGAAAGAAACAGATACTGCATCCAAATAATAACTCGCACCTTAACAGATGAAAAAAAAAATTAACGTTTTCTTAAAATCTACTTATCCTCAGAACATCCTAGACGCAGATGAGTTTCTTCATCAGAAAAAAATTGGAGAAATTTAGCATTACACTTGCTCGCCAATGGATGTGAATGGGTGCTGGCAGAATGAGAGTCCAAACAGCTGATAAAAACCTCATAATAATCCACAAGTAATCCACACTCCAGTCCATCAGTTAACATCATAAAAAGCCAAAAGCTGCTTGTTTGTAAGAAACATCATCATAAAAGCATTTTAACCATAAACCATCACTTCTGGCCAAAATATGAGTCCATAATTTATAATAACGCTTCCTCCAGTGAAAAAGTCCATCCTTTGTTGTCCACCCATGTATTTATGTTGGACTGTTTTTGCTTGTAAACAGTGCTTGATCAGTGCATATTTCTCTCCTGATTCAGACAAGATGACATTTCATTGGAGAAACATTATTATGGATACAGGAGCCAGAAGCAATGGTTTAAAGTTAAATCATCTTAGTGATGGATTTGTTTCTTAAAAATGCACCGCTTTTCATAAGACATTAATTGATGGACTGGAGTGGTGTGGATTGCTTGCGGATTATTGTGATGTTTTAATGAGCTGTTTGGACTCTCATTCTGACGACACCCATTCACTACAAATCCACTGTTGAGCAAGTGATGTAATGCTGAATTTATCCAAATGTGTTCCAGTGAACAAACAAACTTATCTTTGATGGCCTGAGGGTAAGTACATTTACACCTGATTTTAATTTTTCGGGTGAGCTGTTCCTTTAAGGTGTCTGTAGAAGTGTCTTAAGGTTCATACTAGTAGTACATACTCTGGAGGTCTCGTATCGGGCCCGAGGTCTCTGCTTAGCGAGATCCGATCACTGGCGTATAAATTAAAGCAGTGCTTCTCCTCTCCCCTCTCCTTTTCTTTTTGCTCCAACGAGCTCAGATTGTCAGTGTGAAAAGCCTTCCCAGAAGCCCCTGGGGCGCTGGGGTTTTGCGGTGGCCTTTCCAGGACCGGTCGGAGCTCAGCGGCCGTGTAGTATCCGGGTAAACACGCCGGACTGCCCTGGCTTTCCTGCTTCCTCACCGGAGCTTTTATCTGCATCTTCGGCATAGCGTCCCGGAAGTTATTCACAGCGCCCATGACCATCTCAAGAACGCCGTCTCGTTTCTCCACAATCCCTTTGAGCCAGGGTTCATCCTGGGGACTCTGACTGACCACCTCTCTCTGCATCAGAAACAGGAACGTCACGAACACCAACGCCACTATTGCCAGCTTCCATGGGTGCAGGCGTCTGCGCAGGAGCCTGCGGAGGAATGTCATTGTTTTGAGGCGAAGCCGGCACTCAGAGTGTGAGAAACAAAGCTTCACCTGACACACACCCTGTGTGTAACATCACCGCCTGTCAAACCTGTGAACGGGGCAAAAAGACGACACTGACATGCAAGCAGCAGAGCAAGTTCAACGCTTCTGACAACTAGTTTGAGAACGGAAAAGTTGGGAACTCCAGTTCTGAATGTCCAACGTAAATGTTTTCTTTGATATTTAAGCCTCTTTTAGGTGGCTGGGAAATCATTCTTCACTTGAGAG
Source organism: Cirrhinus mrigala (assembly GCA_036247105.1). NCBI lineage: Eukaryota > Metazoa > Chordata > Actinopteri > Cypriniformes > Cyprinidae > Cirrhinus > Cirrhinus mrigala. Next base: position 31,893,793 of record CM070015.1, read on the forward strand.
GCAATTTTGTGAACTTAATTTCTTTAACAACATTCTCTTGGAGTGAATTTTAACAGAAACTTTCCAAATGATAATTGGGCCTTTTAACCAATGGAAAATATTAATCATATTACAAACATCAGACTTAACAGTTCTATCCTTTATAAATCACATTTTGATGATGCATACTACATTTTTGCACATCTAATTTAACCCTAAAATGCATATATGTGACCCTGAACCACAAAAACAGTAATAAGTAAATAAGCTTTCCATTAATGTATGGTTTGTTAGGATAGGACAATATTTGGCTATTTGAAAGTGTGGAATTTGAGGGTGCAAAAAAAAAAATCAAAATATTGAGAAAATCGCCTTTAAAGATGTCCTAATTGAGTTCTTAGCAATGCATATTACTAATCAGAAATTAAGTTTTGATATATTTATGGTAGGAAATTTACAAAATATCTTCATGGAACATGATCTTTACTTAATATCCGAATGATTTTTCGCATAAAAAAAAATAAATCTATAATTTTGACCCATACAATGTATTGTTGGCTATTGCTACAAATATACCCGTGCTACTTACGACTGGTTTTGTGGTCCAGGATCACAATATAATATATATCAAAAACTGTACAGTACAATTAATTGCATATTCTTTGCTAAAAACATTTTTCATACAACCAACTGTGTGCTCTGTGACACTTTGTTAAAAAAACAATGAGCAACAGGAACTCCAGGCTTGGTTTTGTGATTGACAAACGACATTGCAAAATGTCTTAGTAGCAAATATTGATTTTTGATTCATTTTAACTTGGCCTACACAATATAAAACGGAAACTTGAACATGCTTTTGTTTGCTCATTTTGTTTCTTTCAACCCTATAATGCATGTTCAGGTTTCAGATCTTGTAAAGCGTAGGCCAAAATAATCATAAACCAAACAATTAGATGTATATTCTTTACCAAAACACTTGTTTTGTCAATGAAAATGCATTTTAATCATGTGTTGGGTTGTTCCCGAAGGACTGTCACTGTAATTTGTGACCATAGACCACAAAACCAGTCATAAGTAGCATGGGTATATTTGTAGCAATAGCCAAAATGGGTCATAATTAGTGATTTTTCTTTTATGCCAAAAATCATTAGGATATTAAGTAAAGATCATGTTCCATGAAGATATTTTGTACATTTCCTACTGTAAATATATTAAAAAAAATTATTAGTAATACGCATTGCTAAAAACTTAATTTGTCCAATTTTAAACGCAATTTTCTCAATATTTAGATTTTTTGCACCCTCAGATTCCACATTTTCAAATAGTTGTATCTCATTTAATTATTGTCCCTTATGACTAGTTTTGTGGTCCAGGGTCACATTTGGAGAAAAGCAAATGATAATTTGCCATTTACTTTCTTATTAAATATTAATCTAGACATGAATGTAATCTAACATTACATAAAACGGAAAATGAGGGAAAAATCCATGCAAGTGAGACAATTTAGACACTTCACCTGAGGTATTCCAGTTATGTCAGATCAAAAGTCAATTTAACGCGACACATATTGCTTTACAGCCTCATTTTGAAGCATTTTAGGGTTAATCATTATATACACAATAACACAATCTGTCCAAAACTGCAAATTAGTGCCGAGTTCTATCACGTAAACAAACGTTATGAACCTGAGTCAGTAAAGAAAACAGTAAGAAATACCTGGTTGAGCTTAAATATCGTGTAAATTCATATCCAACAGTGTTTTGAAGATCCACAGCGATTGTCCCAAAGCAGAACTACTGACCACGGCGATGTCAAAGCGGTGTAATCTCAGCCGGACTTCCGCGTCGTTGGATCCAGGTGCGCGTCTCTCAGGTAAAGGGGCGGGGCTTGCGTAACGCGTACGTAAACGCCACATGTGCCTTCATTCTGTTAGGGGGTGAGACCAGCAACGTCAACATTTAAACACGTAAAAAAATGACTTATGAAGCTCTTTTCCACTTAAAATGTTGATTATTTAATTAGGGAAACATTTAAATGAAAAAAGCTTTTGCTGTGTCTTTTTAATATATATTTTTATATATATTTAATTAATTTATTTATTTTTAATTTGGGCGTGTTCTAGGCTTTTCAGAATAAATTTATAAAATAAATTAAACTTTTTATACTGAAATTAACAATGAATAAAGTGATAATGACCGGACGCTTTTTATTGATGTACAACCAACAACCGCTTGTTTGGACAGCCTACTTCAAACGAAATCGATTTCGCGGCTTTTTTTCGCGTTTTTTAAAACTTTTGCAGTAACTTGAGTGTTCAAAACGCGATTAAAATGTGTATTTAAACTCAAATATAAAATGATTAGACTACATACTTTTAAGACCCCCAACCTTATGTTATGAATTTCTTCATTCAAACCTTAATTAGTAGAGTCAGACCTCCATAATAGTTCCCACCCTGCATTCTTTTTAAATATTTATGTTACACAAACCTAAATCACCTACAACCGAAGGGTACTGGCATCGCCTATTTCCATAACTTAAATGCAGAACCACTTCGTCGCGACACATCTGACATCAGTGATGGGTGACATTCGACTAAACTCACTTAGTATCTCACTTAGACGTATTACCACAATAAATTACCCCTATTAAACAGAACGTAGATGTAGAAAACACTCACCAGACATGCTCAGGCTGAGGATTTTAATCAGCGTGTCCCCATGCACATGGACTTCATAAAGAGCTTCTGTGTTTGCAGGGCAAAGAAAAGAAACCGGACACGAACCGGACAAGAGAAGAATACCAGAGAGGCTCAGGGTGTTCATCTGTTGGATACTGGAGATTTAACTTCCCACTGTGTCGCTTCGTGTTGAATCTCGCTGTGATTGAGTTTAGTGGGAATGTCGGACTCTTGCTGGAGGTTGACATATGAACTGCTGCTGATGAAACTCAAAGTTTATTATTTGACATCAGATTGATGTGGATTTATTGCACAACTGAAATTCTTTTAAGTAACACTATCGAGCTAAAAGTTTATTCTGTAAGCCTTGCAATAACCCACATTTGAGAGACTAATACGGCAATATAATTCAAATATATATATGTACATTACATATATAAAATGCACACGTATATATGGTAGCCTATCAGTAAGACTGTTAATGTTTTTGCTCATCAAGGCTGCATTTATTTGATCAAAAATACAGAAAAAAACAGTAATATTGTTAAATATCAATGCAATTTAAAATAATGGTTTTCTATTTTAATGTACTTTAAAATACAATTTATTCCTGTGATCAAAGCTGAATTTTCAGCATCAGTACTCCAGTCTTCAGTGTCACATGATCCTTCAGAAATCATTCAGATATTCAGATATTATCTGATGCTGGTAAAGAAATATTTTCTGCTCATCAAGGCTGCATTTATTTGATCAAAAATACAGAAAAAAACTGTAATATTGTTTAATATTAATGCAAGTTTTGTATTTTAAATTGACTTTAAAATATAATTTATTTCTGTAATGCAAAGCTGAATTTTCAGCATCATTACTCCAGTCTTCAGTGTCACATGATCCTTCAGAAATCACTTTAATATGCTGATTTATTATCAATGTTGAAAAACAGTTGTGCTGCTTACTATTTTTGGGAACCATTTTTTTTTTTAGGGTTATTTTATGAATAAAACATTAAAATTAACAGCATTTATTTAAAATAGATTTTTTTAACAATATACACTGCTGTTCAAAAGTTTGAGGTCAGTAATTTTTTTTTAGAAATTAATACTTTTGTTTAGCAAAGATATGTTAAATTGATAAAAAGTGATAGTAAAGACTTATAATGTCAGAAAAGATATCTATTTAAAATAAATACAGTACTTTTAAACTTTTTATTTACCATCGAATCCTGAAAAAAGGTATCACAGGTTCCAAAAAAAAATATTAAGCAGCTCAACTTTCCAACATTGATAATAAATGAGCATATTAGAATGATTTCTGAAGGATTGTGTGACACTGAAGACTGGAGTAATGATGCTGAAAATTCAGCTTTGCATCACAGAAATAAATTATATTAAAATACAAAAATGTTATTTTAAATTGCAATAATATTTCACAATATTACTGTTTTTCTTATCAAATAAATGCAGCCTTGATGAGCAGTAGAGATTTCTTTACCAGCATCAGAGGTAGTAGAAAAAGAAACTGTGCTTGAGACCAGAGCCTTCGAAGTGAGGAATCTGAGAAGAGACAAAAATACTGCCTTATATTTGCATATCATGCACCCTATACAAAGCCACACACTGTAACAATGTTTTAAGTGTTAATTGGTGCCCATTGCATCCTGTAAAAATGAGTAGACATTATACAGCATGTACTGTGCAGTTTGAGGAAAGCAGTATGCTAGTATTCCACCCAGAACAGTAGTATGCTACATTGTTGTCACGTGACCTCAATATTATCATCTTGGTAATAAAAACAGTTGCATTTTTGATTCAGTTTCAAATTCAACTGCCAACCTGGTCAACTAAAAAGAGACACATTGGGAATGCAAGGTCAAGCACATTGCATCGTGGGATTTAGTGTTCTGTTGCAGTGTACAGAAAATGTGCAAATATACTGTGAAATATGTAGCCTGACATTAGTGTTTTCAAATGTTTATTCATTTCTATATACACAATGAAAAATAGTGCACCATTATCAATGCTTGTTTTTAATGCTGGATGAACACTGCATGTAGTCATATCAAAACATTTCTTATACTGACACTTAACAATGCAATTTATATGAAATTACAGATGAGATCACGATTGTGCAACAGCAACACGCTGCTCCTTCCATCACGATCTTAAAGCTGCTCTAGCTTTGTCCAAGATGTCCTTCCTGATCCGTGGATAGTTGGGATGTGCATCCAAAACCTGAGGGTGTGAGGCATAAGAAAGAGAAAAAATAAAAAAAAGATGCAAAAATTGCATTTATTATATTTTTAGCTATTATGTTTTAGTTAAGTTTTTAAATAAAAATTATAATAATTTAAAGATGATGCAAATATAAAACTATTGACTATTTAATTGATTTGAAATGTAAAATACACTACAAGTCATAAGTTTTATAATAATAAGATTTTTAATGTTTTTTAATGTTTTAATTATTTGATCCAAAATTCAGCAAAAGCAGTAATATTGTGAAATGTTTTTACTATTTCTATTTGATTATATTTTAAAATGCAATTTATTCCTGTGATCAAGCTAAATATTCAGCATCATTACCCCAGTCTTCATGTCACATGATCCTTCAGAAATCACTCTAATATGCTGATTTTACTGTTCAAGCAACACTTTTGTTATTTTTATTATTATTATTATCAATATTTAAAACAGCTGTGTACATTTTTTCAGGATTTTTTGATGAATAGAAAGACACAAAGACTAGCATTTATCTGAAATAAACACTTTTTGTACTCTTTTTTTCACATTATACACTATACCACACCAAAGTCAGTATAAAATTTTTTTTTTTTGGTGGAAAGAATCATAGAAATTAATACTTTTATTTAGCAAGGATGCTTTAAATTGATCAAAAGTGATGATAAAGACATTTATAATATTACAAAAGATTTCTATTTCAGATAAATGCTCTTCTTCTGAACTTTCTATTTATCAAAGAGCCCTGAAAAAAAAAAATGCTGTTTTCAACATAATAATAAATGTTTCTTGAACAGCAAATCAGCATATTAGAAGGATTTCTGAATGATCATGTGACTGGAGTAATGATGCCAAAAATTCAGTTTTGAAATCAAAGGAATAAATTGCATTTTAAAATATGTTCTAATAGAAAACAGATATTTTAAATAGTAAAAATATATAAAAATTTTACTGTTTTTTTCTGTACTTTGGATCAAATAAATGCAGGCTTGGTGAGCAGAAGAGACTTCTTTTAAAAAAAATCATAAAAAATCTTCTGACTGGTAATGTACATTTTAATTTTATTCCCAAATATATAAATATTGTAGAAATGTTTGAGAATGCAGGGAATCACGTTTCACTGAGATTTTGGCAATGAAACTTCATAAATAAATTAAGTTGAAATATCACTGAATACTTCAAGGTAAGGGAATCTGGAATCTCACTGTTGGTCTCAGTACAATATTTACTAATTTAGATGTTTATATTCGCAGCAGGATTTCTTGCATACTCACTTTATGACACACATCTATAGCATCCACGTGTCTCTTGGCCTTCAGGTAATTGAACGCGAGTTTGTAGCCTGGTAAACAAACAGCACGCTGATGTCAATAAGAGATGTGAACACACACATGAGAACAGTATAGCACGTCAGAGGGGCTTTAATCTTACCGATAGTGGGGTTGGTTTGATTGCTGTATTTCCAGGCCATTTCATAATTTATGGCAGCATCTCTGAACGACTGCTCCTTTTCCATAATGTAGCCCATGTACTCATATGCCTTGCAGCAGGACTGTTATAAAACATGTTAAGACATCAGAAAATTAAAGGAGAAGTTCACTTCCAGAACAAAAATGTACAGATAATGTACCAACCCAATTTATATACTTTTTAACCTTAAATGCTCGTCTTGTCTAGCTCTGCCTGAGGTTAAAAAGTATATAAATTGTATTTTTTTTTTAAAATAACTAATTGTTTCACTAGATAAGACCTTTCTTCCCCTGCTGGGATCATTTTGAGCCCTTTGAAGTTGCATTTAAACTGCATTTTGGATGTTCAAACTTGCGGGCACCACTGAAGTCCACTATATGGGGGAAAAATCCTGAAATGTTTTCCTCAAAAAACATAATTTCCTTACGAATGAAGACAGAAAAACATGAACATCTTGGATGACAAGAAGATGAGTACATTATCCGTAAATTTTTGTTCTGGAAGTGAACTAATCCTTATTTTTGGAAAACATTCCAGGATTTTTCTCCATATAATGGACTTCAATGGGAGCCAACGGGTTGAAGGTCCAAACTGCAGTTTCAATGCAGCTTCAAAGGGCTCTACATGATCCCAGATGAGGAATAAGGGTCTTATCTAGTGAAACGATTGGTAATTTTCTTAAAAAAAATTAAATGTATATATTTTTTAACCACAAATGCTCGTCTCACACTAGCGACCCAGTGTTTACAAAGTGAACATGCAAAGAAAGTCAAAGTTTTTCACACCACCCTACCTTTCTGAACCAAAGTACACAGATAAAAAACTAACCACCCGTGACCTTTCCAACGTTATTACGTAATGTGTAAAGCCATAGATGTGCATTGCAGAGCTAGTCCAAGATGAGCATTTGTGGTGTAAAAAAAATAAAAAAAATAAAAAATAATATATATATATATATTTTTTTTTTTTTTTTTTTTTTTTTTTTCTTTTAGAAAATAGCTGATCATTTCGCTAGATAAGACCCATATTCCTTGGCAGGAATTTATTTTTTGAGCCCTTTGAAGCCGCATATAAAATGCACTGAAGTCCACTATATGGAGAAAAATCCTGAAATGTTTTCCTCAAAAACCCTAATTTCTTTTCAACTGAAGAAATAAAGACATAAACATCTTGGATGACATGGTGCTGAGTAAATTCTCAGGAAATTTTTATTCTGGAAGTGAACTAATCCTTTAAAGGGGTCATCGGATGCAAAGTTCACTTTTACATGTTGTTTGAACATTAATGTGTGTTATCAGTGTATGTACACATCTACCCTATAATGATAAAAATCCATGCAGTGGTTTTTTTAATTAATCTGTAAAAATAATATCCCCTTTTTCAAATCGTGCCATTCTCAGATGCCTGTCGGTGTGGCGTCACACCAACAGAGGCCGCTCCCACAATAGTGGATTGACATGAGCTCTTACCTCAAACCCGCCCTAAATCAGCTGTAACCGTCCGACCTCCACTGTTTCGATGTCAGAGCAGGGATATAAGTTAGACAAGAATATCTCCGAGCGATTGAGGTGTTGTGTTGCTGGATGTAATAATGAACATAGTGGTGGTCATTTACTCCCGACATCTGAGCCGCTGAAGATGCAGTGGATTATTTTGTTTGTGAAGGGAATGCGCCTCCCGATCTACATAAATGCGTCTATGTTTGCGCAAATCATTCAGCTTCACTTACAGCAGAAGTGAGTATAAGGTTTTTTTTTTTATAAATCTCTGCAATCACCTTTCGTAATAACGTGCTAGTTAGCAAGTTTCGTGGCTAAATGCGGCTAAAGTAAACAGGCTCGTCACTCCACAGAAAGAAGAGAGGGGCGGGGTGAGCAGAGCTCATTTGCATTTAAAAGAACAATCCATCAGAATGAGTTGATTTTTGCAGAGCTCATTTTGGCAAGGTAAAAAGGGTGTTGTTTTACACAACCATTGAGAATTTTTAACCAAAGTATACTATAGACCTTTCATTAACACCCTAAAAGAATCATAACAACTTGTGGAAAATGGGCATCCGATGACCCCTTTAAATATACTAATCTTTTCTATTTTTCAGCTGAAATGGTGATGTATAATGTGGCTGAATGAATTCAGCGGCACCTTGTTGTGTCGTAGGCATCTCTTCAGCAGCTCTCCGGCCATGTCGTATTTTCCAGACTGGATGTAGATGTCGGCCAGGAGCAGCCAGCTCTTTTCAAACTCATCCGCATCAATGATGTTCCAGTTCATTTTGGCGATGCGTTTGAGCTGGTTTCGGGCCCGAGGGGTTTGCTTCAGGATCATGTAGGCAGTGGCCATGGCCAGCAGTGCAGGAACATGATCTTTCTGTACAGAACAAACAGACATTTGAGTAAATGTCATCATGAAGCATGAAAGAAAAGGATTAAAGAAACTGTAAAGTTTGTTTTAAGTGATACTTTAGTGGAAATTTCAAAACATTTTGAGAAAAGGCCTTTAAAGATGTGCCTTATAATTGAAATCTACATTTACGACATAATAAAATAAACACTTTAATGGGTATTTTGGATGTTTTCTTCCTATTAGCATTTCTTTAATCAAAAATACAGTGAAAAAATTGCGAAATATTATTAGAGTTTAAAAAAATGTTTTTATTTTAATATATTTTAAAATGTAATTTATTCCTCTGACGTAAAGCTGAATTTTCAGAATCATTAATCCAGTCTTTAGTGTCACATGATCCTTCAGAAAACATTCTAATATGCTGATTTGCTGCTCAAGAAACTTTTCTGATTATTATCAATGTTAAAATCAGTTGTGCTGCTTCATATATTTGAGGAAATTGTGATTTCCTTTGACAAATATGATATATTTATGGTAGGAAATTTACGAAATATGTTCATGGAACATGATCTTTACTTAGTATCCTAATGATTTTTGGCATAAAAGAAAAATTCGATCATTTTGACCCATACAATGTGTTGCTGGCTATTACTGCAAATATAAATGCCTTTACTCCCACTTTTGACTAATGTAATGCATCCCTGCTAAATAAACATTCTGAACGCCAGTGTAAATTTGTCTTGAAGGTGTGATTCAGGCATATAAAGCAGTGTGCATCTGGAGGTAAGTGTTTATTTAACATATCCGTCATGTGATGTCCACACACCTCACTGTTTGCGATCTCAATGAACACATTGAGAGCTCGTTCCACGTTGGCTTTCTGTTTGGTGGCCAGATAGCAGTAGTTCTCCAGGATGCGCAGCTGTACGTGTCCCGCTGGGGTTTGTGGCTTCAGCTCCTTTAAGAGCTTCTCCGCTGTTCTCACGGCCAGCTGCTCTGACTCCTGCTTCTCTGTAGAGTTTCTAAACACAAACAAAAGAAATGCATCATTTTTGAAAGTGCACGTGTGCAGTAAAATTCGGCTTGTATGGCAATAAAGCAGAATTAGTGAAATTAGCTGTTCAGGATGCATCAGGACGCACCCCATGTCTCCATCTAGGTTCTCAAACACCTCTCCTCCTATCGTTTCATTGTCAGGGTTGAGACAAATCTCAATCATGTTGTACACTGCATTCTGGCCCCAGTCGTTGTCCTTCCTGGCTTTGTTGAAGTGGCGTAATCCATCATTAGGTTCACCAGTGTACCTTTGAGAAGCAGATCAACATTGATGTCCTTACTGCAATCAATGAAGCGATTAAAAGCTAAGAATGATATCATATTTTTATCATATGCATATGACTATTCACAATCAAGTATTACAGAGGAATAATTCCCAAATGTTTTTGTCAGTAATTCTGTGAAATATTATCATTATTTTCCTATTAATAACTATTAATTATATACATATATATATATATATATATTATAAGTATGAAATATTATAATTATATAAATATTATTATTAATGATTATTAGTAGTAGTATAACTGTTTTCTATTTGAATATATTTTAAAATGCTAAAATGTGACATGATCCTTCAGAAATCATTTTAATATGCTGATTTGCTGCTCAAAAACATTCATTATTATTAGCAAAGTTGAAAACAGTTGCGCTGCTTAATATTTTGTGAAAATCATGGTTTTTAATTGTAATTTTTAATTTTAAAGGACAAAGGATTCTTCTAAACAGCATTTATTTGAAATATAAATGTTTTGTAAAATTATAAATGTCTTTACTGTCACTTTTAATTTATTTAATGCAGATTTTCTCAATAAAAGTATTAATTTCTTTCCAATTTCAAACAGTTTGTTAACTTTTTATGAAAATTTCAGTATATATACACAGTACCAGTCAAAAGTTTTTGACCAGTAAGATTTTAATGTTTTTTTAAAAAAAAGTCTCTTCTGCTCACCAAACCTGCATTTATTTGATCAAAAGTACAGCAAAAACTGAAATATTTTAAAATAACTGTTTTCTATTCGAATATACTTTAAAATGTAATTTATTCCTGTGATCAAACCTAAATGTTTAGCTTCATTACGCCAGTCTTCAAGTGTCACATAATCCTTCAGAAATCATTCTAATAGGCTGATTTTCTGTTCAAGAAACATTTTTTATTACTGTTATTATCAATATTTTAAACAGTTCAGTACATTTCTTTTTTAGGATTCTTTGAAGAAAAGAAAGATTCAAAGATCAGCATTTATCTGAAATAAAACATTATACAGGGAATTTATAGAAATTATAGAAATTAATACTTTTATTTAGCAAGGATGCTTTAAATTGATCAAAAGTGATAAAGATATTAATAATGTTAAAAAAATATTTCTATTTCAGATAAATGTTGTTCTTCTGAACTTTATATTTATCAAAAAGAACATTTAAAAAATTAATAGTAATTAATAATAAAAAAAAAAATGTTTTTGGAGCAGCAAATCACAGGAATAAATTATGTTTTAAAATATATTTAAACAGAAAACTGTTATTTTAAATAGTAAAAATATTTCAAAATTTTTACTGTTTTAGCTGTACTTTGGATCAAATAAATGGAGGCTTGGTGAGCAGAAGAGACTTCTTTAAAAAACATTAAAAATCTTATTGTCCAAGAACTTTTGACTGGTAGTGTATATATATAGATATTTTATGATTTAACATATCAGCTTTCAATAACTAATATACCACAAGGGGTTCAAAAACCCAAGTTTGGGAAACACTAGATCACCATCATAAAGCATAACCCTCACCCTTCACATTTTATAGTCATACCACAGATAGAGCCCTTTGCAGTAGTTGTATCCAGGCTCAAACTTGGCCCTCGACGAGTGTTTCTCTGCCATCTCAAGGAATCTTGGAACCTCCTCCAGTTTGCCAGCTCTGCGCAGCAGATCAATGAGGCGGGACAGCGTTGGGTAGTTGTCTAGGGGAAGAGATTAAATGAGTTCATTAAAGCTTCCTGGTTGCTTAGGTTTCCCCTGCGGTTCATACGAGTATCTAGAAGGAAAGCCGAGGGGGCTGCTGCAACAATGGCGTAATCGTTCGAAAGGTCAGGAGATGAACAACACACCTGGTTTCCTCTCCAAGAGCTGCTGGAAGTGAAATACAGCCTGCTCGTAGTCCTGCTTCCTGAACATAAGGTCTGCCATCATCTAACAAACACAGGGAAGAGATGATCACAAATTTCTGCAAGGCAAAGCTATAAGGAAAAAATGGAAATTTACAAGCTGTAGGCAAATATGTAAGTTCTAAAAATCAATTTTTATGAAGAAAATTATTGAGAATTTTCCTTATAGAACTCTACTGTTGCACTCAAGAGGTTAATCCCGCCTCCAGATTGATCTGATTGGCCCACTGGTGTGAGGTTATGAGAGGGGAGTACCTGCTTAAGGGAAACTGACCAGTGTAGCTGACTCGTTGACCGGATCGTTCTTCAGAATGGCACTGCACTGCTGCTGACAGGCCTCGACATCATCCAGAGTAAGATACAGCTGAGCCAGTTCCAGCATCACCTGATTAAACACACAAACACACACATTTACTTGCACAGCTGTTCACAAGGGACACTCAAACGTGTGCTGCTTTAGAAAAGAATCATTATATTCTGTCTAAAAGGTTCACATTTTTATTTGCATGCATTTTCATTTGAATGGATTTTAATGCATGCATTCTTCAATTATGTTCAATTTATTAACTTAAAAAACATGAAAATGAAAAAGAAATGCCAAAATGTATTCGGTGAAAGGAAAACGTCCTTGAGGCTTTCTGGGAAGAAGTCTAGGCTCATAACGCTGACAGTAACTACATAACAGTGTGCTACACATTACGCTTTACCAGCCACATTTGACTGAATTAATGTTTTGCATTAACTTAAAAACCTTTTAAAAAATATTACTCTAAAATTCTACTTTTGCGTTTATGCATTTAGCAAATGCTTTTAAGTCACTTTGGATAAAAGCATCTGCTAAATGCATAAATGTAAATGTACTCGAATGCTTATAATTAGCTTTGCTGACAAATGTAAACAAAAAAATGATTAAGTGTGAATTTAAAAAAAATGGGAAAATAAATATATTTTTTATTTATTTCCATTTTACTTTCAATTTAATTTAAAAGTGTTTTAAATTAATTTAAGTGTTATTTTAGTATAATTGAGGCACTATTACAGTTTTTATTGATTTTTTTTTTCATTTTCATTTTTGTTTATGCATGTCTATATTGTTTATATACATTTTCATTTCAGTTTTAGTTATGTTATTAAATCATATTAAACTAATTGAGAAATACTGTCTTAGCAAATAGCTGAAATAGGAAGTTTTTGTATTATGTTTTATTTTAGTTAATATTTATTTTAAGTCACTTTTTTTAACCATTTAAATCTTACTTTCATTGTAAGTTTTGGGAAATTATAAAAACCCTGGTCATTTTATAATATTATTTATACTGTTTTGAAATAAAGATGATTTTTGAACTTTTGTGCTTGTGTGTCAATCTGGTTCTAAATAAAAAGAGAAAACAAAATTTGGTGAAGCGCCATTCGTTTGTAAAGTGTGTTATTCAGTGAATTATCCAACATTAACCCTCACCACATACAGTAGCTATTTAATATATAATATATAAACTCTCACTTATGGTTTGATGTTTTCTACTGTTAAAGAAAAAAAAAAAAAAAAAAAAAAAGAGAAAAATAGATTTGCAAACCGCTCCAAAATCCTGATCCAATGTGAATCATTGGAATCACGGATTGTGAATCACTGAATTCGCAAAATGATTCAAGAACCTGCTCTGAAGTTCCAATCTTAAGCAAAAGATTTGCGAACCCGCTTGCAAAGTCCCTATCTGAATAATGATTTGTAAGCAATCATTTCAGATCAGAACTTGGAGCGCGGATCACAAATCATTCAATTCGCAGAATGATTCATGATACGCAAGTCCCGATCTGAATAAAATGATTCGCGATACGCGCTCCGAAGTCCTTAACTGAATCAAATGATTCACAAACCCGCACTGAATTTCTGATCTGAACAATGAGTCGCGAACCATCATTTCAGAACAGGACTCGGAGCACGGAGTGTGAATCATTCAATTTGCGTAATGATTCGCGATAAGCGAAGTCCCGATCTGAATCAAATGATTCGCGATACGCATACCGAAGTACCGAATTGAATCAAATGACTTGCAAACCCGCACCGAATTCCCGATCTGAACAATTATTTACAAACCATAATTTCAGAACAGCATTCGAAGCACAGATTGCGAATCATTCATTTCACAGAATGATTCAAGAACCCGCAATGAAGTTCAGATCTAAAGCAAAAGATTTGCGAACCCGCCCCGAAGCCCCGATCTGAATAATGATTCGTGAACCATCATTTCAGATCAGAACTCAGAGCGCAGATCGCAAATCATTCAATTCACAGAATGATTCGCAAAGTCCCGATCTGAATCAAATGATTCATGATACCCACTCCAAAGTCCCGAACTGAATCAAATGATTCGCAAACCCGCACTGAATTCCCGATCTAAATAATGATTCATGAACCATCATTTCAGAACAGCATTTAGAGCACGGATTGCAAATCACTCAATTTGCGGAATGATTCAAGAATCCGCTCTGAAGTTCCGATCAAAAGCAAAAGATTCGCAAACCCGCTCCTAAAGTCCCTATCTGAATAATGATTCACTAGCCATCACTTCAGATCAGGACTGAAATTATTAAATTCGTGAAATAATTTGCGATATGCAAAGTATCGTTATGAATCAAATGATTTGTGATATGCGCTTCACAGTCCCAAACTAAATCAAATGAATCACAAATCTGCACTGAATTCCTGATCTGAATAATGATTCATAATTCATCATTTCAGAACAGGACTTGGAGCACGGATTGTAAATCATTCAATTTGCGGAATGATTCAAAAACCTGCTCTGAAGTTCCGATCTAAAGCAAAAGATTTGCAAATTTGCTCCAAAGTCTCGATCTGAACAATGATTTGTGAACCATCATTTCAGATAAGGACTCGGAGCGTGGATCGCAAATCATTCAATTCGCAGAATGATTCACGATACGCAAAGTCCTGATCTGAATCAAATAATTTGTGAACCCTCTCCGTAGTCCAGATCTAAATCAAATGATACACGATTTGAAGTCCCGATCTGAATCAATTGATTCGTGATACGTGCTCTGAAGTCCCAAACCGGATTAAATGATTGGCAAACCCACACTGAATTCCCGATCTGAATAATGACTCGCGAACCATCATTTCAGAACAGCACTCAGAGTGCGGCTCGCGAATCGTTCAATTTGCGGAATTTTTCATGATATGCAAAGTCCAGATCTAAATCAAATGATTCGCAATACGCACTCCGAAGTCCTGAATTGAATCAAAGGTTTTGCAAACCCGCACCGAATTCCCGATCTAAATAATGATTCATGAACCATCATTTCAGAACAGGACTCGGATCATGGGATTGTGAATCATTCAATACGTGGAATGATTCATAAACCCTCACAAAATTGCTGATCTAAAGCAAAAGATTTGTGAACCTGCTCCACAGTCCCGATCTGAATAATGATTCACAAACCATCATTTTGGATCAGGACTCGGAGCACGGATCGCAAAACATCTGCGGAATGAATGCTCTGAAGTCCTGAATTGAATCAAATGAATCGCAAACCCACACCGAATTTCCCGATCTGAATAATGATTCGTGAACCACCATTTCAGAGCAGGACTCGGAGAGCGGATCATTCAATTTGCGGAATGAAGTCCCGATCTGAATCAAATTATTTGAGATACGCAAAGTCCCAATCTGAATTTGTTGGATATTTTAATTTGATCTGGTTTTGCTAGTGAATCACTTGAAATGAAAGATCAAAGTCACAAATTTGAATCAATCGGAGCAATTCCAGCGTAAATGACTCAATCAATTGATTTGGTTCATCTGTTTTTGTTTTCGCATCGTCAGCCATAGTGTTATGACGTTAACTGAAATAGGCAAAAAAAAAGTATGATGTTTTTTTAATTGTGTGAATTTTGCGTGAAAACGTGTGCTTATTGAAAAATATCTATTTCATAGATACACTGTCTTTTAATAATTAAAGCATTTTTCAAGTACCTCTTCAGGAATATTACTATTTTTAAATGCTTTCAAGGCCTTAAATTTCCAAAAGTCAACTTTAAGTACTTCAAGCACTTTAAGCACCTTGTACAAACCCCAAAATAAGCTATTTAATACTACATAATGGAATATATAATGGAATATATGTATATATATTCCATTATACATTTTTCAATTCAATACCTTGTTTAAAACCTGGAAGGCATTTTTAATATGGTCTGTGGAGAGAGAGATAGATTTGTGATGATTTTGTGAAATTCAGGCCTGTGCCGTGTTCAGATGCAGCACCACACACGCAAACTGACTGACGGCTCCAGGCTCGGCCGGACCGATCCAGCTGCAGAGGAACACACTGGACTCACTGATCCGGCCCACACTGACCTTGCTGTCACTTTCACAGTACACAAGTGCCTCTTTGTAGAACTTGACGGCTCGTTCGTAGCCGCGCTGGCTGCTGCAGTGTTTAGCGATTTCGGCGCAGATCTCTGCGGCGAGCTGCTTCTGCGCGGGCACAGAGTCGGGCTGCTCCATCTGAACGCGCTTTAGGACCTTCGCCTGCACATCTCTCGCCTGAGGAGAACAGTTTCATAACAATTCAAACAACTGCTTTGGGCATAAAATTGAAGGAACACTTCATCTTGGAAATTTAAATTCTGTCAGCATTTTCTCACCCTCCAACATATGTTTAGTTATATACACTTGAAAAACAAACTTGCATACTACATTCAATATATTATGGGTAGATTTGTGTAGATTTGGGTATTTGGGTAGATTTGAGGTTGTGAATGTAAATTGTTCCTCTGAGTTTGAGATGAGCTGTTGAATGCTTTCGAGTAGTATTACTTCAGTAGTATTTATATACTGTTAGTTTTTATAAATATTTTAAATTAGCTTTTATTTTTATATTTTAAGTTTTAAAGTTTTAAAGTTTTTAAAACTTAAAGTTTAGATTTTTCTGTTTTGTTTTTTAATTGTAATTCTTAATTGTAATTCCTAATGCTTTTAATTCTAATTCTTGTTTTTTTTATTTAATTCAAAATGCTAAATAGCAACAATTTATTTTTATTTTTAATATTTATTTTATATTTTTATTTTTATTTAGTTTAAGTTTAAATTTCAGAATAAATAAATTGTAATAAAATATTACATTTTCAATATAAAAATATTACATTTTAAATATAGTATTTACAATTTCTAAATAGCTTAAATCTATTTTTATTTTTAAAATGTATTTTATATTTTCATATGTATTTAGTTTTAGTTTAAATTTAGTACGTTTCAGAATAAATAAATCTTAATAAAATATTACAATTTCAATATAAAAAAAAATATTACATCTTAAATATAGTATTTACAATGTCTAAATAGCCTCAATTTATTTTATTTTTAACATTTATTTTATATTTTCATATGTATTTAGTTTTTGTTTAAATTACGTAAGTTTCAGAATAAATAAATTTAAATAAAATATTACATTTTCAATATAAAAATATTACATTTTAAATATAGTATTTACAATTTCTAAATAGCTTCAATTTATTTTTATATTTAATATTCATTTTATATTTTTATATTTTAATTTTAAAATAAATCTTAATAAAATATTATATATTCAATATAATATAATATAATATAATATAATATAATATAATATAATATAATAATATGATTTGCTTGAATATTTTCTTGACAAATAACACATTTTCCCTCCCAGTTCTCATTACCCTAAAATGTAATAAATAAATAAATAATAGACTAAAATATGGTGCACAAAAAATTAAAAAAAATTTCTTTTCAGTTTTAGCAATTTTAGTACTTAAACTTATTTATTATTTATTTCAGGTACTTGCAAAGAACATTTCTAAAAGGTTTTACATTTAAGTTTTTTATCTAGTATGAATTATTAATATTAATTTTAATTAATTTCAGCTTTATTTCAATTACTGAAAATAATTTTTTCATCGTTTTCATTAACAATTACAACAATATTTCAGAGAAAAAGACACTCGACTCACTCTCTGCAAGGACAGTAACGCTTCATCATTTTTATTAACTTTGCTCTGGACCTTGGCGAGAAGCACAAGATATCGACAGTCTTCGGTAAGAAGCGGCAGCTCACTCACTGAAAAAAAAAAAAAAAAAAAAAGACAGAAAGATGCAACTGATCACACTTGAGGAAAAGTAACTGCACTATGTACTACATAATTATTATAATTATTATTTTAATTACATTAAGCTGAACCTTTTAAACATCAATCAAAAGTGCACACCCATGTTCTCCAATGACACACCCAGAGAACAATCTGACAATCCTTAATTAATTTGTCAGTAGTGAAACAAGGTGGTGAATACACACCCTGAAACAAATAATTCAGCATTTCTAAGGTGTAGCAAATATAGTATAACAGTAAAAATACCCAGCAGACATGCAATATTCCTATTGCTTAAACACATTTCTTCCTTTATCAGACTCAAAACTCAACTCAAACTCAAAGAAAGGACAAAATCTAAAAAAGCTCAAATCTCCACTAATCTTTTGGAAACGGCACTTGAACGAAGCAGTAGGGTGACTGAAATGATGTTGCTGTTTTATTATAACAACTTCATAATTTCTGAGCTGTTTCTTACCAGGATCATGAGTGAGAGCCTCTTGCAGGACTTTTTCACAGCGTTCATACTGCCTGAGCTTCATGAGCAGGTCAGCCAAGTCATAACGCAGGAAATTCTGCTGCCCGCTCTTCAGCGCCGCCTCATAATAGTTAATTGCCTGGGAAAAGTTATATAGACAAAATGCATTCAGAAAACTACATTTTTAAAAGAGGATGAACAAAATGCTTTTAACCAAAGAAGCTAGTTTTACTTTTACAGACAATCCATTTTGCATTTTAAAACGGAAATACTTCTCTCAAAATGAGCTTCTTGAAAATCCACTTTGAAAACTCACACTCTTCAGGTTTAAATAAGATATCATTGACTCTTGTTCACTTACCTTTACATAATTGTGGGTCTTGACAAGTGCTTTTCCAATCTTACTGGCCACAGCTCCATCTTTGGGGTTTTTCTTCAGGGCTTGTTCATACACCTCAATGGCCAGCTCTGGCTGTCAGCAAAGAACATTATTTGCATATATAAGCACCAAAGGGATGACAAAAATAATATATATATATATATATATATATATATATATATGTTCAATAAATCTATTTATATTAGGGGTGTAACGGTACACAGATGTCACGGTTCGGTATGTACCTCGGTTCGATACGATTTCGGTACAACAGAAAAAAAAAAAACAAATCTACTATGCTAGGTTTCTTTTCATTTATTTTAAACAGACAGTAGTGCAAATTACAATTTTTTCCACCTACATGTGAAAATACTAAATATTATATCAAATTAATGTCATATATAAGCTATAAAATCTGCAGTACATATATACTTGAATAAATACTTGAAATATATTTAATTAAGTCAACTGATAGACAAAAGGAAAAAACGTGCGACACGTAACGTAGCCTATATTTGCTGAGTTTCAGTTCAGTTTTGAGACAGAAAGCGACATTCTATTTGTGTTTTGTTTAAGTTGATTTTGCTGGTATGAGGAAAGTTGAAGTAATCGCGCCGGTGTTGTGCCAAATTTCGACTGCCTGCCAGAATTCGACGTCATTTGTTGACAATCGACTCCACCAATGAATTTAATACGTGTTTGTGCTGCCCTTTCGTTTTCATTTACTTTTATTTATTTTATGTAGTTATTGAATTCTTATGAGGATAAACATTGTTTGTTAAATGCATTGAGAACATACTAAATTGTTTTTTTTTTATTCCATTTTTTTTTTTTAATTAAAAACGAATTTAAAAAACCACGCACAGTTTGAAACCAGTCTTTTTCACCCAAGTTACACCACAACACCATCGAACGTTCAAGTCTTCGCATTTTTTCATAAACCAACAGGGTATGAGCCAGGTCTTGTATTCTATTATTTGGCTGCAAATAACAAGATCCATGTGTACGCTTATATGCAAAATAAGTAAAATAACAGTGCACAGTGAATAAATGTCCGCCCGAGAACTTGTTGAGTAATGAATCTTTGGCAATTGTCGGCAAACAATTCATTAATTTAAATTAACATATTTAATTACTGACAAGAAATGTAGTATTTCTTGTAAAATGTTTATTTATACATTAAGATATATTTGATACATTAAATTGATCATAAAAGGCAGTTAATACTGTTACATTAAAATGAATAAATATAGAATTTTCATTCAAAGAATGATGGAAGTCAGTGTATCACAATTTCTACACAAACAAACTGTTTTCAACATTGATAATAATCAGAAATGTTTCTTGAGCAGCATATCTTATTAGAATAATTTCCGAAGGGTCATATGACACTGAAGACTGGAGTAACGATGCTGAGAATTCAGCTTTGAGCACAGTAATAAATTATATTTGAAAAAACAATAAACTATAAAATATTTATTTTGTATTGTAATTATATTGAACATAACTGAATATTTTGTAAACATGTGAAGAGCTCAGATGCAAAACCAGCTAAAAGCCATCTCGGTCAAAAATGAGATGCTCCTGACACATATTATACGTCCATCAAATACTTTTACTTTAAACTTGCTAAATTCCAGCTTCAGCCCAAACACAAGTACCAGTACTTACATAGAAACCTAGACAACGCTCCAGAAAGAAATGCTCATTTTAATAAGTAATACGTCAGATGGATTTAGGGGCTTTTGCATCTTAACTCTTCATGTGTTTATCAAATCAAGACTTATTTGTTTTGCAAAATCATCAAATCCTTCAACATTGGGATCCAGGTTTCTCTTTTTTGAAATTAGTATACCATCCAAACACATATTGACTGTGCTAATTTAATCCTTGTGTATAAAAAAAGTTATGCTTGAAGTTACTCTGAGGTCCTTAGAGGACAAAAATGTCTGTGTCAAAAACTGTCATAAAAATTTTGGAGCTTTAGAGCACTGACTTATGTTTGTTGGGAAAAAAAGTGAACTCAAAAACAGCTAGAAACTCAAAGCCATAAATCTAAACAAATTGTGTTTTTAGGGTTGATACTTCACAAAATTAGCTTTAAGTACGATTTTTGGGCACAGTACCAAACTTTTCCATTAGATGCCAGCAAAACTCCACAGTGCTGGAATTTGTGATTTGCGGTTACAAAATTTGTCTCTCTCCAAATTTTATATGCACACACATTAGTACTCACATAGCCTACAACCACTTTCAGACATCCATGCCATTGGATACAGATTTAAAATCATAACAAGAAATAGTTTATAGTAGCTATGATACTGGTTTTGAAAGCAAGTGTTTGCATAGTTCCGACAGGAAACACTGGCATCTAACAATCCCTAGGAAAAAAAAACAATTTATCCTAAAAAATAAAGTATATGCATAAACCCAAATAGGAAATAAAATAGTTATCAAAGAAGCATGTGTCCTATTCTGTGTCCTCAAGCACTGATATCTCGTTTTAGAGCAGTCAATGCAATTTATTTAAAAAAGGGCTATAAGACCATACTGTTGAAGCCTCTGATCTGTTTTCTTAACGCTTTCTTGAACATTCTATGGTGTGATTTTGGTTGAAAATATTACAAAAAAACATTAAACAACAATCAGGCTTTCTTAAAAATTATTTAATTTAATCATCATTTTATAATTAAATGTAAAAAATATAAAACAAACCAGTGTGTTCTTAACAAATTCAACAAACAACATTTATCTACATAAGGATGCATTAACTACATAAAATAAATTAAATAAAATGAATATTACGTTAAATTAATTTGGCCGCACCAATATCAACAAATGACGTCATGCGCGCGCACGCGGAGGGCAGTCGAATTCTGGCAGGCAGTCGAAAATCAGCACAACACCGGCGCACACAAACACAAAACATATCAGTTCCAGGCTGCTAGCATTGCTAACTTGACGCAGTTGGTACTTCATCAAAATAAAACACAGTGAACCAAACATCAGCGCACCCGCCTCACTGTGTCACCGTTAGAACGCGACTGAAGTACAAAGTCTATAATTTACATAATAAATAACAGCTTAGCATTTGGATGCATCGCAAATATGGAAATATTATGGAATATTTGGATTTGTGCCGAATGAGAGAGGTAGAATACAAGAGCACAAAGCTCCATTTCGCAGACAGTTGAGTGCGCAAGCCTTTAAAGTAAAGTTATACTCCTTTGTCAGTGAGAGACGTGTTCAGAATCAGCACATGATTACTGTCTAGTGTGCTTTGTTTTCAAATGCGCAACTCCTGGCATTCGCTGTTCTTCTGCTGGCGGTTATCAAACAGAGTTACATTACTGCGGGCGCCCCCTTCTGGATTGAGGGTGAATTGCCTATTTGCGTTGTAAGGCCTCAGGCACTGAACCGAGATGCCCGTACCGTGACGGTTCGGTACGAATAAATGTATCATTACACCCTTATATATAAAACACGGCTGTCAAACGATTAATCACAATTAATCACATACAAAATAAAAGTTAGAGTTTTCCTAATATAAGTGTGTGTACTGTGTAATTATTATGTATATATAAATACAAACACATTCATGTATACATTTAAGAATATTTACAAGTACACGTATTTATTATAATTTTTATATAATTTATATTATATATAAATTTAAAAAAATTGTACAAAAACAACATTTTTCTTAAATGTATACATGCATGTGTGTGTATTTATATATACATAATGATTACACACAGTACACACACATATATTAGGCAAACTCAAACTTTTATTTTGCATGCGATTAATCGCTTGACAGCCCTAATGTAAAGTATATATAAATTAGTGCTGTCAAAACGATTAATCACGATTAATCGCATCCAAACTTTTTCCCAAAGTTTTTGTTTACAATATATATGTGTGTACTGTGTATATTTATTAAGTATATATAAATACATACACATGCATGTATACATTTAAGAAAAATATGTTGTTTATTTATTAAATATATTTATATTAGGGCTGTCAAACGATTAATCGTGATTAAATCGCATACAAAATAAAAGTTTGTGTTTGCCTAATATAAGTGTGTGTGCTGTGTGTAATTATGTATGTATAAATACACACAAATTAATGTATATTTTTAGGAGAAATACGTTATTTATGTACAAAATATTTTAATTTATATATAATATAAAAATTTTAATAAATACATATACTTGTAAATATTTATTAAATATATACATAATAATTACACACAGAACACACACATATATTAGGCAAACTCAAACTTTTATTTTGTATGCGATTAATCACGATTAATCATTTGACAGCCCTAATTTATATATAATATTAATTATATGAATAAAATATATACATGTAAATCCATGTAAATATTTTCAAAATATATACTGTAAGTATGTGTACTTATATATACATAATAAATATACACAATAAACAAACATATATTATGTAAACAAGAACTTTTATTTTGGATGCGATTAATCACGATTAATCGTTTGACAGCACTAATATAAATATATAAAGTTTAAAAGTTTGGGATCAGTACAGTTACTAAAGTTTTTTAATCGAGTCTCTTATGCTCATCAAGGCTGTATTTATTTGATCAAAAATAGAGAATTTATATTTAAAATTAATATTGTGAAATATTATTGCAATTTCTAATATTGGTTTCCTATTTTAATATACTTTAAAATATAATTTATTTCTGTGATGCAGCACAGAATTTTCATCAGCCATTACTCCTGTCTTCCAGTCTAAAAAAACTGTAATTTTGTGAAATATTATTAGAATTTAAAATAACAATTTTCTGTTTTAATATACTTTAAAATATAATTTATTTATGTGACGCAAACCTGAATTTTCAGTATCATTACTCCAGTCTTCAGTGTCACATGATCCTTCACAAATCATTCTATATGCTGATTTATAATTTATGTTAGAAACAGTTGTGCTACTTAATATTTTTTTGGAAGCTGTGATACTTTTTTCTTTGATGAATAAAAAGTTAAAAAGAACAGCATTTTATCAATTTAATATTTAACCTTGCTGAATAAAAGTATTAATGTCTTAAAAAAAAAAAAAAAAGAATTTAGAATAGTAGTGTATATTGTAAATCAAAATTTATATTTTGAATAAACACTGTTATTTTAAAATTTTTATCAGAGAATCCTGAAAAAAGTATCAAATGTTCCAAAAAATATTAAGAAGTGCAACTGTTTCCAACATTGATTATAAATCAGCATATTAGAATGATGTCTGAAGGATCATGTGACACTAAAGACTGGAGTAATGATGCTGAAAATTCACAGGATCACAGGAATAAATTATATTAAAAAGTTAAAACAGTTATTTTAAATTGCAATAATATTTCACAAAATTAGAGTTTTTTTCTATATTTTTGATCAAATAGATACAGCCTTGAGCACAAGAATCATTTTAAAAATCTTACTGATCCCAAACTAATTAAATACATTTTTCCTTCTACTTCCCATTACCATAAATAAACAACAACAAAAAAATAAAATAAATAATTATGCAAAATAGAATTTGTTGTCTTTAAATTGCTGATTTAAATGGGGGGAAAAAAACCAGTGAGAACAATGAGAATTAAAGAAAAAAGAATTTTTGTAATAATAAATTGTAAATATAGCTGCAAGCAGCAATTGCGGGGCCAAGCACAAAAGAGGCAGAATGAGGAGTTAAGCACGGCAAGGAGCAGCAGACCGACTACAACAGTGAGTAACTTAAGCCATTTTAGGATAATATCAGTTGAAATGGCTGAAAAATCATAATTACAACCAATCGTAATAAAATTTAATGGCTTATCACTTTTGACCAACAGGTGGTGCTGTTTTCAAATTGATGTGACGTGTTCTGTGTGAAATGACAATGACACACACAAAGTTTGCCGTCATTATGTCAAAGCTTTGCAGAGATACAGCCTCAGATGTAGTTTGGCATCTTTCCAGCAAATTTGTTGATGCGCTAAACGAAAACGGTTTCGTATATCGACACGAAATTCATAACTTTTTGCCAGCATAGTCTGAAGATGATCTGAGTCAAATTTGGTGAAGATCGGACTAACAGTCTGGGAGGAGTTCGAAAAAGTAGGTTTTGTACATTAATCAAAATGGCGGACAGGAAGTTTGGCCAATTTCGGCATAATGGGTATCAATGTTCTCGACTTGACCCAAGGAATCTATTGGCATCAGTTTCATTCCAATAGGCTAATGTAAACAGAAGTTATTAGCATTTTTGTAAATTTCATTATTAATGTTTAGTGAATGGCGTATTACTTCTGACCCATAGGTGGCACTGTTACCAAATTGATGTGGCTTGGTCAGAGTGTGGTGACAATAGCACATATAAAATTTGGTGTCAATATGTCAAAGCTTTGCAGAGATACAGACTCGGATGCAATTTGGCATCTTTCCAGTAAATTCGTTGATGCGCTAAACGAAAACGGTTTCGTGTATCGACACAAAATCCATAACTTTTTGTCAGCATGGTCTGAAGATGATCTGAGTCAAATTTGGTGAAGATCGGACTAACGGTCTAGGAGGAGTTCGAAAAAATAGGTTTTGTACATTAATCAAAATGGCGGACAGGAAGTTTGGCCAATATTGGCATTATGGGTATCAACGTTCTCGGCTTGACCCAAGGAATCTTTTGACATCAGGTTCATGACAATAGGCTAATGTACGCAAAAGTTATTAGCATTTTTCGAAATTTCGTTATAACTTTTGACCACAAGGTGGCGCTGGCCCCAAAATTTTTATGTACATTCAGGGCATGGTGCCGAACATTTTTGTAATTAATGTCGAAACGATACGCTAATCCGTTCTTAAGATACAGCATTTTAAAGCTAAATTCAAAATGGCCGACACCCAAAATGGCTGACATGGGAAAATTGGATATGGTTCGACTCGGTATGACACACCGAATCTAAAGAGACCAGTTTTGTGATTTTTGGACAAATCATTCAGACGTTATAAAGAAAAATAGCCATTTTTCGTATCTCCTGACCACTAGGGGGCACTGCACCGAAACACTGCAGGTAGGCTCAGGTCATGCTTGTTATAACACACACCAAGTTTGGTGTCAATATGACAAACTATTACGGAGATATAGCCTCACATTGATTTTTGCTAGCTTTTCGTAGAATTCTTTCGCGTGTTATTCGTGAACGGCTGGACGAATCGACTTGAATTCCATAACTTTTTGCCAGCATGGTCTGAAGATGATCTGGATCAATTTTTGTGACAATCGGTGCAACGGCCTAGGACGAGTTCGAAAAAGTAGGTTTTACGAACAATTGAGAATAGCGAAAAAACTAAACCTTACGATTTTTGAATTTTGGTGTCCATTCAACTCGGCATAAGCCAAGGAATCAGAGGAAAAAAGAATTTTTGTTGTGTGCCTTACGGTTCAAACGTTATTAGCATAAATCTTTTGAAAGTTTGGACAAGTGGTGGCGCTAGAGAGTTTGAGTTAGAGACTCCAAACTTGCTATGGTTAATGTTGGGACTGTCCTCTATCAGTGTGCAAAATTATACAACTTTCCCGCAAGCGGTTCTATGGGCTGCCATAGACTTGCGGCGGAAGAGGAAGAAGAAGAAGAAGAAGAAGAAGAAGAAGAAGCGGAATAATAATAACGCCAACGGATACAATAGGTGCCACCGCACCTCTGGTGCTTGGCCCCTAATAATAAAAATGTACAAAACCTTAATGGAACCCTTATAGAAAGGGTTCCGGAATTTCAATGACTAATCCAGTCAGATAAGGAACCACTGTTTACACTGTGCAGTAAATATTTGTGTGGGGACAGGCAGACATCTTATAAAAAAGCAATACATATTTGAGTCTCTAAACAAAGATCTCTGCTAACCACGAAATTCAAACACAAATGTAAACATATGAGTAAACAAGCAGAATCTCTCCCACCTCCTGAATGTTCATGTAGGCATCGCCGAGTAAGAGGAAGGTATGAGGGCTCGGCAATTTGTCCACCAAATCCCTGATGAGAACACAGATACATTAATGTTCTACATGAATAGGAGTGTTTGATGATTGTTTGCACAGGTGTATCAGAGCTTGTGTTAAAGCTTGTCAACACATGTAAATAACTAACTAGAGCTGCAAGGTTACACACCTAATTAGGGTATTTAACCACATCAATACAAGATTACTAAAGTACAGGTTCAGCATTCCATTCTGAACTCTTAAATAACATATTTAATAACAAAAACAGAAAATAAAACACGTTTGTACAGTATCATGACATAATAAACCATCCATATACTACCAGTCAGAAGTTTTTGGACAGTAAGATTTTCTCTTCTTCCTGCATTCATTTGATCCAAAGTACAGTAAAAATAGTACATGTTTGACATATTTTTTACAATTTAAAACAACTGTTTTCTATTTGAATATATTTTTACATTTAATTTATTTCTGTGATTTCAAAGCTGAATTTTTAGTATCATTACTCCAGTCACATGATCCTTCAGAAATCATTCTATTTTGAATTGCTGCTCAAAAAAGTACTATATTTATATAATATATATTATATTATATATTAATATTATTATTATTTTGAAAACAGCTAAGTAGAATTTTTCAGGTTTCTTTGATGAATAGAAAGTTCAGAAGAGCAACATTTATCTGAAATAGAAATCTTTTGTAACATTATAAATGTCTTATGAATAACTTTTGATCAATTTAAAGCATCCTTGTTAAATAAAAGTATTAATTTAGATAATTTCTTTCCCCCAAAAAATAAATAAATAAAATAAAATAAAATAAAATAAAATAAAATAAAATAAAACTATATATATATATATATATATATATATATATATATATATATATATATATATAAATAAATAAAATACTGTTTCCAAGCTTCTGAATGGTATAGTTTGTAATGTTACAAAAGGTTTTTTAAGACAAATGCTGATCTTTGGATCTTTCTATTCAACAAAGAATCCTGAAAAAAAAAAAAAAAGTACATTGTTAAAAAAAAATGTTAAAAATGAACTTTTTTAAATATTGGCAATAATAATAATAATAATAATAATAATAATAATAAATGTTTCTTGAACAGCAAATCAGCATATTAGAATGATTTCTGAAGGATCATGTGACACTGAAGACTGGAGTAATGATGTTGAACATTTCGCTTTGATCACAGGAATAGATTAGATTTTAAAATTAAGTTATTTTAAACTAGTAAAAGTATTTCACAATATTACTGTTTTGCTGCATTTTGGAACAAAGAAATGCAGCCTTGGTGAGCAGAAGAGACTTTAAAAAAAAAAAAAAAATCCAAAACCTTTCGGCCAGACCAAAACATTCTATAACCTATAATACATGAAGTGAATATGAGGAATAAATTTGATAAATGAAAATGCATTACCTGTAGCAGCTCACATAAAGCCGTTTCTCTTTCCTGTGGTTCAGGTAGATGTCTGCCATTTTTTCTTTGGCCTGTATGTAGTAGGGCTGCTCTGGTGTGATGTTTCTGAGCATGCTCAGCGCCAGCTCCGTATCTCCTCGCATTAGCGCGAGGTCTGCATTGGCGATAGTGACTCGAAGCTCCTCTGGAGTGCCCGTAAACTCATTTATGGCATCCTGCATCACTTTAGCTGCCTCATGCTGGAAGTCAAGGCAACTTTTAACTCCAAAAACTGAACACTTGCAAAATAATATTCATTTGACTACAGCACATACAGACAACAGACTACAACAACACAAACAAACCACACAATTTAAAAATATTTAATAAAGGAATAGTTCACCCAAAAATAAAAATTTGCTAACATTTTACTCACCCTCAGACCAGTCAAGTTGTGGATGAGTTTGTTTCTTCATCAGAACAGATTTGGAGAAATTGAGCATTAGATCACTTGCTCACCAATGGATCCTCTGCAGTGAATGGGTGCCGTCAGAGTGAGAGTCCAAACAGCTGATAAAAACATCACAATAATCCACAAGCAATCCACACCACTTTAGTCCATAAATTAAAATCTTGTGAAGTGAAAAGCTGCAAGTTTGTAAGAAACAAATTCATCATTTCGTCTGATTTTGGAGAGAAATATGCACAGATTAAACACCGTTTACAAGCATAAATAGTCCAAAACATTTCTAAACAAATATGTGGGTGGATTTGGTGTAAGAGAACAACTGGGGATGGACTTTTTCACTGGAGGAAGTGTTATTATAAATTATGGACTCGTATTTTGGCCAGAAGCAAAAGTTTAAAGCCAAAATGCCTTTATAATGGACTTCATTCTTACAAACATGCAGCCTTTAACTTTTCAAGACATTAATTGATGGCAGGGCTCCACACTTACTTTTCTGTTAAAAAATGTAGGAGCACATTCAAAATTTTAGCAGCACCTTTTAATGTACACTACCGTTCAAAAGTTTGGGGTCAGTAAATTTTTATTGTTTCTTTTTTTTTTTTTTTTTTTTTAAGAAATTAATGCTTTTATTCACCAAGGATGTATTAAGTTAATAATTAAAAGTTTATTAAAAGTTAATAATAAGTAATTTACATTGTTATAAAATATTTATATTTTGAATAAACACTGTACTTTTTAAACTTGTTATTCATGAAAGAATCCTGAAAAAAAAAATTACAGGTTCCAAAAAATATTTGGCAGCACAACTGTTGACATTATCCAACATTGATCATTCTAATAATAAATCCGCATATTAGAATGATTTCCGCATGATAGAATGATGAAGGATCATGTGACACTTAAGACTGGAGTAACAGCTGATAAAAATTCAGCTTTTCATCACAGGAATAAATTCTATTTTAAAGTATGTTAAAATAAAAAAACATTATTTTATGTTGTAAAAACATTTTGCAATATTACTGTTTTTTTTTCTATATTTTTAATCAAATAAATGCAGCCTTGATGAGCATAAGAGACTACTTTAAAGACTATTACAAGTCTTACTGACCCCAAACTTTTGAACGGTAGTGTATAATCAAAAAATTTGATAAAAAATTTGCCTTCCCATTACGAGGTGATGTTTGACTCCTCAAAGTGATTTACAGGGGAATTTTGTTTTTACCTTTGTAATGGCATTTTTCCTAACTTTATTAAAAGTATGTCATCTTTTATGTCAATTTTTTTTTTAATTATATTTTATAAGCTTTTAAAAATGTGTAATTAAAACAGCAGAATAAGAACAAGTAGAATAATAATACGTGACCAATCAAATGAAATAAATATTAAAATGAATTTGTACTACAGAAGTGGCACAGAAGAACACAAAAGTGGCTTGTAGGTGTATTTTCATTCGTTAATGAGGCTCAGAGGTGGCATGAGTGCAATCAAATTCATAAATTCATGTTGAGATTAATGTTTTAATATAAAATTTTGAATACAGAAATATTAAATGATTTAAATAACTGAAAAGATACTTTAAAAATGAAAATAAAACTGCCAGTAGGTGGCAGCAAGTCACTGATTTAATTACTGAATCATTCATTCATTTGATTTGTTCGAACGGCTGATTCATTCAGGAATAAAGCAAGTGACTCTCTTTATGAATGGGAAATTAAATCAGTGACTCACTAGATTCGTTCAAAAAAGCATGTTTATTCATAAACGATGATAAAATAGAGCAAAGTCAGATCTAGTCAGACAAGGTAAGTCATTTAATATTAACTTTTTGTTTAACTGTTGTATTAAATCAATATCTCATTTACAAACTCCCTTAAAAATCATTAAAAGCTGTCACTCATCTTAGTTCATCACAATCTCACAAAGCTCCATTATAATCAACGAAGCTCTCTACACTGCACAATCAATCTCTTATTTACACTCTTTCTACACTTTGTTTATGAAAGGATTTGTGAGATGTCTGTGATGGATTACTCTATGTGTTGCAAAAACACATAGAAACCTTTGGAGCTCCCCTCAGCACAAACATGCTGATTCGGGTCAGTAGCACTGGTGCTCCTAAATATTTTTCAGTCACACGCAGACGTTTTCAGCCATTAATGCGACTGAAATAGTCGCACTGTAGAGCCCTGGATGGACAGGAGTGGTGTGGATTTCTTGTGGATTATTGTGATGTTTTTATCAGCTGTTTGGACTCTCATTCTGACGGCACCCATTCACTGCAGAGGATCCATTGGTGAGCAAGTAATGTAACGCTAAATTTCTCCAAATCTGACAAACAGACACACTCATCTACATCTTGGACGACCTGAGACTACGTACATTTTTTAGCAATTTTTTTTTTATTTTTTTAGTTTGAATTTTTATCACTAACCTGTTCTCCATTGAGCCACAGAGCCTCAGCTAGTTCCAGGAACACAGATACGCAGTCAGCCGAGCCGAGCTCAACTCTCTTACTCTGTCTTTTGGTTGAAGAGCCCGTTCTCTTCACGGCACACAGACTCATGGCCATCTGCAACGTCTGAATGGCCTCCTGAAGCTGCCCCATCTTCCTCTGAGCCTGAGCTTTAATCAGGTGATACAGAGGATGCTCGCGGATCTGAGCACAAATAAATCACATATTCAGACCCCATCAGATCAATACATTTAAACTGGTTTCCCTCTGCAGTTCAAGATGGCTGGCAGTGATGTTGTCTCACCTCAAAGTTGTGGCTGAGGCAGAGTTCCAGAGATTGGGAGGAGAGCTTGAAGTTACCCTGAATGAGATGGATCTGAGCCATGAGGAGATGGGCGTCAGCATGGGCCGGGTTCTGATCCAGACAGTGCTGCAGGCTGCTCTGGGCCGCCTCGATATCTCCTGTAGGAGGACAACAAATGAAGAAAGCACAGACTTGGCTAACTGGATGAACTGGACAAAAAATAAAAGCAGAAAATAAGAAATCATATCTTGCATATTTTTACATTGTAACATTATTATCTGCATGACAAAGTTTATTTATTAATTTTAACATTATTTTTCCTTCAGAACATTTTAATTACAGTAAAATAATTATTTTTAATTTAAATTTACACTACAGTACAATAAAGGACGTATAAAGTACTTTGTATTTTAAACAATATATGATTTTTTTTCCCATTACAGTTGGGAGACTAAGAATGCTTATTTGTTGTGAAATAATGTCACAATGCAAAGTCACATTCATTTTCTTTTTGAAAATATAGCTTCTTTTTTTTTTTTTCTTATTTCTCCCTTTGATTTTGAGATGAAATATTACACTACTAGTCAAAAGATTTTTAATGTTTTTTAAAAAGCTTTTTCTGCTCACCAAGCCTACATTTATTTGACCCAAAGTACAGCAAAAACAGTACAATTTTGAAATATTTTTACTATTTTCTATGTGAATATATTTTAAAATGTCATTTATTTCTGTGATCAAAGCTAAATTTTCAGCATCATCACTCCATTACTCTATTATCATTTGCAATATTTAAAACAGTTTAATACATTTTTGTCAGGATTCTTTGATGAATAGAAAGATCCAAAGATCAGCATTTATCTGAAATAAAAAGCTTTTGTAACATTATACACTATACCATTCAAAACCTTGGAGTCAGTATTTTTTGGGGGGGAAAGAAATTACAGAAATTAGTACTTTTATTTAGCAAGGATGCTTTAAATTGATCAAAAGTGATGATAAAGACATTTATAATGTTACAAATTACATATACATATGTATATTTTTACATATAAATGTAACATTATTACATAATGTTACATTTATTTCAGATAAATACTGTTCTTCTGAACTTTCTATTCATCAAAGAAACCCGAAAAAAAATCTACTCAGCTGTTTTCACAATAATAATAATAATAATAATTCTAAAGGTCTTTTTTTTTTTAGCAGAAAATCAGAATATTAAAAAGATTTCTGGAGGATCGTGTGACTGGAGTAATGATGCTAAAAATTCAGCTTTGAAATCACAGGAATAAATTATATTTTAACATACATTCAAATAGAAAACAGTTAATTTAAATAGTAAAAATATTTCAAAATGTTACTGTTTTTGCTGTACTTTGGATCAAATAAATGCAGGCTTGGTGAGCAAAAGAGACTTCTCTAAAAAACATTAAAAAGCTTACTGTTCAAAAACTTTTGACTGGTAGTGTACCTGGAAGCAGTGCTATTATACGGTAGTTAACTAAAACTTAAACTAAAAGCCTCAAACAAAAAAAAAAAACATATATAATACATACACATATATATATATATATATATATATATATATATATATATATATATATATATATATATATATATATATATATAAATTTAGTTTAACTTTATGTACTAAAACTGAGATAAAAAATTTATTTAAACTATATAGACATATTAGAAAAAAAACAAACAATAAAAATTTCAAAAACATACTGAAAAATACTTCATACTAAAACTAATCTAAACCTAAAATGAAAACATAAAATATAAAAAAATAAAACATTTTAAATATAAAATTGTATCTCAGTGATACTAAAATAACACCGCCTGGAAATGAGAAGATGTTATGACTTTGACACACCTGACTGAAATCGGACTTTGGCCATTAGAAACACAGCCTGCAGCAATCCAGGCACTACTTTGACCACCGTGTCCAGCACAGATGCGCAGTGCTGCAGCTGAGGTGCAGGAGGCTGACCGGGAACTGGAGCCTGCAGTGAAAACAATATCTGTCAATAAACTACCGGAGCAATGTCCATCAAGACTGGAAAAAAGACAGTCGCTAGGATGTTGTTAGGCAGCATATAGTGTGTTCTGATTGTTTGCTAAGTAGTGCATGGGAGGGAAGACCTTGGCAGGAGACAGTGCCAGGTATTCCTTGGCGATCTCGAGCAGGAAGTCGGGGTTGAGCTTCTCAAAGTACTCGATGCTGAGAGGCAAACCCTGCAGGGCGGAAAAGTGCGTGTCCACCGTGTCGTTTAACAGATTGGTCGCCTCGTCTGGGGGGCGCCGCTTTTTCACAGCCAAAAGTGCCCGCAGATACAACAGCTCCTAACACACACAAAACACACAGGTTAAGCAAACCTTAAAGACGATTCTGTTTATCATGTGCGAGTTAATCTGTTCACTAATGTTTGTCCTCAGGCAAAGCCCAAAATAAAAGGAAAGAAGTTTTGTTTTTGTTACACGTCTGTTTCTCTATAAATACAACGTGGCAGCTGTTTTTCGCTAAGCAGATGTGCGTGTTTGTTTAAGTGTGTGCTAAACCGCCCAGACGAGAGTCTCGGTTTGTGTAAACAGGCCCTGTTACACACTGTGGATGACTCGATGGGTAAACACAGCATAAGTGGATTAATAAACCAGATCGCTGTGGAAAGTGAATCTGATTTCTTGAATACAAAAAACACTTTTTTTAATCTTTTACTTAATTCTGTGGAACTATTCTGGAAAGAGTTTTTTTAAGTAACATAGTAAGTCATTTAAGTGGTTTCTCACTCCTGATTTGCCAATAGACTGCTGGATCTCTGTTAGGAACTCCAGCTGCTGTTCTGCATCCTCTATATGTCCCTCCATGAGCTGACACCTGATGATACCTGCACAAACACAGCAATACACAAACAATAAACCAAAGAAAGACTGGTTTAATGCTCTTTTTAGTAATGCATTTTAAACATTTAAAAGAAAAAATACATCAGGCTTCCCAACCTGTGTAATTTTACTGTCATTTATACACTATTATAGTATTTATTAATTTTGAAATTAGCTTTCAGTTTTATATTTTCAGTTTGTTTTAGTCATTTTATGTGCTTTTTAAATTTTTTTTTGTATTATTTCTATTTAGCTTTAAAAAAAAATTATTTTAGTTTTAGTAATTTTAAGCACTTCAACTTATTTAATTTAGTTTGTTTTAAATGTTGGGCTTTCATCTGATATTTATATTTTATTTTATATCAAATTTATTTCAATTTTCCAAAAGGATATAGTAGAAATAGTTTTAGTTAACAATCAAACTACTGATCCTAGACAACATTTTTCCCAGATTAAGTTCTTTACTGTAACTGTAGGTTGTTTACAATTGCCACTTTGCAAATTAATATTAACCAGTCATAAGGGTCCATTTTTTTTTAAATTGATGGATAGGACAATATTTGTCTGAGATACAACTATTTGAAAACCTGGAATCTGAGGGTGCAAAAAAATAAATAAAAAAAAATCAAAATATAGAGAAAATCGCTTTTAAAGTTGTCCAAATGAAGTTCTTAGCCATGCATATTAATCAAAAATTAAGTTTAGATATATTTATGGTATTTATGGAAATTTACAAAGTATCTAATGATTTTTGGTATAAAAGAAAAATCAATAACTCTGTCCCATACAATGTATTGTTGGCTATTACTACAAATATATCCATGCTACTTACGACTGGTTTTGTCTATGGACTGCTATTCATTATTCAATATATAGCTACAGATATCGATGATTAAAAAAAAATAAAATAAATCCATATATAGTTAATTAGTGTAACTGTAGGCGGTTTACAATTGCCAATTTCTCACATTAATATAAAATGTGAGACCCTGGACCACAAAAACAGTCATAAGAGTCAATTTTCAGAAAGATTGAATCATTTGAAAGCTGAATAAATAAGCTTTCCATTTATACATGGTTTGTTAGGATAGGACAATATTTGGCCGAGATACAACTATCTGAAAATCTGGAATCTGAGGGTGCAAAAAAAACTGAAATATTGAGAAAATCACCTTTAAATTTGTACAAATGAAGTTCTTAGCAATGCATATTACTAATCAAAAATTAAGTTTTGATCCATTTATGGCAGGGAACTTACAAAATATCTTCATGGAACATGATCTTTCCTTAATATCCTAATGGTTTACATAAAAGAAAAATGTGTCATTTTGACCCATACAATGTATTTTTGGCTATTGCTACAAATATACCTCTGCTACTTAAGACTGGTTTTGTGGTCCAGGGTATATGTGGTCACAGATGTGCATTTAATGGCATTTTACAAAGGATTTGAATGTGACTCATGCATCATAATTTATTTGATAAGCACTCTTTTCTTTGGCTTTCAAACTGCTCTTACCTATCAAAGCGGAGACGCTGCTCTCATCGAGAGTCATTGCTGTCTTGTACCATTTCATGGCCTCTTTCACCCTGCCCAGCAGAACCAGCTGGTAGCCCATCTCTGTGGCCAGCTCAGAGTCACTCGAGGCCTGTGAAAACGCCCGCTCCACCATCCTATGAGTGTGCTGAAGGACCTTCTCTGCTCTTCCACACTGCAGAGTGATCAGATATTCACATCATCACATCTATCTGCAGCATAATTTCTTATCAAAATGCATTATTTCCTGCTCAGTATGGTTTCCCTCGTGGAACATATCATGTTTATATATAACAGCATGTGGCAAATCCGGCTGATTTGTAATCTTTAGGTTTAAATGCATTTTAAGTTGAGTGTCCATAGATGAGTATTACCACTCGAGTGAACGCTAAAGACATCCTGTAGAAGAGCTCAGGATTGTTCGGTTCTTGAATGTCCAGATTACTGATCAGATTTGATAGCTGATTTACACACTGAAAAAAGAAAGAAAATTAATGAGAATCATTTAAAAAAAGAGAGAGAGGGAAAACTATATATAAAGTCTCTTTATGCTCACCAAGGCTGCATTTATTGTTCAAAAATACAGTAAAACAGTAATGATGTGAATTATTTTTATAATTTTAAATGGAATTTACTCCTGAGATCAAAGCTGAATTTTCAGCATCATTACTCCAGTCTTCAATGTCACATGATCCTTCAGAAGTCATTCTAATATGATGATTTGCTGCTTAAGAAACATGATTTATTATTATCAATGACTTGTATGATATTGCATCTCTTGTGAACAATGGCATAAGTCATTGAAGGAGTTATGCCAGATTGAAGTGCAATAACTCAACAGAAACAACATTTAATGCAATAATCAGACTATCTGACCCCATAATAAATAACATTTCTGGTATTTAACCTGAGTAAACACACATATGTTTGTAATGTCACACCTCTCCAACATCTCCTTCTCTGCAGAGAGAGTGCAGTGCCAGCATCCTCAGAGCCTCCAGGTTATTTTTATCTCGCTGGAGAAGCCTGAAGTTGAGGAGATGAAAGAATGAGGAAATTAAAACCAAAGTCTGTTGATGTCCAAAACAGATGTTCTGACATGCATTTACGTCTTTACACAAAGCAAACTCTACTACATCTTAAACATTTTCAATATCATTAATAAACATGACTTTATTCTGACAAACACCACATTATAAAACTTCTTGCATGTTTATTTGCTCTATTCTATAGAAGCCTGTTTCTGCCAAAAAAAAAAAAAAAGATAACTGCAACTTTTTATCTTACAATTCAGACTTTTTTTCGCAACTGCAAGTTTATATTTTTCTCGAGTTGACAAAAAGTTCACAAAAATTTGTTCGCAGATGTGATTTTTTGCATGATTTAAACTCAATTTTGAGGAAAAAAGTCATATTTGCGAGATATAAACATGCAATTCTGACTTTTTTCTCGCAACTGCAAGTTTGTATTCCACATTTTGACTTCTTTCTCACAATTCCGACTTTATAACAGTTTATATGAGTTTATATCATGCAATTCTGAGAAAAAAGTCAGAATTGTGAGTTTATACCATGCAATTCTGAGAAAAAAAGAATTGGCAGTTTGTGTCTCGCGATTCTGACTTTTTTTTTTTTTTTCACAATTCTGATTTTATAACTCACAATTGTGTCTTTATATCACACAATTCTGAGAAAAAAAGAATTGTGTTTATATCATGCAATTCTGAGAAAAAAAACAGAATATACTGACAATACTGACTTTTTCTCGCAACTGCAAGTTTATATCCCGCAATTCTGATTTTTTTTCTTGCAATTTTGACTTTATAACTCACAGTTGTGAGCTTATATGCAATTCTGACTTTATTACTCGCATTTGTGAGTTTATTTCTCACAATTCTGTCAAAAAAAATCATAATTGTGAGTTTATATAACATACTTCTGGGGGGGGGGGGATTGCAGTTTATATCCGGCAATTCAGACTTTTTTTTTTTTTTTCAATTCTGACTTTATAACTCACAATTAGAGTTTATATCGTGCAATTCTGACTTCATTACTCGCATTTGCAAGTTTGTTTCTCACAAGCCAGAATTGTAAGTTTGTATCATGCAATTCTTAAAAAAAAAAGGCAGAATTGCGAGAAAAAAGTTCAGAATTGTAAGATTAAAAAGTTGCAATTACCTTTTTTATTTTTATTCAGTGGCAGAAACGGGCTTCCATACTATTCAGACAGATGTGCCTGTGATCAGTTTTTATTGTAGAAGAATTTTACACCGTGTGCAGAATTATTAGGCATGTTGATATTCTGGTCATATTCTTTTTCCAAACACATTTTACCAATTCCAAACCACATCAGTCTTAATAACTACTGTCAATTTTGTATTTAATCATTTATATGTGATATATAATTTTCCGTGAAGGCTGGAAGTGAAAAACTCCTTATATTCAGGTGTGCATAATTATTAGGCATGTTTTCTTTTACAGATAAAATGAGCCAAAAAAGATATTTAACCCAGACTGAAAAGTCCAGATTATTAAATGCCCATGAGAAGAATGCAATACTAATGCATTACAAGAATTTGCAAAGTTAAGGCTTGACCATTGGACAGTGAAATACTTGTTGAGTCTGCATGGTCAGAAAAAACAGGTGGAGAAGAAAAGATGCATGTTAACTGCAAAAGAATTAGGAATTAAGGTGAAGAATTAGGTGTGACACCATCAGGAACCGTTTACAGTTCTCCAGCGCCACCATTTTCCAGAACTGCAACCTACCTGGAGTCTTCAGAAGTGCAATGTGTCAGGTTCTCAGAGACTTTGCTTGGTAAAAAATCCTAAAAAATGCCCCTGACTTAATAAGAATAACAAGCTGACGTGTTGTGAAATACATGAAGACAGTTTTTTTTTTTTTTTTTTGTGGGCTTTATAGACAGAAAAGTTGAGAGTGACTCTTGAAGGACAAGCATCACATCCTCTTGTACCTCTGATTCAAGAATTTATCTTCCAAAATCTGGCAGTAAGTTTTGGGAGTTCATTTTAGTCCATCTCTCCAAGTCAGACTTTTCAGGATAGGAGATAGACTAAACATGAACTCCCAAAATGTACTGCCAGATTTTGGAATATAAGGAGTTTTTCACTTCCAGCCTTCACGGACAATTATATATCACATATAAATGATTAAATACAAAATTAACAGTGGTTATTAAGACTGATGTGGTTTGGAATTGGTAAAATGTGTTTGGAAAAAAATATGACCAGAATATTAACATGCCTAATAATTCTGCACACGGTGTATTATATTGTGGTTTTATGTTAAAAAACTAAACATTTGACCATTTAAATGGTTGATTTTAATGAATTAATTCAAAGCGATTAAATTCAACAGTTTGTTTGCATCAGCACAGCAGTTCCTGCATATTTTTATAAAAAATATATGAAGAGTTCAGATGCAAAAGCCTCTAAATCCATCTAATGTATTTCTTTAAAATTAGCATTTCTTTCTGGCTACTTTGTATAGGTTTCTATGTAAGTACTGGTACTTCTGATTGGGCTGAGGCTGGAATTTAGCGAGTTTGACGTAAAAGTATGTGATGGACGTATACTATGTGTCCGGAGCATTCACTCAGTATCATTATCTCATTTTTGACCGAGATGGCTTTTAGCTGGTTTTGCATCTGATCTCTTCATATGTAGGTGAACACTGTTGTGTATTACTATTTATTGCTCTATTCATGCATGTGAATGCAAATTATTCATTTTTTTCCTTATGTACATTTTATGGAAAACAGTGTGGGAAACATGCCTTGATTATTTGAATGACTACAAGTATGTTACTTCTTGCATTATTTTTTTTATCTCTAATGAATGTTTAGTAAATTATAATCCTTCTGATTTACAAAACCCTCTGTTTAGCCATTTTAGAGCAAATACTGTACATAAAGTAGCTTGAATAACCACAATCCAGCTCCACCTGAGAGAACTGGTTTTCACACAGACCCTTTGAGGTTTCGCCGTGGAGTTCATACGGCTCTTAGTGATCAGTCTAAAAGGCCGTTCATTCAGGCGCTCACTGGCCCTCATCCAACAGGGAAAGAGAAACAATGATCCTTTCTATACAAATCCATGGAATCACATCTAATTTCCATTTGCACTTGAATGCAGCTCACTTCTGGAAGTCTTTGAGAGCTTTTAGAGTGCATTTATGTATTTAAAAACCACAACAAATATCACTTAAACCATTTAGTAAAAGCTTTACCTCTGAGCTGCATCTACAGTTTGTTCCCAGTCCTGTAGAGTCAACAGCAGCTTCATCTTCTTGACCAGGGCGGGTAGAAAGGACGGGTAACTCACAATCACCTGGTTGATGGTTTCTAAAGCACCAGAATAATTCTGACGAAATTCATAATAATGTACCTGATGGAAAGACACAATTGCATTGCAAAAAATAAGCTCCCAAAAATGTATTTGTTGTATTGCCTTTAATTTATGCACAATTTTTTTTAAGTGTCATGAAAATAACGTAACAATACAAAAGAAAAAGTCTTTCTATTTCATTATTTATAATATAATTTTTCATGTTTCTCATACTTTTTAGATGAAATGTAACCTAAACATGAAATTTCACTGTAACGCTTATCAGTCTCTGAATAATTTACTTTTAGTTGCATCTGACTTAAAAACAAGTATTATAACATCACCTTTATGATATAAACCTTTGAAAAATGTAATAAAAAATGTACACAAGAAATGTGCATCTTATTAGTGAACATCAGTCAGGACATTTGTGACCCTGGACCACAAAACAGTCATCAGTAGCACGGGTATATTTGTAGCAATAGCCAAAAATACATTGTATGGGTCAAAATGTTTCTTTTATTTCAAAAATCATTAGGATATTAAGTAAAGATCACGTTCCATAAAGATATTTTGTACATTTCCTACCGAAAATTTATCACAACCTATTTTTTGATTAGTAATATGCAATGCCAAGACAACTTTAAAGGCGATTTTTCTCAATATTTTGATTTTTTGCACCCTCAGATTCCAGATTTTTTAAATAGCTGTATCTCTGCCAAATATTGTCATATCATAACTCATACATCTATGAAAAGCATATTTATTCAGCTTTCAGATGATGTAGAAATCTCTACTTCAAAAAACTGACCCGTATGACTGGTTTTGTGGTCCAGGGTCACAATTCTGTTTGGTAAATTATTAAACGGTGATAGAAATAGAGTTACCTTCCCCATCAGAGCAAAAATGTCGCTTTTTTCCTTCAGGGCCTCGTCAAAGTATTTCCCAGACTTCTTTGCATATGCATCTTTATTCGATCGCAGATCAATCCAGCCTTTCAGTACAATTCCCTACAAAACAGTGATCCCAAATATTATACACAGCAAAATGCACATATTTTAGTACGATTGAGATACTATATTATAGGTTTTAATAATTTTGATTTCGTTTTTATATTTTATGTTTTCATTTTCATTTTAGTTAGTTTTTTAGTAATTATGTTGTTTACATTTTGTTATTTTTTTTTTAAAAATATGTCTATTTAGTTTCTATTAATTTTTTATTTCAGTTTTAGGATTTGTTTGTTTGTTTGTTTTTTTTAGTTACTTTAATACGTTAAACTAAACTAACTATATAAAGATGATAAATGTTACCTTACTATCTAATATTTTAGATATAAAATATGAAAAAAAAAAAAAAAAATTTAAGATAAACAAGGTAACAAATACACTCAAATCAAACAATTTAAACACCAGATATAATTTTTTTTTATATTTTTTACTAGTGGGTGCATGACACTCATTTATGCAAGTGAGGATAGCAAAATAAAGTAAACAGTGACATACTATAACCAAAAATGCTTCATACCTTGGACTACTAGTAAAATTTATAAAAATTTGGGACCAAAAATTTGATTTGACACTTTGACCTGACCATGTTTTGTTACATACCTTTCTATCAAAGTTAGCTGACATTATCAAGCTGAATTCGTTCTGACACAGTTTCACTCTGAGTTCTTGTCATATTTTATTACCATTTTCTAAACTATAGCCAATAAACTGTGATAATGTGAGAAATGTTGAAGGTGTCTGAATAAATTTTGGTTTGACTGTATATCAGTTAATTTTCCATTTTATTTCAAATAATTTTTTATGGTTTTAATATGAGCCATAGCTACTACACTTTCAGATCCCTGAAGTTCACATAAATATTAATATAATTTATTATTAATTAAAACAATCATAGTTTAGTGTTTTGTGATCACCCTGAATGAACAGGTCAAATTTCAGCCAAAATGCATCTTACTGCATAATTTCCAAAATGTAGAATTTTTCTCCTGCTATCAGGCTTATGCTACTGATCATTAAAGGGATAATTTACCCAAAAATGAAAATTCTGTTATTAATTACTCACCCTCTTGTTACTCCAAACCTTTGTTCATCTTTAGAACACAAATTAATACAAAAAACTAAAGCTTTGCAAAATTATGGTTGAACTAGTGATGTCACATGGACGAAGACGAATGAATATCTTACGGGTTTGGAATGACATGAGGGTGAGTAATTAATGACAGAATTTTTATTTTTGGATGAACTATCCCTTTAAGATACAGGCAGGTTGATCAGTCCTTTTCCCATCATGAAGAGCTGCCTCAGCAGAAAGCTAAAAGGTAGATGCATTTAAAAAGTTCACCTCTTTAGATCCACTGGAGATTTTGATCATTCTGTCCACATATTCTCTGGCTTTGTCATTGCGGCCCAGCAGCCACAGCAGCATGCCAGCGTAATACAGAGCTTTGGGACTCGCTGACTTCCTCTCCTCCTTCACCTTTCCATCCAGCTCCTGGATCACATCACGGTCTACAGGCAAAACATGCTTTGTCATTATTTATTCACACATATTATTCCATACAATACAAACACATTTAAAGAAACATTTCATGGTGATTTTAAAGAAATAGTTCACCCAAAAATGGCATTTTTTTTAACAGATCAAGCACTGTCTACAAGTGA
This sequence comes from Cirrhinus mrigala, assembly GCA_036247105.1. Classification (NCBI taxonomy): domain Eukaryota; kingdom Metazoa; phylum Chordata; class Actinopteri; order Cypriniformes; family Cyprinidae; genus Cirrhinus; species Cirrhinus mrigala. Next base: position 31,936,811 of record CM070015.1, read on the forward strand.
AAACAGTCCAAAACAGCTCTAAACAAATATGTGGGTGGATTTTAATGTAAGATGACAATTTTTTCACTGGAGGAAGCGTTATTATAGATTATGGACTGGTATTCTGGCCGGAAGCGTTTCTTATAAACACAGCTTTTCACTTCACAAGATGTTAATTGATGAACTGTAGTGGTGTGGATTACTTGTGGATTACTGTGATGTTTTTATCAGATGTTTGGACTCTTATTCTGACGGCACCCATTCACTACAAAGGATCCTTTGGTCAGCAAGTGATGCAATGTTACATTTCTCCAAACACATCTACATCTTTTCAGCAAATATTCATTTTTGGGTGAACTATTCCTTTAATCAAGACGTGCAAAACATCTACCAGGGTTCGGTCTTTTCTTGTGGGCATAAACCAGAGCCATGAGCACACAGAGGGAAACATCTTTTCTCTCCTTCAGCTGCTCCAGCTCCTGAATGGCATCCAACACTTGATCTACAACAATAAAATAACAAAGGAATACAGACGCCAAGAGATTTAGACCATTTCTCAAGACGTCAAATGAAGACAAAGATAGAAAACGGTGGGTTTTTCCTCACCTTGCATGAGGAGCCCATAAGCGTGGAGGAATGCGAAGATTGGATCATGGCTGAATTTCCGTTGAGCTTCACTGGAAACATCTACAACATGACTGGAGTACTTTTCCTGGCAGTAGTACAAGATCAAGGCCTGAAATTGGTAATAAATTCAGCAGGGTTAACCCAAAATATGTTATAAGTTTTTGTGAGCATGAAATATGATCACCACGTTTTTGAGGAATGTCTATTTGGTAATTTCTTAATCATCATGTATTGCATCGCATTTAATGTTTTGAAACTACAATGCTTTGATCACAAAACAAAGCAGATATATGTACTTAAATGTATTTAAAAGATGTGACAACTAATATTTCTATGCATTTTATGTAAGCATTTTATGTAAGTCATAAAGATCTCGTTGATTTATATTACAAGCTCTTAGAATTTCTTTTCTACTTTATGGCCTTACTTTTCCCTTTCTGTTTCTCATTGTAAGTTATATGTTTATGAAACATCTCACTACTAAACGTCTTTCCACAAAACATTCTAGTGCTTTATTATAAATACTACGCGATCATTTTTTATGACTTACAAGAGCGCACTCTTCATCATCAACCCCCGCCATAATGTCACACACTGCAGATGTCAAAACAACCCTGAAAACATACAAAACAGACGATTCTGTACAGCAAGAGTCTTTCTATCCCATTCTCGCCATCTTTGATAAGCAGATGAAGCATCATAGTAACCAAACAAACTCCGCTATTTCCGCTTGGAAACCAGGAAGTGACGAGTCAGTGGCGCACTTCTACGTACTTACCATAGGGTGGCGCCACAATATCGTTTTTATTTGGAGCTTAGATAAGCGTGTAGACATCGACAGGGGCGTCGTAGTTGGGTGAAAAGTGGGACTAAATTACCAGGGCCCCAAGTGGGGGGAGGGCCCCTGAGGAGTGAAATTTTATTTTCTTGCAGGCCTATAATGTTAGGCTACCTTTGGTGGCATCTACTGTTAGCTTTTAAGGATTCTGCAAATAAAACAGAAATTCCGAGAAGTTGTGTAATAAGGCTTTTTTTGTTATACATATAAGAGTTCTTAGATTAGTAGTAAGGTTAGTTGTAGGTAGTTGTGAACCTCGAGCTTACGGGGGCCCATGGACACTGCTTGTGCATAGGGCCCAGAATTTGGTGCTACGCCCCTGGACATCGACACAAATATTTATAACAAATAATTTTTTAATATATACACTACCCGTCAAAAGTATTTAAACGGTAAGATTTTTAATGTGTTTAAAGAAGTCTCTTCTGCTCACCAAGCCTGTATTTATTTGATCCAAAGTACAGCAAAAGCTGTAAAATAGTGAAATATTTTTACTAGCCTATTTAAAATAACTGCTTTCTATTTGAATATATTTTAAAATGTAATTTATTCTTGTGATTTAGAGGCTGAATTTTTATCATCATTACCCAGTCACAGGATCCTTTAGAAATTATTCTAATATTCTGATTTGCTGCTCAAAAAACATTTATTAATATTATTATTGTGTTGAAAACAACTGAGTAGATTTTTTTTCAGTTTTCTTTGATGAATAGAAAGTTCAGAAGAACAGCATTTATCCGAAATAAAAATCTTTTACAGCATTATAAATCTACTTATCATCACTTTTGATCAATTTAAAGCATCCTTGCTAAATAGTATTCAATATTAATTACTTTTTTAAAAGTATTAATTTCTATATAAAAATTATACTGACTCCAGGCTATTGAATGGTATAGTATATTATGTTACAAAAAAGCTTTTTTTTTTTTTTTTCAGATGAATGCTGAACTTTGGATCTTTCTATTAATCAAAGAATCCTAAAAAAAATTACTTAACTGTTTTAAATATTTTTAATAATAATAATAATAATTATATTATTATTATCAATAATAATAATAATAATTATTATTATTATTATATTATTATTATTATACATGTTTTTTTAAGCAAAACAGCATATTAGAATGATTTCTGAAGGATCATGTGACACTGAAGACTGGAGTAATGATGATGAAAATTTAGCTTCGATCATAGGAATAAATTAGATTTTAAAATGTATTCAAATTAAAAGCAGTTATTTTAAATTGTAAAAATATTTCACAACATTACTGCAGGCTTGGTGAGCAAAAGAGACATATGATTATTCATATGGCGTTTCCAACATCAAAAGATGTAATTTATGAATAAAATATTTTATTAAAAAAAAAAAAAAAAACCTGAATCAACATTTTTTTTTTTTCATGAAAAAAAAAGTGCCTTAGTTGAGAATTTTAATAAAACTATACATTTTTGTGATTTAACAATTCAAAGATTCTTTTGTAATAATACATTAGAAACACCTGGAATATCATTTTTTTATTATTTTATTTTATTTTATGTTATCTTATATATTACTAATTATATTTATTTATTGTTTGTGGTTTGTTTGTGTCCAGTGACTCTGGCTCAAAACTGCGGCACACTTCTTATAACTAGCAGTAGATGGCGCTGCGCTTCCTTAGCTCTTGTCAAATAGGCGTGCCTCTGCACGAAACTCAGATTTGAACCTTTTAAATAACGAGTACATTGTAAATGGTGCAAAGCATCTTGCTATTATTAAATTACCAAAGACCATATATCTTTTTATTTGCTGCTGTTCTAAAAAGTGTGTTTGCATTTTTAATGTTTAATAGTTTTAATTAAACTGTATAACCTATGCATTGTCTTCTGTGTAGGCAGCTACCACTGGAGTTTAAATCATAAGTAGGCCAACTTTAATGCATATACATCTACCGCAACATCAAAACGCTCTTACACAACTGAGTTTGGATGAATCTGCTGCTGTACTTGTGTTGTTGTGATCAGATTCTTCTCATAAAACAACATAAAGAAGCAGGGTTTTAAATAAAATTAAACAAGTATATATAGTTATAATACTTTTCCTTTTACTATGCATGTAAAGAATACTTTTAGCCTGTTCAGTTGGATTATTAAATAAATCAATAAATGCACTGGTAAAACATAAGGCTTTCAAAGTTCTTGTAAGGCGTTGAATGTATTCACATATTGACCTTTCACCTAGTGACATAAGTCCTTCGCTGAGATGATGGTTGACTTTGGCTCTTTCCCCTTTTGCATTGATCTGCATGTAAAAGTGAGGTTGGGCTGTTTTGACTATATGCAAACTGTGCTGCTTCTGCTGCGGTCGGTTCAGTCTGTCTAAATTTCTTAGCTGAATGAGTCTCATCACATGACTGAACTGTGGTCAGTGCTAAAGTGTGTGGCACACAGATTGCTGGTGTTTCAAAACACATCCATCTCTGGGCACTGAGCTGGTTTTTCTCAGGACTTAGCAACAAAATTATTTCTTTTTTTACTGAAAATATATAAACATTAGCACAAAATATGGGTTTTTTAAATTTAATTGCATGCTATATATTTTATTTTAAGTCTCTTTTGCTCAGCAGGGCTGCATAATTTGGTTAAACAAATACAGTAAAAACAGTAATGTTGTGAAATATTATTAAAATTTCAAATAAGTGTTTTTTTTATTTAAATATATTTTAAAATGTAATTTATTGTGGTGATGCAAAGCTTAATTTTCAGCATCATTATTTTTTTTAGTGTCTCATGATCCTGCAGATTTGAAAACTTTTGCACAAAATATATAGATGCATACAGGTTTGTGAGGTTAATTATAGTTTTTGGTGTGTGAGTAATGTAATAAACCCCCAATCAAAGGCCATACAGTACGCTTGACTCCTGCTGTCCAGTTCACATTGTCCACACAGCATGTGAAATGGAAATGTGCTCTCATCCTCATCAGCCTTAATGAGAGACTCAGGGTTACACAACACAGTTTGAGCTCATTGATCGTGTAAATCAGCCCTGGGTTTGTCCCGTACGGCGACGTCCTCAGCTCTGGTCCCAGTCTAAACACACGGGGCCGTGCATCCTGTCCCGAAGGGGGGCCTTTCCCCGGATTGTCCGATACCGTTCCATATACACACTGACAGATAATCATTAGCAGCAGCAGCAGTCATCAAACGCACAATGATCAGGCTGCTGTCCGCACATGGCGGTCTGTTAGCGATACATCATATGTAAATGTGCCAGGCTCCGTTTTGAATGACTTTGAAGAGGTTTGTGTTCTGGACTAATGAGAAACGCATTCGATTCTGTGCACGTAAAAGAAACCGGAAATTCTTTATAACGGATCACTTAACAGCGCATTTACACCAAGGATGATTACGTTTTTAAAATGTTCTAATTCTATGCGAATTTAGGACTTTACACCACAACTATCCAACTTATTTTTCTAGTAACGTTAAGAACGGACGAGCAGGGTTGACAGGTTTTCACAGCAAAACCCGCCTAATTGTTACTCAAAACTAGCCCACAGCTAGCCCAATTGATTTTCGGGGGATCTCCCGGTAAAAATCCGTTCCGGGGGTAAAATTCACGTTTTTTGGCGGGGTGCCCCTGGTAAATTCAACATTTCAGTGGCTAAATATCCCGTTATTGAAGTCGCTTCAACCTGCCGCAACAGAAAAACTGTGAAAAAGTGCATTTAATGTGCGAGATTTCCGGTTTTGCTTTTAGTTATTTCTCTTGTACAAAAACAGCCCGTTATTATTATGCTACTTGATATTCCAAACTGATTGTTTTTTTTAAAGATATATTTTTGGCCTTTATTATTATAGGACAGATCATAGCAGACATGAAGGGAAGCGGAAGAGAGAGAAGGTTAAGGCTAGAAGGGATACAGCTCTAGCTACTGGGCATGCGCACATTAATCTAACGTTATTTTTGTCACACTGTACAACAGTAAAACTGTTTTGTATTATAGTAAGGGCTACGTTAAAAAAAACAAAAACAAAAAAAAAACACAAAACACAATCCAATAGGTAGAACAATTCATTTCATTTCCAGCCACAACGAGAGAAGGGGGTGGGATCAGGAAAGGTCCTCGAGCTGGGATTCGAACTCGGGACGCCAGTAGCGCTGTATGGCGGCGCGCTGCCGATATTTGAAAATGATATAACGTTAGCAGGTTTTCACAAGGCGTCATCAATCCGCCATATTGGCAGCACTGATTGTAAACAATGCCACTGAACCGAATGAAACTCGCAAATTTTACTGATTATTGCTGCTGAAAATGGTCAATTATTGTCATGTTTTGGGCTGTACTAATCGTTTGGACCAGGAAAAACATTTGGAGTACTACAGACTGCTAAACGTTATAACACATCAAGGAGAGGAGTGCAGAAAACTCTCTTGAGGAACAAAAGGCGTTTTTAATTGACCAAACTGAACTAGGATTTCCAGGGCAAGAATCTTGACAACATTTGTGTTTGTTTTTATCATTTCCAGTCGGGTAGGTGAAATATTAGGATAATATCTTAAGTAATATTGTTTGTATGTATCTTTACCACCTATTAACTTTAGTTTTTCAAAATATTGCACCCTTTCCTGCTTACTAAGCCTTTCTCTATATGATTTAGCAGCTTCCACACGTTTTTTCCATAGTTTACACAGCATAAATTAGCAGAACAAAGTATTCAGTACATTAAGTGTGCAAACATTGCTGTTGTTTACATCCAAGTATCTCCAATATGGTCACACAGCCGGGTAACTGACCAAACCATGATGTAAGTGCAAACCCTCTATTTGTCATCTTATTTTAATTCATTATAATCATAAAACACTGGTTTATAGCGCAAAGTTTTACCATTTACTGTAGGCCTACTTTATTTTTCTTATTTATTTATGTAATGAATGGGAGTTCTCGGACATTCAAAGAAAATAGAGTACTTTTGCAAAATAAGCTGGATAACAAGATGAGAGGTAATTATACCAAATGATTAGTCATGATTAGTCCAGTTATACAATCACATGATCTGTAGAGGTAAAAACATATTTTCTAAGAATGTTTTTTTGAACTTTCAAATTATGAAAACTTTATTTCTTAATGTTCTATGAACATTTAAAATGTTTAATTTTTTAACGGTTTAAAGATGTATTTTCTGGGTTTTTGCAAATGTTAGAGATTAAGGAAAATTACATTTTATTTTTTGCAAACATAATTGGAATGTTACTTTTGAATGTTCTCTGAACGTTCTAAAACAAATAGTGTAACGTGTAAATACATTCAACTAAAATGAATCAGAGAAAAAATAACACTGCATGACGAAGTGTAAAATAAAATAAAAGGCTACACTGTAAAAAATAAAAAACACAATTTGTTGAGTCAGCCTAAAATAATTTGTTACCCTGCTGCCTTAAAATTTTAAGTTCAGTCATCTAAAATAAGTTTATTCAACTTGAAATGTTAAGTTGTACTAAGTAACAACTTATTTGTGTTTGCTTAACTTAACAGATGGGTAAGTAACCCAGCTGCCTTAAAATTTTAAGTTGATTCAACTCAAATATCTAAGTTGCCACTTAGTATAATTTAACATTTCAAGTTGAACAAACTTTTTTTGAGTTGACTGAACTTAAAATTTTAAGGCAGCCAGGTTACAAATTAATTTAAGTTGACTCAACAAATTGTTTTTTACAGTGTAGTTCACTGAGTTCTGAATTTGAAAAATGTCTTAATGATGGATTTGTTTCTTACAAACACGCAGATTTCTCCTTCACAAGACATTAATTGATGGACTGGAGTGGTGTGGATTACTTGTGATGTTTTTATCAGTTGTTTGGACTCTCATTCTGACGGCACCCATTCCATTGGTGAGCAAGTGATGTAATGTTACATTTCTCCAAATCTGTTCTGATGAAGAACTAAAACAAACACATCCACATTTTGGATAGCCTGAGGGTGAGTACATTTTCAGCATTATTTTTTTATGTTTGGGTTCACTATTACTTTCACAATTCAGAACATGCTGTTCCCATTCAGCGGTTTCAATCCAAAACCCTAAAATTTCCATACAAATATGTGGATGGAAACACAATGAGAAGATTAGCTCCTGGCGAAGATGTTGCGCTTTTATGACCTCGGTGTCAAAAGCACTTTAACACGTTTAGGCCAATATACGCAATTACTCAGACAGCCCGGGCTCTGATCAATAGCACAGTGAGTGCTCTTACACATTTACAACAGCTCCTTAAAGAACATTCTCAAACCTTATCGTAAGTCTGCTGCTCAGAGGCTCCTCTCGGCTCCATTTGCTGGATGTGTCTTACAGCAATTGTGGTTTTCCTGTAGTTATCCTCATCGATCAGTCTGGTGACCTCCACAGGACACACTGTCAGGCCACTGTCAATAGCACTATTATTTAAATCTCAAAAGGTTGCATAGACCTTTTAATAAAATATAAGTGAAAATCAGTAAAGGGATATTAAAATGAATCAATATTTAAATGCATTATAGAATATGAGGGATAAAACTTTAATAACTGTGATTTGACATGAATCAGTCATTAAGCACTAAATTGCTTAATTTTTTAAAAGTCTTTTTAAAGAAATTAATACTTTAATTCAACAAAATTAATCAAAAGTGAATGTAAAGACATTTATAATGTTACAAAAGATATTATTTTAAATAATTCTGTTCTTTTAAACTTCCAATATTCTGTTTTCAACATTGATAATACTAAGCAAGTCAGCATATTGGAATGATTTCTGAAGGATCATGTGACAGTGACGACTAGAGTAATGATGCTGAAAATTCAGCTTTGATCACAGGAATAAATTACATTTTAAAATATATTCAAATATTCAAAAAATTGTCATTTTAAATTGTAATGTTTCACAATATTACTTTTTTTTTTACACTTTTTTACTGTATTTTTGACCAAACAAATGCATTGGAGACCATTTAAAAAAAAAAAAAAAACTTTAAGCATCAGTGTTGGGGTGTAACTAACGGAATTATGTTACTTAGTTACAAAATAAATGTAATTAGTTACAGTTACTGAGAACATTTTTTTTAATTTAATTGTTACTTTTGAAAATGTTAATGATTACAAAAGGGGTTACATCTGAATTTTTACACACACACACCCACATACAGATTTAATTGACTTCTTTAATTAATTGCATTGACTGCTCTAAAATGAGACACCAATGTTTCCAGAGTTTAGGAGACATGCTCATTCGATGACTTTTTTATTTCATATTTGGGTTTATGCATATACTTTATTTTTTAAGATTAATTTTTTTTTTTCCAAGGCATTGTTAGATGGCAGTGTTTCCTGTCATAACTATGCAAACATTTGATTTCAGAACCAGTATCATAGCTATTAAACTATTTCTTGTTATGATTTCAAATCTGTATTTAACCTCAGAATGATCTCAAAGTAAATAAGTCTGAATTTGTGGTGGCTGTGCTTTAAATTAAATTATTACACGGCGCTGTGGAATGCTTGATTCTGATTGGTCAGTCGTGACATTCCAAGGTATGTTATTCCCAGATAACAACTGGTAAAAGCTGATAACACAGACCCATCTGGGCAACTTAAGTCGGCGCTATACGCTAGATAGTTTTTCTTGGTGGAAGCTTTGCGTTTTGTTAGCTAATAAAATATTAAAACTCAATTAAATATTATGTGTACAATTTCTTAATTCTGTCATCCTGGTATCGTAGACTCACTTTATTGTTTCATACAAATGCAGCTGCTGTCATTTTGTTTTGTACACTGTAATGGATTATAAGATAACTAACAAACTAGGTTTTAAGTACTAGTACTTAATTATTTATGTGGTGAAATGTTTGTAGTAAAAGTGGTATGACCGCACTATATCCCTTAAATGTCTGTCTAGTTTGAACTTGCTGCTTGCTAGCAACTGATTTCTTCATGGAAGCTTTGCGTTCAAATATTCCAACTCAGATCAGTGTTTCATGTCTAATTATTTACTTTTGTGGCAAGCAGCTGTGTAATAATTGGGATAATGTACATCTACCCAGTTGTTATTGCAAAATAAAGATGCATATTATCCCTTACTTATTCTAATCTTAATTCAAATGATAAAGTATTTTGAAAGTCTGACAGTAATCAGTGTTGAGTGCTACTGTAAGGTCAACTCTGCCTGGTTTAAATGTTTCAAAATGATTAACAATTGAAAATATTAGAAATTTAGAAAAGTAATCAAATGTATTGTTACATTATTTTAATAAAGTAATTGAAAAGTTACACTACTTATTACATTTTAAATAGAGTAACTTGTGATCTGTAACCTATTACATTTCCAAAGTGACCTTCCCAACACTGGTTAGCATATACATATATGTGACCCTGGACCACAAAACCAGTCTTAAGTAGTACGGGTATATTTGTAGCAATAGCCAAAAACTACATTGTATGGGTCAAAATGACTGATTTTTCTTTTACGGCAAAAATAGTTAGGATATTAAGTAAAGATCATGTTCCATGAAGATATTTTGTCAATTTCCTCTCGTAAATATATCAAAACTTAATTTTTGATTAGTGATATGCATTGCTAAGAACTTCATTTGGACATCTTTAAAGGTGATTTTCTCAATATTTAGATTTTTTTGCACCCTCAGATTCCAGATTTTCAAATAGTTGTATCTCGGCCAAATATTGTCCTGTCCTAACACACCATACATCAATGGAAAGCTTATTTACTCATTATGTATAAATCTCAATTCCAAAAAAATTGACCCTGATGACTGGTTTTGCGGTCCAGGGTCACATATAGTGTATTATATTAGTGTATTAGAAGCCTATAATAAACAATTCTAAATATGCGAAGAAGACAAAACCAATCAGAATTCAGTATGCAAATGGGCAGAAGACGACCAATCACAATTCAGTATGCAAATGAGACGTCTCCCTGAACATTCTATCAATGTACACTACCAGTCAAAAGTTTTTGGACAGTAAGATTTTTAATGTTTATTTTATTTTTTTTAAAAGTCTCTTCTCTTGATTCAAAGTACAGCAAAAACAGTAAAATTCTGAAATATTTTTACTATTTAAAATAACAGTTTTCAATTTGAATATAGTTTACAATGTAATTTATTCCTGTGATTTCAAAGCAGAATTTTATTTATATAATCATTACTTCAGAAATCATTCTAATATTCTGATTTGCTGCTCAAAAAACATTTTTTATTATTATTATGTTGAAAACAGCTGAGTAGAATTTTTTCAGGTTTCTTTGATGAATAGAAAGTTCAGAAGAACAGCATTTATCTGAAATTGAAATCTTTTGTAACATTACAAATGTCTTTATCATCACTTTTGATCACTTTAAAGCATCCCTGCCCAAAAAAAAGTATTAATTTCTATAAATTCTAAAAGAATACATAACATGTAAGATGTAGAACAAGCCCTGACCAGAGTCACTGAAGCAACAGGAGTGCGGTTCTGCCTTGCAAACACTGTAACTACATGAACGTACGTGATGTTACGTTACTAAGCAACAGAGCGGGAGAAACTGCAGCATCACTTTTCATTTGAATAAGTGTCTGGAGCAGAGCTTCCTGGGTCGTCCGATCATGAGCCCATTAGCTTCAGCAAATATACTGACTGGACTCGGCCCAGTACACCATCTGCGCTGCTGCGGCATGGCTTGTGGCTCTCGTAAGGAAACGTCTTGGTTTTGGCCCCTTGCTTAATTGTGTTTTTCTAAATTATTAAGTTATTGTCTTACTGATGGGCTCAGATGAGAGGCAGTCTCTAAATCTAACCGAATTATTCTGCATTATCTACAATGACCATTAGCGGAAAACGGAAATATACACCACAAATGACACGATAGCAGGGCGTGGTGTGGTGAAAAACGAGAACGCTGAGGGAGTTTTATTGAATAACTAGAAAAAGATCTTTTTTTTCTTCCCTGTATGCCAGGCTGGAGATTGAGTCATCTTCAGATAAGAGCTCATCTGAGATCTCAGATTAATAATTAATCAAGCCCTAATAGATTCCAGCCAGCAGTTTCTGAATCACGTAGAGACAGATTGTCTTGATGATCTATTCGGATGTATTTTGTGGCCAAATGTGCTCTTCGGTATATGTGTTTAGTAATGAATCCTGGGTTTCAATGAATTATTGATTTCATTTTTCATATAATCATGATTCTGGGAGTCTTCTGGAAATTGTATATTATGCTAATGTAGTAAAAAAAAAAAAGTATATATTATTCTTACCACCACAATACAACAACAACAACAACAACATAATAATAATAATTATTATTACTATTATTATTATTAATTGTGGCAATAAATAATACAATTGTAATTCTTATGTTTTACCAACATTGACATTGAAATAATAATAATAATAATAATAATAATAAAAAATACATAAAAGCAATAAAAATATATTCTAAATGTCAAAGTTTCGGTAAAATATAATATTATAATAATATTTGAACTATTAATATAAATGAGTTTATTATTATTATTATTATTATTATTATTATTATTTTATCATTAGATTGAAGATAAAGAATGAAAATAATTATTTTTACCAACATTGATATAATAATTGTAATAATGATATGAAAATCATTATAAAATCATTATCAAAATAAAAGACAACAAAATACAACAATAATAATAATAATAATAATAATAATTTAAAACAATACATAATACATAAAATCAAAAACAAAATATTATTATAAATGTCAGTGTTTAGGTAAAAATATTATAAATTTAACTGATTAATACTGATGAATTTATTATTACTGTTATCATTAGATTGTGAAGATAAAGAATAAATATATATATATATATATATATATATATATATATGTATATATATATATATATATATATATTATATATATTTTTTTTTTTTTTTTACCAACATTGATATAATAATAATAATAATATAAAACTAATAAAGACAACAACAACAAATAATAATAATAATTATTATTATTGATAATAATAATAAATTCTGGTGATATAAAATTTTAATTGTTATTTTTTTATACCTACATTGACATTGGAATAATAATAATAATAATAATAATACATTAAAACAATACATAAAACTGTTAAAAACAATTATATTATTATAAATGTTACTGTTTAGGTAAAGAATATTTATTTTTTAAATGATTAACATTGATTAAATTTTTATTTAATTATTAAAGAGATTTTTTGTTAATTATTATTATTATATAATTAGATTGTGAAGATAAAGAATAAAAATATATTTTACCCAACAATGATAATAATAATAATAATAATATTTTTTGTATACATGTATAACAATATATATATATGTATATATAAACTAAATAAATAAAACACTGACATTTTCTATTAGGCCTTTAAATTAAACAGAATCATTAGGTGATAATATGTGTGGTCAAAAACATGCACTCACGCACAAAACCTCAAAGGACAACAAAACGAGGCTTTTTCACATAAAAGCTCATTAGCAGAGAAACTGTGGTGTTTTCCGGAAGTGGATCAGGTCTAATGATGATTGTGATGGAGTTGAAATGCTCAGGACTGAAGCTCTAATGTGCTTCTAATTAGAGCAGACAGTCACTTGAGACCAGAGCCATAAAACATCGCTCTCTCCCTGAGAAACATCACTATGTGTTTACGAACAGACATCAGGGCGTATAGATGCTGTAAAATGTGAATACATTTAGAGGAATCATCACTTAGAGCAAACAGTCAGCGTTGCCGAGAACTAGAACTAAGACTGTCGAAAACGAGTCCAGACTTTATAGATTTGAATTTTTTTCACACAATTCCGAGGTGGAAACGTGTTTGAAAACAATCGTTACTTTTGCATTTGGAGTTTGGAATTTATTATTATTTTTTTATGTTTTTGAAAGAAGTCTCTGATGCTCACCAAGGCTGCATTTATTTGATAAAAAATACAATTAAATAAGTAAAATAGTGAAATATTATTACAATTTAAAATAACTAATTTCTATGTGAATATATTGTATAATATAATTTATTTGAATGATGCAAAGCTGAATTTGATCAGCATCGTTACTCCAGTCTTCAGTGTCACATGATCATTCAAGATTAATCCAAACTAAATAAATAAAATAGTGAATACACAGAGTTATAGCAGGTGTGAGGTATGTGATGAGTTTATTCTTTTAGCTTAAAGAACTGATCCATAGCAATGTCTCGCATGCAGTTTAACTCACAGACTACAAGCATGATGCATATAAAAGCTAGTGATTTATGTTATGCTATTCTGATATTCGTCTCATATAAATTCATAATATATCTAGAATTCATTTTCTCAATACATGTCACATTCACATGGAGCAGTTACACTTACGAATGTGTTTATGTGGAACAAGAGTCTCTGACATGAAACGAAATGTAATGATAACATTCATAACTATAAAAATGTAAACAAATACACACTATCCCATCAGTCTTCAGTCATCGTTCAGACGCTTGTCAAACAACCCGTCGGCTAACATTGATAACAGAAACATATAGAACTGGAATCTTCATTGGTGGTGAAATATGCAGCAAGTGGTGCATTTCTGTATTTCTCCATGTTGTTTATAAAAACAAATAAAAATAGCCATATTTCACAATAACATTTTAGCTTCGACATAATCAAAAATGGTTATATTTCCCATGTAACTTGTGTTTTAGCTTTTATGATGCATACAGCCTTCTTTCACATTCCCTATATAGATTATAATCCATAATTTATGCATTATAGAAATTATGTAACAGATTGCATATTCCTACAAAATATTTACACATATGAAGAACCATTTTAGAGAGAGATCTTTAAAAATGCAAAGACGTCAATGCTGAAAGATGAAGTTTTGGCTTAAGACAAGGTCTAGGAAAGACAGTTTAAGAGTTCATATACAAAAATCGATTCACAACCATTGATGAACCCCGCTACGATGCAGAAGTGAAGAAGATGAGAACAGATCTCTAAAGGCTTTGTTAAAGGAACAGTTCACCCCAAAATTAAAATTTGCTAAAAAATGTACTCACCCACAGGAGTTTGTTTCTTGATCAGATTTGGAGAAATGAAGCATTACATCCCTTGCTCACCAATGGAGTGAATGGGTGCCGTCAGAATAAGAGTCCAAACAGCTGATAAAAACATTTTAATAATCCACTCCACTCCAGTTTTGGACAGTTTTCACTTGTAAACGGTGCTTGATCTGTGCATATTTCTCTCCTGATTCAGACAAGAGGACTTTCCCTCTGGAGAAAGCAATATTATGTATTATGGACTCGAATTGTAGCCAGAAAACGTCTTAATGTTGAATTTGTTTATTACGACACGCAGCTTTTGGCTTCTCAAGATGTTAATTGACAGACTGGAGTGGTGTGGATTACTTGTGGATTATTGTGATGTTTCTATCAGCTGTTTGGACTCTTTTTCTGATGGCATCCATTCACATCCATTGGTGAGCAAGTGGTGTAATGCTAAATGATGTAAATGCTTTTGGCTTCTCAAGATGTTAATTGATGGATTGAAGTGGTGTGGATTATTGTGATGTCTTTATCAGCTGTTTGGACTCTTATTCTGACGGCACCCAATCACATCCATTAGTGTGCAAGTCATATAATGTTAAATGATGTAATGGGTTTGGCTTCTCAAGCAGTTAATTGATGGACTGCAGTGGTGTTGATTACTTGTGGATTATTGTGATGTTTTTATCAGCTGTTTGGACTCTCATTCTAACGGCACCCATTCACATTCATTGGTGGGCAAGTGATGTAATGCTAAATGATGTAAATGCTTTTGGCTTCTCAAGATGTTAATTTATAGACTGGAGTGGTGTTGATTACTTGAGGATTATTGTGATGTTTTTATCAGCTGTTTGGACTCTCATTCTGATGGCACCCATTGACATCCATTGGTAAGCAAGTGGTGTAATGCTAAATGATGTAATGCTTTTGGCTTCTCAAGATGTTAATTGATGGACGGGAGTGTTGTGGATTACTGTGATGATTTTATCAGCTGTTCGCACTCTCATTCTGATGGCACCCATTCACATCCATTGATGTGAAAGTCATGCAATGCTAAATGATGTAATGCTATTGGATTCTCAAGATGATAATTGATGGACTGGATTGGTGTGGATTACTTGTAGATTATTGTGATGTTTTTATCAGCTGTTTGGACTCATTCTGACGGCACCCATTCTCATCCATTGGTGAGCATTTCCATGCAACTCCTTATTTTTGGGTGAACTATTCCTTTTAACTGCAATATCAGTGAGGCGGCTACAGGAAAGGCTGAAATCAGACAGGTTTCACAGTTCAGCATGTGACAGAAGTCTTGAGGTTTTAAGGAAGGTGTTTGCTGCAAGCTCTCGAGTAGGGAAGGCACGTGTGCGAATGGCTTTCTAGCGTGTTGAAGAGAGACCTGAGAGGCACTGAGCCATTCGGAAATACTGAGTGGGAAACTTGTATGACTACAGGTGAGCTGTCATGCAACTATAATTACACGTGTGTTGACAACAGCCGACCGCAACGGTGGTCGACAACAGTCAATAGAAGAAAAAAAATACATCAACTCTGTCTCAAGTAACATAGGAGAACTCAACCTCACAACAAATCACTCTCACTTAAAAACAAACATAAAACCAAGCATAAATTATCTCAACAAACACAAGGTGTTGAAAAAAAAAAAGGCATTTAAAGAGGAAGTGTGTCATTTCTGCAGCAATCGAAGCACCAAATATTACCATTCAAATTAGTGGACATTACAATAATTCATCACATCACAAGAAAACACACAGTCGCATAACCTATCGGAAATTGGAGAAAGATTCTTTTTGCTCACTTAAGGGTGTAGCTGCATTTACCATCATGGATCACTTTAAACCACTAAATAACTATTTGCCTGTTTTTTTGGACAAATGTTTTTCAGTAAATAGGGCTGGGTGATATATGAAATATATAGTATATTAGTTTTTAATTTGTTGGCAATAAAAAAAAAAATTGCTGATATTTTAAATATCACAGTGACAATGCAAAAAGGTGTATATACAGTTGAAGTCAAAAGTTTACATACACCTTGCAGAATCTGCAAAATATTAATTATTTTACCAAAATAAGAGAAATCATACAAAATGCATGTTATTTTTTGTTAAGTACTGACCTGAATAAGATATTTCACATAAAAGATGTTTACATATAGTCCACAAGAGAAAATAATAGTTGAATTTATAAAAATGACCCTGTTCAAAAGTTTACATGCACTTGATTCTTAATATTGTGTTGTTACTCGAACGATCCACAGCTGTGCTTCTTGTTTAGTGATGAACTGTTAGAACTGAACTGAGTTTAAATGTGGCTTCAAACGATCCCAAGTGTGGTTGTAAATGAGTCCAGCCGAGGAAGGAGGGTCTTATCTAGCGTAAAGATCGGTTATTTTCATTAAAATAATACAATATATTTACTTTTTAATGTCATACGCTCGTCTTGTCTTACTCTGCCTGGACTGTTTTTGTTCACATTCATGACAGTCAGGGTATGTCAAAAAACTCCCATCTCATGTTCTCCCTCAACTTCGAAATCATCCTATATCACTGTTTTACCTTTTTTGTTAAGGGTGTTTGATCTTTGCATGCTCACTTTGCAAAGACTGGGTCGGTACTTGAACCTTCTGTAATAGTCGCATATGAGTCTTAAAATCATGCAGTCATTGCTTGAAAGGATTTAAATACAAATGCTGAAAAAACAAAGAATTTGTGGGGCATTAAGGGTTTTTCTGAAGAACGGCAGACAGTTTAACTGTTCAAGACAAACAAGGGAGTCATGAACAACTATCACTAATCAAAAAACACAGCTTATTCAGGGAACAACATAATATTAAGAAAAAGTGTATGTAAACTTTTGCACAGGTCATTTTTATAATTTCAACTATTATTTTCTCTTGTGGACTATATGTAAATGTCTTTTATGTGAAACATTTTATTCAGGTCAGTATTAAATTAAAAATATCATGCATTTTGTATGATGCCACTTATTTTGCATTTTGCAGATTCTGTAAGGTGTATGTAAACTTTTGACTTCAAAAATACTGTAAAAACAACAATGTGAAATAGTATTGCAATTTAAAATAACTGGTTTCTTTTTGAATATATTTTAAAATACAATTTATTATTATCACTCTGTTGGTTAAAGGTTTGTGTCTTTTGAACACATTAAAATGCACAGATTGCTTTGACTGATTGTTTTGATTTTGATTGCTTTTTTAAAAATATTTAATTTAATTTAACATTTTTATGATTTTACATTTTTGTGATTTTTTTATTTTTTATTTTTTTTAATTATTAGGTTTTTACCCTAGTTTGGGACACCTTGAGTTAATGTAATGTTTAATGCACTTCATGTTGCTAATAACAACAACAAATGACATATAATGAAGAGTTTATTTGCAAAAACATAGCTCCATTTTTTAAAATGTTCAAAAATCATGTTTTTTATGTTACCATGTTTTTATTATGATAGTTATTTGTATTTTGAGTTATTTTTTACCTAATCAAAATAACCCAACTGCTTGATTGAGATTAATTGGAATGCACAATGAAAAAACATGATTTTTGTAAATTGTTAAAAATTGAGTTACCTGTTTTTGCAAATGAATTTTCTTACTTATTTGTATTTTTATATCAATATGGTACAAAATTATCCTATTTAAAACAATGCGATAAACGAGATAGATCAAAACTGAATTTTCAGCATAATTACTTCAGTCTTCAGTGTCACATGATCCTTTAGAAATCATTCTAATATGCTGATTTGGTGCTGTTTCCTACTAACATTATTTATTATTAATACATTGAAAACAGTTGTGCTACTTAATATGTTTGTTGAAACCATGATGCATTGCTTTTCTGGATTCTTTGATGAATGGAAAGTTTTGTAATTTGCAATATTATAATTAATCTTTTATTGGTGTTCTTGCTGAAATATCATCTTGGAAATTATTACTATCTATTTTATATATATATATATATATAGACACACTTCACCTCTAAATGCAAGACATTGGATGCATCTCCGAACAACATACAACGAAAACACATCAGAACACTTAGACAAACAACGACATTTGGTCCATCGCCATGTTCGCCAGCGAGTGAAACAGGTCAGGCGTAGCAGCTTCACTGCCTAACTCGTGTTAATCACAGCTCCAGAATAGGCACAAAGTTCAAGTATGCTCAGGCAGTATGGCATAGACATCCACATCAAACAGACAAGGTCACCTGACCCTGAAAAATAACTTGAAGTAAAAGTAAACAATTGTTCGCAATGCTACTCTAAACTCCGTTACCTTTGTCTTCCACTTCCTTCTCATGTTTGTCCTTCTCGTATTTGTTTGTGCCGTTCTGCGACAGGCTATTGTACGACGGCGGAGAGGACATGACGGGCGTTGCGTTGGAGTCTTCCGAATCGCTGCAATCGTCGCACTTATCATTGTCAACAGACGCTTTACTCGGGACCCTCCCGTTTTGCTGCCTGGTCTCTCTGTAGATGTTACGGACCTTCTTCACACTATGTCGGACCAAGTGATTCCTGAAGGCTCTCTGGATGATTGCAGCAGACATATCTTCATGCTTCCTGCGCAGGGTTGTGGTGATGGGCTCGTAAGAGGACTTCGAGGGGTTGGAAACCATGAATCGGTCTTCCATTTGTCCACGAAGGACGTCCATCTCACCGCCTTCCCCGAGAACCCGTTTGGTGAACGCGAACAAGATATCCAGACAGTGGATGCGTTCGCCGCTCACCATCGGCAAATCCATGGACATCAGCTGCAGCCGGTTGGGCTTGGGTATTCGCAGAGGCGGATCCAGAGAATTGGCGAAGTCGGACAGCTTGTCGTACTCCATGAACTGCGTGGCTTTCGGGTCGAACTTCTCCCAAACCTCGTAAAACCTATCGAAGTCGTCTTCGCTCAAAGGCTCTGCGCTCTCCTCGGTGGCCACGCTGAAGTTCTCCAGGATGACGGCGATGTACATGTTCACCACGATCAGGAAGCATATGATGATGTAGCTGACGAAGAAGAAAATCCCGATGGGCGGGTTCCCGCAGTCGCCTTTGACCTCGGTGCCGGGGAAGGTTTTATTCGGGTTGCAGTCGGATTCATTGGTATTTAACATGGGCGCCAGAAGGCCGTCCCAGCCTGCCGAGGTGGTGATCTGAAACAAGCACAACATGCTGTTGCAGAACGTCTCGAAGTTGAACATGTCGTCGATGCCGCCCATTTTTCTGACGTAGGCGAAGTTGGACATGCCGAAGATGGCGTAGATGAACATGACGAGGAAGAGAAGGAGTCCGATGTTGAAAAGGGCAGGAAGTGACATCATCAACGCGAACAGAAGGGTCCGTATTCCCTTGGCGCCTCGGATGAGACGCAGTACGCGGCCGATCCGGGCGAGGCGAATGACGCGGAACAAGGTGGGCGAGACAAAGTACTGCTTAATGACTTGTGCCAGGGACATGCCTGCAACGACAAGAGGTAAACGAATGTTGAAACAGCGTTTTTTATATTCAAAAGCAGAGCTAGGTAGTAACTGATTACATGTGTGGGTGTAACTTTGGTTTGAGAATGAGGCACAAAATGAGGGAAAATCTTTTCGATTTCCATTAGGGATGTCACAATTCTCAATATAATATTGAACCGTTCGGTACGACATCCACGGTTCAATACGCGCTTGTGAATTGCGGTTTTCCGGTTTTGCATTTAAGTAATTTCGTTGTTTTATTTCTCTTGGAATTTGCTGCATGTGTGCCCGTGATTTCGCGTGCTGAGATGAGGAAATGCTTCCCCGCTTATATTTTTAAAAAGCAACACACGCAGAGCATCTTCCCTTCTAAAGACATGCAATGATAAGCCTTTCTAAACCTGTTGTCCAACAAGACTTCCAAAAACAAAATTTATAAAAAACATTATAACTTGTTTTTAATTGACAACATCAGTCGAGAGTTTAAAATAACTTCCTCATGTGATCTGATGTGGCTTCGTATCACAGAATGAGGCAAACAATATATTCTATGTCAATTAGCAATGGCTTATGAAAATACACGAGATGGCTTAAAGAACACAGATAAACCATATATTAGTGTAGACGAGTGTTTATTGTCCTTACATTTCATCATTCAAAACGTTTAACGTTTTATCTTGTTTTTATTCAGTTACAGCGATAGCGATGCCTTTATCCATGTTAGATATTTCCTGGCTGGAACGGAAAATGGAACGTAATCAGTGATACTTCTTTGACGCATATGTGGATTTTCTGCACGAGGGCGCCCTCTGGCGTCCAGCGTGAATGAAACCCATCCTATTTTGCGTAAAAATCAAAAAAATAATACCTCTTTCAAAAGAAATATTAAGCAGACATATAATAATCCAAGATTTTTTCAGTGTACAGATGTTCACAGAAGTATTTTGTTGTTAATTTGTTGCAAAAAAAACACACTAATGTGGCAAGCTATTAGAACCTAACAAACCGTGGTTAAAAACTGAGGTATGTATTGAACCATGAATCCCATTTCCTACATTTACAGACATTACAAACTCAACTGACTGGCTTCTCTAGACATTAGAGCTGTACATGAATTATGAGCTTCTTGAACATTTGACCTCCTAACTGAAGATCTTTTTACAAATATAAATAAAAACAGTATAAATAAAAAATATCGTATTAAGTGCAGCCATAATCAAAGAGGGCTAGGCTACTCTCTCAGTATTCAAAGTGCAAACAGACACCAAATTTGTCAAGCATGATACAGAGCTATAGACAACTACACAACCTATTATAGCCTACATACAAATAACAGCCTAGATATGTTATTCCACGCATTGGGGAACCGCTCTCTAAACGCAAGGTATTAAAATTGCTTTTGAATGCACCCGCCCATTTTACTTTCCGTTTCATTTTAACGATCATGCAAATTCTCGGCGCTGCTGAGCACGCATTCTACAATATAAGACATTAATTTAACAAACGAATTTGAAAGTGGGGGGGGGGCACAAACAGGATTTTGAAAAGCAGTGTTGGGGGTAGCGCATTATGATCATAATAATTATCACAATAATAATAATTTTTTAAATATATATAAATAAATATAATAAATTATAATTTATTATGTATTATTAAATTGTATTTAAAATATACATAGTAATGAAAATTATAACCACAATAATATTTATTTTTTAAAATATGCATAAATAGTGCATATATATTCATATATTATATTTTAAAAATATATATTTTTTTAAATACATATGAATAGTATACACACATACACTATATATATATATATATATATATACATTTTTCTAAATATTCACTTTACTTTTTTCACGTAAGTTACTTTTCCCAACATTTATTGATTAAAAGCTCTCCTGTCCCCATGTTGAGAGAAATCGGGAGTAAGATGTTAGTTCTAGAATAAATGTGAACATGCATTAATTCATCTCAATGCACAATGCTCAATGCACAATGAAAAAACATGATTTTTGTAAAAGGTTAAAAATTGAGTTATCTGTTTTTGCAAATAAACTCTTCAATATTGTCTTACTCATTGTATTTTTATACCAATATGGTACAAGATTATCCTATTTAAATCAATGCAATAAACGAGATAGGTCAAAAGTAATCTAAAAGTAATCTAAAAGTAGTCAGATTATATTATCTGAAATGTGTAATGTAATGGATTACATTACTAGCTACATGTAATTTGTCATGTAATTTTTATTCAGTAACAAATTACTATTTGTAAGTAATCTACCCAACTCTGTTAAGGTGGATACTAGGGATGTCACAGTACTCAATATAATATCGAACCGTTCGGTACGACATCCACGGTTCAATACGCGCTTGTGAATTGCTGTTTTTCGGTTTTGCATTTACATAATTTCCTTGTTTTATTTCTCTCGGAATTTGTTGTATGTTTGCCCGCGATTTCACATGCTGAGATGAGGAAACGCTTCCCCACTTGTATTTGAAAAAGCAATACACGCGGAGCATCTTCCATTCTAATGACATTCAACGATAAGCCTTTCTAAACCTGTTGTCCAACAAGAGTTATAAAAACAAAAGTTATAAAAAAAACATTAAAAATTTTTTTTAATTCACAACGTTTGTCCAGTGTTTGAAATAACTTCCTTATGTGATCTGATGTGGATCCTCATCACAGAATGAGGCAGACAATAAATTCTATACTCATATTCTATGCATGTTGATTAGCATTGGCTTATGAAAATACACGAAAATACAAAATAAACCATATATTAATGCAGACGAGTGTTTCTTGTCCTTACATTTCATCATTCAAAATGTTTAACGTTATATTTTGGTTTTAATCAGTTACAGCAACAGCGATGCTTTTATCCATATTAGAGAAGCTGGAACGGAACGTCATCAGTGCTACTTCTTTGACGCATATGTGGATTTTACGCACAAGGGCGCCCTCTGGCGTCCAGTATGAATGAAACCTATTCTATTTTGCGGAAAATTTGAAAAAATAATATTCTCTCAAAAGAAAAAATAAGCAGACATGTACTACACCACGCCTTTTCCAGAGTGCATAGGTTTACGGGAGTATTTTGTTAATTTGTCGCAAAAAAAATGGCAAGATATCAGAACCGAACTGAACCAAAAACCGCGGATAAAAACCGAGGTACATATTGAACCGTGGACTAACTGTATTGTTGCATCCCTACTGGATACAGTGATCTATTTATTTTTTTCTTTTTTCAAAGTTAATTTCCACATTTTTGCTTAAAATTAGCCATTAGGTTACAAAGTTTTAAAAAAAATTCAGAAGGCTTGTTTAGTTTTGTGTTGTTCTAAACTCTGACACACTTTTAAAGTCCCCATGAAATCAAAATTAAAGTATTTTTGCTTTTAGTATGAATATGTTAGCCTTAAGGTTTAGCCTTTTAGGCCCTGGAGAAGATATCACAGGTTCACCAAGTTCATCAAAATCATCCATCCTCGATCACTTTGTCAGCTTTGACGAAACTCCTCTCTGCTAACGCGTCTTTTCAAAGTGACTGGCAGCCTTGTCACCTGACCTGAATACTGCAGGCTGATTCGCTAAAAT
This sequence comes from Cirrhinus mrigala, assembly GCA_036247105.1. Classification (NCBI taxonomy): domain Eukaryota; kingdom Metazoa; phylum Chordata; class Actinopteri; order Cypriniformes; family Cyprinidae; genus Cirrhinus; species Cirrhinus mrigala. The sequence continues at coordinate 31,960,408 of CM070015.1, forward strand.
GGACTTATCGACTTCTGTTCACAAACAACAAGGCCGCTTGTCGGCTTCTGCAGTAAAACGTGAACTCGCGATGCCATGAAAGTGGACAATAACGGCTTTTTTGACACAACATGTTTAGGGTTCAGATCACACTATGTGTGAAGAACAATGCACGCCATTTTTTTTTTAAAGTGGCATTTATCGTTTTTTGCATCATATATTTATTAAAAACTTTTAAAACTACACAGCCTCAGCATGATTATGATCACTATTTTGTTTTAGTAAGAGTTTCATAGTGAATCTAGGAGACTGTGGCTGTCATAAGCTGTCAAATGCGGCTTTACTGAGCTCAACGGCTCTGGCCCGAGCAGATATAAATGGAACGCTATTGGTTATTTTAAAAAGGAGGCGGGGCCTGCTCGTTTTGTCCAGCCCTGTCTTCCTGTTTCAGTTGAAATGACATCACCAAGGCATTTCAGTGGACCTTTAAACAAGATATTTTCAAGTTATTTTTGCAAGTTATATGCAGACCTTACCAACTATAGACAGGATGACCACGACAAAGTCGAATACGTTCCAGCCGACGGTGAAGAAGTACTGACGTAGCGCGATCATCTTTAGCACGCATTCGCTGGTGAAGAGCACAATGAATGCAATATTGATGCTGTGCAGCACGTTGGTCGTTTGCTGGGACTGATCTTCCGTCTCCACCATCATAGTGACCATGTTGAGCCAGATGAGGACCATAATGAAAATGTCAAAGGCCTGTCTGGTTACAAGGTCAAAGATGAATCCTTGGATCTTGTTCTGAAATAAATGAGAAGATAAAACAAGAAAAGATGGTTTAAAGGGATAGAATGAACGCTTTTTGCTCTCTATCTTCTGTGAAGCAGAATGTTTGAGCTGCTATATTCCATACAACAAAAGCGCTATCTTAACAGCAGTTATTTTTTAAAGAAATGCTTACTTTTGGCCTTGGAATGGGTTTTTGAGGTTTCTTTGAGCCGAGCTTCTTCATAGCATTGTAGTATTTCTTCTGCTCTTCTGTCATGAAAATATCTTGACCTCCAAAGTAAAGAGAGAAAACAGAAAGATCATTTTGGGATGAAAATCAAGGCAGCCTCAATTTTACCATCTAAAATATGTACTTTGCAAAGCCATCTCTGTAGAGCATCCATACGAGAAATATACAGTGCCGTTCAAATGTTTGGGATCTGTAAGATTTTTTATGTTTTTAAAGACATTTCATATGCTCATTAAGGCTGCACTTATTCGAACAAAAATATAGAAGAAATACGGTAATATTGTGTAATATTATTGCAATTTAAAATAATGATTTTCTATTTTAATATACTTAAAATATAATTTATTTCTGTGAGGCAAAGCTGAATTTTCTTCAGTCATTACTCCAGTCTTCAGTGTCACATGATCCTTTAGAAATCATTCTTTTTTGGGTTTATCTTATAAATGAAACATTAAAAATTTATTTAAAATAGAAATCTTTTTTTAACAAAATAACAAAAGTTTGGGGTCAGTACTTTTTTTTATTTTGTTTTTGATAGAAATCAATACTTTTATTCAGCAATGATGTGTTAAATTGACAAAAAGTGATAGTAAAGATAGTAAAAAAGTGGTAGTAAATGCTGTAAAATCCTGAAAAAAGTTTCACAGGTTTCAAAAAATATTAAGGAAGCACAACTGTTTCCAACACTGATAATAAATCAGTATATTAGAAGGTCCATGTGACACTGAAGACTGGAGTAATGACACTGAAAATTCAGCTTTGCATCACAGATATCAATTATATTTTAAAGTATATTGAGTGTTATTTTAAATTGTAATAATATTTCACAATATTACTGTTTTTCTGTATTTTTATTCAAATAAATGCAGCCTTGATGAGCAGAAGAGATTGCTTTAAAAACATTAAAAATCTTACCAATCACGTACCAGTCAGTTCAACTTTTGAACAGCAATGTATATTTTTCTAAATTATAAATAAAACAAAGATTACCGGAGTATATGTTTTACAAGAAAACACTATTTCAGTCTTTCTATTTTACAATTTCATGTGTCATTCACAGTGTTAGTTACTAGCTCTTTGTAATTATTTGTGAAATTGTATGTAGCAATTTCTAATTCAAAATTATTTTTAAAGTCATTATTTTCAGTGCAGGAATCTAGCATTAGATCAAGATACTATCAGAAGCCGCTGGCTTTGTTGTCAAGCTTTTAATATATAGGTACTTATCTTTTTCTTCTGCTGATTGAAGTTGTCAATAATGACGCCAATGAAGAGATTTAATGTGAAAAAAGCTCCGAGGATGATGAAGATGACAAAATAGAGGTACATGTACAGACTCGCCTCATATTCTGGCTGCTCATTTACCTGCAGAGATGGAGATGAAGGACAACATGCACCAGTATGGTACCATTATAAGAATGGTGTATCTTTTTTGAATTTAAGCAATTATAAATTGACAATCAAAAAATGACTTACATTACGAGAGTCTACTGCTGCATACATAATGGGCATCCACCCTTTAAAAGTGGCCTTGACAAAATGAAAAATGGACATTTTATTTTTTGAATTCAGGACTGTTAATATTATTGCGCTGTATAGATAGATAGACAGAATGATCGATAGACAGAACGAATGAAATAGAACGATAGAACGAACGATAGATAGAATGATACAATGATAGATAGAACAACAGACAGATAGATAGATAGACAGATAGAATGATAAACAGAACGATAGATAGAACAAATGACAGAACAAACGATAGATAGTATGATAGAACGATAGATAGAACGATCAATAGAATGATAGCTAGAAAGAACAAAAGAACAAACGATAGATAGAACGAATGAAAGATAGAATGATAGAACGATAGAACAGTAGAAAGATAGAACGAACGAACGATAGATAGATAGATAGATAGATAGATAGATAGATTGACAGATAGATAGATATATAGATAGATAGATAGATAGATAGATAAATAGATAGATAGAACAAACAATAGCTGGAACAAATGATAGATAGAATGATAGAACAATAGATAGATAGATGATAGATAGATAGATGATAGATAGAATGAATGAAATAGACCAAACGACAGAATGATAGAACGATAGATAGAACAATAGATAGATGATAGATAGAACAAGCAATAGATAGAATGATAGAACGGTAGACAGACAGAACGATAGAACGATCAATGGAATGATAGCTAGATAGAATGATAGATAAACAGAATGAAAGATAAAAAGAACGATAGAACAAATGATAGAAAGATAGAATGATAGATATATGATAGATAGAATGATTGATAGAATGATAGCTAGATAGAATGATAGAACAAACGAAAGATAGAATGATAGAACGATAGACAAACTGAACCATAGACAGAATGATCAATGGAATGATAGCTAGATAGAATGATAGATAAACAGAATGAAAGATAAAAAGAACAATAGATAGAACAAACAATAGATACAGTGATAGATAGATGTATGATAGATAGAATGATCGATAGAATGATAGCTAGAAAGAACGATAGAACAAACGATAGATAGAACGAACGAAAGATAGAATGATAGAACGATAGATAGAACAGTAGAAAGATAGAACGATCGATGTTAGACAGACAAATAGATAGATAGATAGATAGAACATAAATGAAGGCAATCTTACCACTTGTAGCAGGGCCAGGTATCCATTTCCTACATTGTCAAAGTTAATCTTCACAGTTTTCCAGCGGACTTCACCGCCCCACTTCTCACAGTCTGATTTGTTACGGATTTCTGGGATAGACGTACGCTTTTCCGAGGTAATGTTTAAACATTCATAAAACTTTCCGGCGAAGAAGTTGACGCCCACGATGCTAAAAATAAGCCAGAAGATGAGGCAGACCAGCAGGACGTTCATGATGGAGGGGATGGCGCCCAGAAGAGCATTCACAACCACCTGCGTCCACAGAAATATCACAACCTTACAAAGTGTCATGAATACAGTGCAATCATTACGGAAGCACTTTGTTTTACAGCCAATTCAAGGATTAATTTGCCACAACAGAAGTAAAAAAATATATATATGGAGGTAAAAATTACTTGTTATATTGTTAAAATATAATTTTAAGTTAAACCGAGCAAATCCATTAATATCAAGATCACATATCACCATGCAACATTTTAATCATATTGCTCAGCTCTATTATAGACCTAATACACCTGTAAATCAAAGTGCATCCGGTCTTTGTTCTGCTGACTTTTGGTAAAGAGAGGAAAACACATGAGTGTAATGAGAAACTGCCCAGTGTGTAACGGTTAGCAGTAACAATGGCAGGAGGACACATCATTACCGGCGATAAAAATAATGAACGAGGGGAGAAGCTGGGATAGAAGAAAGAGGAATGGAGAGGAAATGTTATCGGTGCACGTCCATCTGTGCACTCACTGGTCTCTTTTGCAGTTTGAAAGATTGTGCAATGTTCAGAATTGAACTATCAGCTAAATTTGAACTGAAGAGATTCCATTGCCGTTTGAAAGTTTGGGATCAGCAAGGTTTTTTTTTTTTTAAAGATGTTTCTTCTGCTCATCAAGGATGCATTTATTTGATCAAAAACAGAAAAAACAGTAATATTGTGAAATATTATTACTGTATTTAAAATAACAATTTTCCATTTTAATATATTGTAAAATATAAGTTATTCATGTGATGCAAAGCTGAATTTTCAGCATACATTATCATTTTGATTAATTACAGATATGCTGATTTATTATCAATGTTTGAGACAGTTTTTGCTGCTTCATATTTTTTTGTAAACTCTGATACTTTTTTTCAGGATACTTTGATAAATAAAAAGTAAAAAAACAAACAAACAAACAAAAAAAACCAAAACAAAACAGCATTTTGTCCCCTTTTATTAATTTAACACATTCTTGCTGAAAAAAAAAATAATTTCTTTAAAAAAAAAAAAAAAAGACCAACCTCAAACACTGGAACAGCAGTGTATATTATTACAAAATTAAATTATTATAAAAATAAATGCTGTTTTTTTTTTTACTTTTTATTCATCAAAAGTATCCTGAAAAAATATCACCGGTTCAAAAAAAAAAAAAAGAAAAAAAATTAAGCAGAAAAAAGTGTTTCTAATATTATTAATAAATCAGCATATTAGAATGATTTCTGAAGGATCATGTGACACTGAAAACTGTAATGATGCTGAAAATTCAGCTTTGATCACAGGAATAAATTATGTTTTAAAGTATATTAAAATAGCAAGCCATTATTTCATTAATTGCAATAATATTTAATATTTTTACTGTTTTTCTGTATTTTTGATCAAATAAATGCAACTTGATGAGCAAAAGAGACTTCTTTAAAAAAAACAACAACAACAACAACAAAAAAACATTAAAAATCTTTCTAATCCCAAACCTTTGAATGGTAGTGTATATATAAATAAATATTAAATATTATCATATGTCAATTTAATTTAAATGAAATATATATGTATATTACTTTAATATATTATTTACATTTAATTAAAAAAAAATTACAGATTTACATATACATAAATTAAATAAATGAATTTAATATGCATAATCTTGTAAACTACCTCAAGTCAAATTCAAGCATCAAAACGAAATTTAAATGCCTCCCAATTCAATTCTGCATGGTGCACAACCTTGGCATGAAAAAGCATGACCTTTAGGAAGTACCGTGAAGCCACAGTATTAACGTTTACTGTAAAAGAAATGAAAACACATGTTAAAAGCACTCAGCAGCAATGGCACATCCGGATGCACGGTGCATTTCTAGACACTGTCGATACAAACAGAGGAGAGATCAGTGATTGCCACGTGAGGGGAAGTCATCGCAACATCACATTCGTGTGGAGAATGTACGCAAGCGTTTGGTCAATAACAGCACTATCGACCCCCTGAGCTGATTACATAAAGCTGCACGTCAATGCTCCCTGCCATCGCTTGCAATTCACAGCTTGTAATTGTTTAGTAAAGTGCCACAAATGATGCCCGGGACACAGGATTATGTCATAGCTGAATTTCTATGGTCTCGGCCAACAATTCACCTCAAGAAACACACGGTTTGGCAGAAATCACGTCAATCAATTTTACCCAATTTCTAAGCACATTTTAGCGAAAACCACACATCCAATGTTGTGTGGCAGCAACCTAAGTAACAAATTCACCTGAACCCACACAAATCCACCTTGTTTAAAATGAGGAACGTGCAAACAGGTTGCTGTCAGTCTCGTTAAGTGATCAGGATTATTGGGGACTCATGCTGTGTTTAGCTGGAACAGTGAGAGGAGGAGACACAGGAAAAAGCCACAGTCGTGATCTACTGTACAACAGGCACACATTTCTCTCTGTGCTCTTAAAAGTCAACATGAAATCAATTTTAACCCCATTTGCTTTCTTAATGCATGTTTATGGCCTGATTACGTGCACATTATGCTAAAGCAACGTTTCCCAAACGTTTCTGTCAGCTGAATCACTTTGATCTGAAATATTTATTAAAGTATACATAGGTAAATTTTTCGAAAGAGTCATTTTTAGTGTTTTATCTTGATTGTTTTCAAAGGGATAGTTTACCTAAAAAGGAAAATTCTGTCATTTACTCAGCCTCAAGGTGCTGTATGAGCTTCTTTCTTCAGCTGTACAGAAAAAAAGATATTTTGAAGAATGCTGGTATCTGAATAGTACTTTTTTCCATACTATGGAAGTCAATGCGGAAAACTTGGAATGTGCCAAATTTTGGATAAAATTAAAGGAGAAAACAGAATTTGGTAAAAATAAAACTGTATTTAAGAAAAAATAAAACGTGTTTTATAAGGAGTTAAAAATTTAATTTTTGTTAATATTTTCATAAAATACTGTTAAATAGTGTACGTTTAATGATTTCAATGAATCAGACATGCTTTTTGATTAATATATTTTTTAATTGAACCATTAGAAAAAGAGAGTAGAAATATTAAAGGAAAAAAGGAATCCATAAAAATTAAAACTGAAAAAGCTGAATTTGGAACAAAATAAAATGGAATTTTGGGAAAAATAAAATGTATTTCATAGGGCCTTAAAAATTTAATTTTTGTTAAACTTTTTATAAAATACTGTTAAATAGTGTAAGTTTAATGATTTCAATTAATTAGACATGCTTTTTGATTTACACACACACACACACACACATATATATATATATATATATATATTATTATTATTATTATTATTATTATTATTATTATTTAACCATTAAAACAGAGAGTGAAAAAAGTAAAACAAAATAAAAAATGGAATCCATAAAAATTAAAACTGGGGAGAAAAAAAAAATAGAATTTAGAAAAAAATAAAATTGAATTTTGGAAAAAATAAAACCTATTTCCTAGGGCCTTAAAAATTTCATTTTTGTTAAACGTTTTATATAATACTGTTAAATAGTGTGAGTTTAATGATTTCAATTAATTAGACATGCTTTTTGATTATGATTGTTTATTTTTTTAATTTAACCATTAAAACAGAGAGTAGAAAAATTAAAGCAGAAAAAAATGGAATCCATAAAAATTAAAACTGAAATTAAATAGAATTTTGGAAAAAATAAAATGCCTTTCATAGGGCCTTAATTTAATCTTTGTTAAACTTTTTATAAAATATGGTTAAATAATGTAAGTTTAATGATTTCAATTAATTAGACATGTTTTTTTTATTATTATTATTTTTTATTTAAAGAGTAGAAAAATTAAAATGGAAAAAAATGGAACCCATAAAAATTTAAACAGAAAAAAAATGAATTTGGAAAAAAATAAAATGGAATTTTGGAAAAAATAAAATGGATTTCATCGGGCCCTATCAATGGCTAGTGACAACCATTTGGTTACCAGCATTCATCAAAATATTGTCTTTTACAAATTCAGGTTTTGAACAACTTAAGGGTTAGTAAATAATGACAGAATTGTCATTTTTTGTGAACTATCCCTTTACTTCATTTTATACATTTTTTTTTTAATTAATTATCAGCTATTTATCACCTCAAAGTTTGGGAAACCCTGTACTAAATAATGAAAATATTTGAAATCTTTCAGCAAGATGTAATAACTTGGTCTTTAACACCCAATTTTTATGATCCAATCCATTTCTGATAGTTTATTGAAGCCCCACAATATATTACTCCTCTCCCCTCTGCATGTGTATTGTCAGATTCATGTTGACTTTAATAAGCTGATTTGCTCAGAGAACTTCATTCAGAAAAAAACACAAAATTACTAAAAGGGACTTTTCATACTGCAGTAAACCCTGGGTTAACACTGTCGTCTTCGTTAAGCTGCTTTTATCAAAGTTTTCAAGTTTTAATATTTAATTTTAGTTTTATTTGACATATTTCAATCTCATTTTATTTTAAATCGTGAGATTAGTGAATTGTTACATCTCTCTATATTTCTATTCAATATATTTTTCTTAACCTTCAATATTTAATGTATGCTTGAATAAATCCATCATGAAACCAAGTTATGATATCCACTGTTTAATATAAATATATCATCAAAAAAATTTGGAATTTTTTTTATTATAGGCCTATAATTCATTTTTATTATTATAAATACTGCCTTAGGTGCAATTTAAATTTTGGTTTACAAATCACTTTAACATTAATGTACAAACTGACAGGGTTTACTATTTAGCTTACAGCATTAGTTGAGAGAATTTTTGTTTTCAAGATTAAATGACATGTATTTTACCAGAGTATATTGATATTGATATTGAATTGAATTGAATCGAGATCAAAATCAAATCGAATCACAATCTCAATACTCAGCTCTAATACACATCACATTAACCCAGAGTTTACAAATGCAGTGTGAAATCTCAAAACCTGTCCAAGGATTAAATGTGAACCAAGATAATCTCAAAAATGACACTGGACTGACAATTTCAAGTGTGAAAACCCAAAAGAATACAACTAACGGGACATTTTTCATTGAATTCAGGTCTGCTTCCTAGTCAGCCAGTCTTTGTTTGATTGAATAAAGTTCTCTGTATATATGAAGTCCTCTGTAAATATATAATTTAAATATAATACAATTTTATCACTTATGTACATTTCATAAAAAATGTGAATAAATAATCCACATTAAGAGATTTTACCCTCATTCCCTCAAAGCGCGAGAGAGCTCGGAGCGGTCGGAAGGCTCTCAGTGTTCGTAGAGTTTTAATGGCGTTCAGATGTGAATACTCCAGGGCGTTGGCCACCAGGCTGATCAGAGAGACCTACACACATAAACAGAGCTAATTAGGAGAAAAGCAGTCACAATTCCTTTCCTTCCTGCCCCAATCTTGATTTCTCTGCTCACTCTGTCGGTCCCCATGGGAAAATTGTATTAAAGTCCACTTCCAAAACAAAGATTCACATATAATGTACTCACCCCCTTGTCATCCAAGATGTTCATGTCTTTCTTTCTTCAGTCGTAAAGAAATTCTGTTTTTTGAGGGAAACATTTCAGGATTTTTCTCCATATAATGGACTGATATGGTGCCCTGATTTTGAACTTCCAAAATGCAGTTTAAATGTGGCTTCAAACGATCCCAAATGCGGTTGTAAACCATCCCAGCCGAGCAAGAAGGATCTTATCTAGCGTAATGATCGGTTATTTTAATAAAAATAATACAATTTATATACTTTTTAATGCCAAACGCTCGTCTTGTCTTGCTCTGCCTGGACCGTTGTTTTCCAGTTCATGTCAGTTAGGGTATGTCGAAAAACTCCCATCTCTTGTTCTCCCTCAACTTCAAAATCGTCCTATATCACTGTTTTACCTTTTTTGTTTGAATGTGTTTGATCTTCTTTGCATGTTCACTTTGAAAAGACTGGGTCGGGACTTCTGCAGCGATGTAGGATGATTTTGAAATCATTTTTGAAGTTGAGGGAGAAAATACGATTGGAGTTTTCTGACATACCCTAACTGTCTTGAGCCAGAATACACAGAGTTCAGAGAGAGAAAGGCAAGACGAGCATTTGAGATTAAAAAGTATTTAAATTATTTTTTTTTCATGAAAATAACTGATCGTTTCGCTAGATAAGACCCTTCTTCCTCGGCTGGGATCGTTTACAACCGCCACACTTAAACTGCATTTTGGAAGTTCAAAATCGGGGCACCACATATTTTCCTCGAAAAAAACAATTTCTTTACAAATGAAGAAAGAAAGACATGAACATCCTGGATGACAAGAGGTAAGTACATTATATGTGAATTTTTGTTTTGGAAGTGGACTTCTCCTTTAATGTACGAATGCCCAGTTCACTCACTCACTATAAACTCGCTATAAACAGTCTCAAGTACCCACATGCGTACCACACAAAAATGATAATTTTACAGTCAATCACTCTCAGTTCACTGATGCTCTCCTGATAATGGTGCTTTTATAAGATGTCGTGCACCTGCTGTCTGTGTTGTTTTAGCACCCAGTTCACTAAAGGATTCATGCAAATCATTCTGCCAACTTCAGATAAAATCTGAGCTAAATGCATCCTGCATGGCAGATCAGAGCAATATTTGCACCAGCCAAAGCGTTATTTGCCAAGAATTATAAGTGAAGGAATTATTTCTTTATTATGAAGTTAATGCTTTTGAACAGGAAGATTTTCTGTTTTTAAAGAATTCTCTCACCAATATTCAAAACAGTTGAGTAAATTTTTTTCAGGATTCTTTGATGAATAGAAAAATCCAAAGATCAGCATTTATCAGAAATAAAAAGCTTTTGTAACATTATACACTATACCATTATAAAGCTTGGAGTCAGTATAATTTTTTATTTTATTTATTTTTATTTTTTTGGGAAGAAATTATAGAAATTAATACTTTTATTTAGCAAGGATGCTTTAAATTGATCAAAAGTGATGATAAAGATTTCTAATATTACAGATTAGATTTCTACTTCAGATAAATGCTGTTCTTCTCAACTTTCTATTCATCAAAGAAACCTGAAAAAATTCTACTCAGCTGTTTTCAATATAATAATAATAATAAATGTTTTTGAGCAGCAAATCAGAATATCAGAATGATTTCTGAAGGATCATGTGACACTGAAGACTGGAGTAATGATGCTGAGAATTCAGCTTAGAAATCACAGGAATAAATTACATTTTAAAATATATTCAAATAGAAAACAGTTAGTAAAAATATTTTTACATTTATTGTTTTTGCTGTACTTAGAATCAAATAAATGCAGGCTTGCTGAGCAGAAGAGACTTCTTTAAAAAACATTTAAAAAACTTTTGACTGGTACTGTAATATTGACTGGAAAAAAAAAACTTAATGGAATTCAGCTAGTTGTCAAGGCAAAATTTCTAATTTTATTTAACTTGATATACTAAAATAACTACAACTATAATAAAAAATTCTAAAAATATTGTACATATTGATAAAACTTCAAAAACAGCAGCAGCCATAATCCCTATGCAGTTGTGGTTGTAAGTTTACACAAACCTTGCAGAATCCACAAAAAGTTAATAATTTAAAAAATAATAATAATAATAAATAAAAATAAGAGGGAACATTTTTTAAGCACATTGCCTTTTAAGGCATCATGTTTCTTTCTTGACCATCAATGTTTGCACCTTTTGTAAGAGTCCTTTAATTTTTCTTAATGTAAAATCATATAGATGCAGCTAGAAAGGGTTCAAATATGCACAAAATCCTGGAAAAATAAAAGATGTTTGAATAACAGTGTATTTAACCACTAAGAACAAACAGGGGACATCTATCACAAATCATACAAACGACCATAGATCATATAAATAAGAATCAAGCATATACATTTTTATAAATTCAGCTATTATTTTGTCTTTGTGGACTATAAAAACTTATGTAAACATTTGTGTGTGAAATAGTTTATTCAGGGCAGAAAGAAATAAAAAAACAACAACAAAGGTTTCTTGATCCCTCTCATTTTTGTAAAAATTATCATTTTGCAGATGCAACGTGTTTGTAAACTTACGACCACAACTATTTAATTGCACACATTTAATCAAAAGCTGAACCTACGTCAACAATAATAAAATCCAGCCAGCACCAGAGATTGGTGAAGTATTTGGCAAAACCATACGCGACCCATTTCAGCAGCATCTCGAGAATGAAGATGTAGGTGAAAACTTTGTCTGCAAATTCCAGGATGATCTTTATGTTTTTCCTTGATTCAAGGTAAATGTCCTCGAATGCCTGAAAAACATTTGAGATGTAAAGATATAAAGGATTAGAATTAAACCAGTATAGATTTACCTCATTGAGTGACACATACACAAACAAACACACACATGCATTTCTCTCACCAGAGCGCCACTGCTAAGCAGAATCATGAAGATGATGAAGGACTCAAACCAGCTGTGCTCTACTATGTTATAGCACGTCTGTCTCAGCAGCCACCATTTCTTCCAGATGCCCTTTTCAACATCCACCTGGCAGCACGGGAACTTGTGGACACAACCTGAAAAACAAAGTTTGAATGGGTTTTTCAGTATTCAAAATCCTTATGATCTTCTTTACTGTATATCTTTCCTCATCATTAAAGCAATAGTTCACCCAAAAATGTGCTAAACGGGCCATGCGAGAAGATGAGTTGTTGAAACAGATCATAGGCTGTTTTCCACTGGAGAAAGCTTTTTTTACAAGAAGTTAATTGATAGACTGGAGTGGTGTGGATTACCTGTGGATTATTGTGATGTTTTTATCAGCTGTTTTGACTCATTCTGACGGCACCCACTCACTGCAGAGGATCAACTAGTGAGCAAGTGACCTAATGCTAAGTTCTGATAAAGAAACAAATGTGTCTACATCTTGTAGGGCCTGAGGGTAAATTTCCTCAATTTTAGGTGAACAATTCTCTTAACTTATCATTTTTTCCAAGTACTTTTAAATAAATAGTCTGAAGGTGATTTTTAGTGGATGTACAGTACAAAGTCAGTTTCCTTAGTGTTACGTTTACATTTACTAGTTTAGAATATGCTTTTAATATCCAAAGTAAACATCACAAGCAGGGTAGTTTATCACATGAACTAAGAATGTGTTACACTAATGTTTTACAACCACAAAGTTGTACAGTAGTCTTTATTTTCAGCACGAGATCCATCGTTTCATTTTCTTGTTGTGAAACGTTTTGTGTGAAATGTGAAAAAAACATCTTAGTCAAGTCCTTAAAAGTCTTAAATTTAGTTGTATCAAATTTAAGGCCATAAATAGTCTTAAATGGGACAAGAAAGTCATAATTATGATTTCAAGAGGTCTTATATTCGCGGACTGAAAGACACGCTTTATTTCTGCCGTTCCAAAAGCGCCACCTGCTGGCATAGAATGAATTTGCATTCATTAATAAGGCTGTCTACTGTTTTTGTTCAGACCAATGAGAAAATCGACCCATATTTTTACGCAGCAAACACGCAGAGTTGTAAATATGAACTGGTGGATTGTCAAGAAGATAATGCAAGATAATACAGTAAATATATTTGTATGTTATTTAAATAATATGATAATAGATTAATAATAATTGTTTAACATAATTGATACTTTTGACTCATGCGTTTTCTTTACAATGCAGTATTTATCTGAAATAAAAAGCATTTGTAACATTATACACTAAACAATTCTGAAGCTTGTATTTTTTTTTTTGGGGGGGGGGGGGTAAATTATAGAATTTAACACTTTTATTTAGTAAGGATGCTTTAAATTGATCATAAGTGATGATAAAGACATAATGTTGCAAAAGATTTCTATTCAAGATAAACGCTGTTCTACTGAACTTTCTAATCATTACAGAAACCTGAAAAAAATTCTAATCAGCTGTTTTTTACATAATAATAATAATAAATAAATTTTGAGCAGCAAATCAGAATATTAGAATACTTTCTGAATTATCTTGTGACTAATGATGCTAAAAATTCAGCTTTAAAAATCACAGGAATAAATTACATTTCAAATAGAAAACAGTTATTTTAAATAGTAAAAATATTTCAAAAATATTCTTTTTTTTTTTTCTGTACTTTGGATCAAATAAATGCAGGTTCGGTGACCCAAAGACTTCAAAAACAAAAACTTTCAAAAACTTTTGACTGGTAGTTTAATATTGACTGAAATATGTAAAAATATCTTTCTGTCAGGGTTCTACGGGTCCTTAAAAATCGTAAATTTAGTTTAAGGCCATAAATTGAAGGTCATAAATAGTCTTAAATGGGACAAGAAAGTCTTAATTATGATTTCAAGAGGTCTTAAATTTAGGGACGGAAAGGCGCTCTTCATTTCTGCCGTTCCAAAAGCGCCACCTGCTGGCAGAAAAATTAATATGCATATTTTCATTAAGGCTGTCTACTGTTTTTTCAGACCAATGAAAAAAAAAAAAAAAAAAAATCATCCCATATTTTTACACAGTAAACACGCAGAGTTGTAAATATGAACTGGTAGATCGACAAAAAGATAATGCAAGATAATACAGTAAAATATAATATATTTATGTTATTTAAGCAATATCATAATTGATTGATAATAATTGTTTAAATTAACATAACTGATACTTTTGACATGCATTTTCTTTACAATTTAGTATTTATCATTCTAAAGCTTTGAGTCAGTATAATTTTTTTTGTATGTTATTATTATTATTTTTTTTTTTTGTATTTTATGTTATTTAAATAATATCATAATTGATTAATAATAATTGTTTAAATTAACATAACTGATACTTTTGAATCATGCATTTTCTTTCAAATGGTTTAAAGGCTGAAATGTAAAGTTTAAAGCTTAAAAATCTTGCAGATACCCTACCACTTTGTTTCATGTTTTGTTACCCAGTGCTATGACATTCAGACTTTTTAAGCCTGACTTAGGTGTCAAAATTTGTAAAACATCTATGCAAGAAAAATATTTATTATAAATGGCCATAATATGTGACCCTTGACCGCAAAACCAGTCATAAGTGTAATTTTTTGAAAATTGAGATTTATACATCATCTGAAAGCTGAAAAAATAAACAAGGTTTCCACTGATGTATGGTTTGTTAGGACAGGACACTATTTGGCCGAGATACAACTATTTGAAAATCTGGAATCTGAGGGTGCAAAAAAATCTAAATATTGAGAAAATCGCCTTTAAAGTTGTCCAGATGAAGTTGTTAGCAATGCATATTACTAATCAAAAATTAAGTTTTTATATATTTACGGTAGGAAATTCACAAAATATCTTCATGGAACATGATCTTTACTTAATATCCTATTCATTTTTGGCATAAAAGAAAAATCAATCATTTTGACCCAAACAATGTATTTTTGGCTATTGCTACAAATAAACCCATGATATTTACAACTGGTTTTGTGGTACAGGGTCACATATTTAAAAGGACTGATAAAATAGAGATAAAAACCATAATAAAAAAACAACAATATTTTGTGTGCCTATTGGCTATTGCCATTAGGTTAGTCATGTTCATGCCAATTCCCTTCAGACTTTTTAAGCGTGACTTAAGCTTCAAACGTTTTTTGGGCCCAATGCAATAATTAATTGGCCCACTGACACTACTGAACTTTTTTGTAAGAACTGAAGGACGGTCTTATTATGGCGAACAAACTATGAGCTGCATCACCTGGTGTGAAACAGGCATCTGGATCCATAGATTCCTCGAGTTCAAAGTCCAAAGCATCTTCTCCATCTTTACCGAAGTGTCTGAGGTCCACCGTGCTTCCCTCCGAAGAGCTGGGAGCCACGTCAGACAGCTTCTGCAAGAGCAGCACAGACACATCATCACACGTTCCCATGGCAACGCCTCCACGTCACCGCCGAGATGATACATGTGCACATGGTTTCTGAAGTCGGTCGTTTCAGCTGAGTCACTGAGCAAAAGCTTAGAAGTAAGGCTTGCTTCATCTACTATATAGTACAAAGTAGTTCATATGCATTTTCAAACAATTATATGCCATTAACCATGCCAGTAAGATCTGAGATTAATCATAGTGAAAAAATATACATCCAAAACTTATTGCAAAATCATTTCATAGCAGCTCATATTAAGCCTGTCCAGAATTCATATGTTTCTACAGTACATTCTGTCTTTCAGTGCACAATCACTCAACTCACGTACTAAGCTATACATCAAGAGTTCAGATGTAAAACCAGCTAAAAGCCATCTCGGTCAAAAATGAGATAATGATACTGAGTGAATGCTCTCGACACATATTATACGTCCATCAAATACTTTTTCTTCAAACTCGCTAAAATACCAGCCTCTGCCCAATCAGAAGTACCGGCACTTACATATCACCTATACATCTGAGCCTGAGAAAAATGCATTTTTTAAAGAATGACATCAGATGGATTTAGCTGGTTTTGCATCTGAACTCTTCATATATATATATATATACACATATATATATATATATATATGAATTTTCAGTATCATTACTCCAGTCTTCAAATCATTCTAATATGCTGATTTATTAGGTTTATTATCAATGTTGGAAACAGTTGTGCTGCTTATTTTTTTTGGAACCTGTGATTCTGTGATTTTCAGGATTCTTTGATGAATAAAGCGTTAAAATGAACAGCATTTATTCAAAATAGAATTCTTTTCTAACAATAATCTAAAGTCTTTGCTATCACTTTTTATCAATTTTATACATTCTTGGTGAATAAAATTATTCATTTCTTTCCAAAAAAAAAAAAAAAAAAAATGTATGTGTACTGACCACAAACTTTTAAAAGGCAGCTAGTATTGTTACAAACGATTTCTATTTTTTTTTTAAAAAATGCTGTTCTATTTAACTTTTTATTTATTTAAGAATCTTGAAAAAAAGTATCACAGGTTCCAACAAAATATTCAGCAGCACAACTGTTTTCAACATTGATAATAAATCAGCATATTAGAACGATTTCTAAAGGATCATGTGATACTGAAAACTGGAGTAATGATGCTGAAAATTCAGCTTTTTATCACAGGAATAAATTACATTTTAAAATATATTCACATAGAAAACAGTTAATTTACATTAAAATAATATTTCACAATATTACTGTTTTATTTCTGGATTTTTTTATCAAATAAATGCAGCCTTGATGAGCATAAGAAACTTCTTTAAAAAACATTAAAAATCTTACTGATCTCAAACTTTTGAAAGGCAGTGTATGTTCAAACACCTTTAAAACAATTTAAGATCATTTCTGGTAATTAAAATTAAAGCTGAAATACAATAAAGTATAAACAATATATGAACATTTAAAAAAATTAGAGATGTTGCAAAAACATAGAGCTGTCAAACGATTAATCGCGATTAATCGCATACAAAATAAAAGTTTGAGTTTGCCTAATTTATGTGTGTGTACTGTGTGTAATTATTATGTATATATAAATACACACAAATTAATGTATATATTTAAGAGAAATATGTTATCTATGTAAAAAATATTTGTATTTATATATAATATAAATTATATAAAAATTATAATAAATACATATACTTGTAAATATTTCTTATATATGTACCTGAATGTGTTTGTATTTATATATACATAATAATTGCACACAGTACACACACATTTATTAGGCAAACTCAAACTTTTATTTTGTATGCGATTAATCGCGATTAATCGTTTGACAGCCCAATAAATAAACAAACAAACACAAAACTATTACATAAAATTACTTAAACAAACAAACAAAAAATAAATATTTGAAGTGAAAATAAAATTAAAAAAAATAAAAGCTAATTCAAAATATTACTATGATAGTATATTAATAAAACTACTATAAACACTAAAATAACACTGATGGGATATAGTGTTGACTGCAACTATACCAAGACTTCAGAGGCAGTAAGAACCAATGATCTATAATTTATAACAATATAATATAAAATTATATAATTTATATAGATCAGTGGTAGGAACTGATTGCACATCAGTTGAATAGCATGCATTTTAGCACATGCATTCTAGTGCATTTTCCAGCAAATTTTCACTTCTGGGTGAACCATTCCTTTAATGTGCTGCATTACAGTAGGTACATGGTGAAGTTTTGCTGAGCAAAAACCATCAGTTTTTCAGCTAATGCAGCTTGTGGAATGATGTAAGCATGCTATGATGAAATTAATAAGAACCAAGATGTCCTTGTTTGGCCCCAGACCTTTTCTGTCTAATGACATTTCCACAATCAGTGCAGTAATGCCATTGGTTTGGATATCTAGTACGTTTTAGCAAAATGCATGGAATTCTCAGATAATGGTGATTAGTTTGGCTAACTATACACTGCAAAAAATGATGTTCTTACTTAGTGTTCTTGTCTTGTTTTCTATTATAAATATCTAAACTTTCTTAAATTAAGATGCATTTACTTGACAAGTAAAATGACTTAAGATATTATGTTTTGTTTTCTGAAAAACAAAAAAACAAAACAAAAAAAAAATTCGTTTTTGCTTAAAACAAAAACGGGGTACAAAAATAATCTTAATTCAAAGGTTAAACAAGATCATTCTTCTTGCCCCATTGGCAGATATTTTTGCTTGTTTTAAGCAAAAACAAACAAAGAAAAAAAAAGATTATTTTTTCAGAAAACAAGACAATTTTTTTATTTGTAAAATAAATTCATCTTGATTTAGGAGTTTTTAGATATTTATACTAGAAAACAAGACAAAAATACTAATTAAGAAAATTATTTTTGCAGTGGCAGTGTTATGCTTTTATGCATTTGGCAGGTGTTTTTATCGTTTTTATCATTTGGCAGGTGTTTATTTTTGAAAATACACATTTTATGCATTCTGTGGGAATT
This sequence comes from Cirrhinus mrigala, assembly GCA_036247105.1. Taxonomy (NCBI): domain Eukaryota; kingdom Metazoa; phylum Chordata; class Actinopteri; order Cypriniformes; family Cyprinidae; genus Cirrhinus; species Cirrhinus mrigala. The sequence continues at coordinate 31,979,209 of CM070015.1, forward strand.
AAACCCATGACACTGGCACAATGCTACTGTTTACTGTAAATTTTGTTACTTGTAAATTTGCTTTCATTCTTGTCCAACTAACTTTATTCTGAATGAGAAACATTTCTCTATTTCCAACTATGTAGTTGTGTACGCATTTGCAGAGAGGCCTGAAATCAACTGTGTTTCAATGATTGAAAGAGAATGCTAACACCATTATCTTTGACTGAAGATAAACAAAAAATGATATTAGTGATATGGCAGGATTTGAAATGCAAAACAATCTGTTAGGTAGAAACATTTTCTTTATGGTTAGTTGGGATGCATATTAAAAAGGTCTTACAGGTCTCCTCTCATTGTAAACCTTGAGAGCGTCTCAGAAATGCTGCAAAGACAGATCACGTTAAAGGTGTAAGACAGACAACTGGGGGGAAAAAAAACACTGGCTGTCTTGTCTGGAGGTAAAAAGACTGGTCAGAGTGCTAGAATGTCAGATAAATCAATGAAAGCAATAATGCAGAATCATCTGTTGATGTCTAGGAGGCGATCAATCAGAGATCATGGCTCTGGTCCAAAACATAGTGAGCTGCCATGCTGTCTGCTGCCTACATTATCATGCTAAGAGTGCACTGAAGAACTGATTTTTCTAGGCTAACTGTAAAAAGCATAGCATGCATAATTTTTTTTTTTTTGCATGCATACAATGCTAAATTTCTCCAAATATTAAAAATACAACTACGTACATGGTAAATTAAAAGCAATTCAGCTTCCCGTGGGAGATGGTTTTATGCCATCACACTTCACAAAAAGCTGTAGACATTTTAGGACAACTTCAATCTTGTAGAGCTGGGTGATAAATCGATAACGATGATTTTTGCGCGATATGAATTTTCTCGATAAACAATAACAAGGGTTCGATACATGTTCGATATAATATTTACGCGGCAAAGGCGGAACAAAAGAGCGCTAGTCAAAACGCGCCACTCGGACTGTTTATCCGCTCGGACCAAAGTTCAAATGGTGGCACGGCGCGATCTTACACAAATGCGTTCACAAGCGGAGTCTCGGTCTTTAAACAGCGCCAATATGAAGCGCTTAGATTCAGTGAAGAGAACAAATGACTCGGTTTATAGCCAGATGAAACAGCGCTGACAAACAGAAGAAACACTGTGCGCAACGATACAGTCAGAAGGCTTTTTAATCTACAAATCGCCATCATTTACCATAGATTTACTGTAGTAGCACTAACTGCACTGTGGTATTGTGTCAGAAATGTGGGTATATTTGTGTTGAATTCTATGACATTATTAATGTAGACATGTATTAAATGTTTTGATGGAGGAATAATGGAATATAATTACAGCATTTTTGTGATTAAATAGCGTTTATGCATTTATACTAAATATATTTAGACTACCGTTTTTCATACAAATACCTAGGAACCATATCACATTTTTACCATGGTGTTGAGGTGCTATATTTGTGGTTTTAAAATTGTACAGATATTACTGATTTTGCTAATGAACATAAATCTACAAGTGCATCCTAACTCATGCTACTATCAAATGTGTATTTCTAAGAGACAAAAAATGTTATATTATTATTAATATTAATATTATCAGGTGACACATTTGATATTATATTACTCAAAACATGCAAAAAAAATTCTTTTAAGATATTTATTTTGTTAAAGAAAAATGACTGGAAAAAGTGTGAAGAATTAAAAAAACATGAAGTGTTTGTCATGTTCTGACATTAAAGAATATTTTAAAGCCATGTTTAATCGTCTGGTTTTAACAACTTTCACATTGTAGCAAAAATTTGCCTTTAAACTTGAAAGAAATAAAAAAATAAACATTTATCGTGATAATTATCAATATCGACTGATATTTATTTATAATTATTGTGATAATTTGTTGGCCATATCGCCCAGCCCTACTTTAAAGCTACTACCACAGAAATGATCAGCATATAGACAGATGGTTTTATGCGAAAACCACAGACCGCCACATCTTTCTTTCCCAGCAGAAAGCAAATGGGCATGTTATCATGAGGCTAGCATTCACACTCAGCACTTAAATGGCAGATAATGCAATCTGAAGACTGATATTCCCTGACCTCTCTTCCATAATGGGTCAAGCTACATGTTGATGTCATCCACAATGCCCTTTTGCAATTAACCCGACTGGAAAAAAGAAAACTGACCACAATTACGCCAATGATAAATTCAGTGGCAGAACTGAAAAGCTGTCATTTTTAGTACCATGTACATGACAATAACTACACCAAAGTACTGGACTCTGGAGGACAAGACATCATTTGCACTGTTATTCAGGTATTTAGACGTAAATTGGGTCCTTAAGCCAACACAAATGAAATACGGCAACTACCCTGAATGATGTGCATTATACCAACCTGGAGCATGAAAAAATGTAAATGATACAGCCATTTATTTCCGCAAATTAGTGTGCATTACTTGCGAATACAATTCACACACTCCACAGCCACCATTTAAAGGTGACTTAGATGCGCACTAGTAAAAGTGGTGTCGGAAAACCACTTGTCTGATATCCAACAGTCTTTTACTTGTGGTATTAATGCATTTTCAATGAACGGATCATGATCGGATTGCACTTGACCACATCAAAAGCCAGGAGATCGGATCACTAAAAAACCTATTTGGAGTCTGATGTTGATGTTGATCATTTCAGTCATTTGCTCACCTGGTTAAATCAATATACCATTATTTATTAAATTAATTCTGCGCATTACAACTTGCTATCTCATTTCTTTCTCCAAGCTCTTCTAAACCCTAAAAACAAACTATACTGAGTAATGCAAAACCATATACCTTATTTTTAGCTGTTAAAATGACAAAAAACATCCTGAATTGTGTACTGTATCAATGCTTTCAAATTTGCCTAATTGCCTCAGAAATGCTTCAGTTAATGCAGTCTCTCACATAACATACAACTACTCAAAACTCTACAGTTTTTTAATGGAAAAAGGAAATGAGTAACTTTTTTCAGCAAAGGCATATTGCAAAAAAAAAAAAATCTAAATACTAAGAAAATCACCTTTATGGTTAGTTGGGATGCATATTATTTTCTATGGAAATCACATTTCACAATATTACTGTTTTATTTCTGGATTTTTGATTAAATAAATGCAGTCTTGATGAGCATAACTTAATTTAAAAAAAAAAAAACATTAAAAAATCTTACTGATCTCAAACTTTTGAATGGCATTGTATGTCCAAACACCACGTAAAAGTGTATTTTGCATAATAGATGCTCTTTTAAACTATTAAAGAGCATTTCTCGTGACTGAAATTAAAACAATAAAGTATAAACATTATATGAAAATGTTAAACTTTGAAAAACTTTAAACTTAGAGCTGAAAATTAGAGATGTTGCAAATACAAATAAATAAATATTACAAAAAAGTTAAAACAAACTAAAATTGCAATGAAATAAACAATAAAAGCAAACTCAAAATATTGCTATGATAGTATACAAGTAAAACTAATAATAACACTAAAATAACACTAATGGGATATAGTGTTGACTGTAACTAAACCAAGACTTCAGAGGCAGTAAGAACCAACGATCTATAATTTATACCAATATACTTTAAAATAATATCATTTATATAGATCAGTGGTAAAAACTGATTGCACATCATTTTAGCACATGCATTTTAGTGCATTTTTCAGCATATTTTTATTTCTGAGTGAACCATTCCTGTAATGTGCTGCATTTCTTCAGCAAAAACATATTGCAAAAAAATACTAAGAAAATTGCCTTTAAAGTTGTTCAAATGAAGTTTTTAGCAATGCATATTATTAATCAAAAATTTAATTTTAATATATTAATGGTAGGAAATTTCCAAAATATCTTCATGGAACATGATCTTTATTTTATATCCTAATGATTTTTAGCATAAACGAAAAATCGATAATTTTGACCCATACAATGTATTTTTGGCTATTGCTACAAATATACCCATGCTACTTATGACTGGCTTTGTGGTCCATTGTGGCTTATAGATTTTTTTTTTTTTAACCAATATCAGTCCTGATAATAACCAAAAATTCATTCATTTTCAGGATTTTAACTGATCTGAGTTCAATTTGAAAAAAATGTCAAAAAAAATTTTAAACATCAAGCTTACCTCTTTATCCTCCTCTAGGTCTGAAGAAAGGCTACTGAAATCCTCAGTGTTGAGGCACTCAAAGTCAGACTCTTCAACAGCGATCGGGACACTGACGGTCAAGCTTGGGTTGCTGATAAAATTCTCGATGTCACTATCCACGTCCGTTCCTGCAGTGCCTTTAACCAGCTCTAGTGTGGTGTGGTTGGAGTTGTCATTTATTCCCTTGCTGCTTCTCAAAATCACATTCCCATCTATGGTATTCTTTTTCGCCTTCCTCCTTCTTATGCAGCCGCTCCGGAAGAAATTCTGAAGGCAGGCCTTAACTAAAGTGAAACCTCTCTTGATTCGATCAACCGCTATCTGCAGATTGTTCTTTTCACCCTCAGGTTCATTGGCCGTGAGGTTGTCGGCACTGAACGAGCTGAGCAGCAGAGCGAGGAACAGGTTCAAAACCTGCAAAATTTGGAAGAAACCAACTACAGATTGAAACAGTTCATGTTTATTTGATGTTAAATGAGAAGTACACTTCCAGAACAACTATTCACATATAATGTACTCACCCCCTTGTCATCCAAGATGTTCATGTCTTTCTGTCTTCAGTCGTGAAGAAATTATGGTTTTTGAGGAAAGCATTTCAGGATTTTTCTCCATATAATGGACTTAATTGGTGCCCCGATTTTGAACTTCCGAAATGTAGTTTAAATGCAGCTTCAAAGGGCTCTAAACGATCCCAGCCGAGGAAGAAGTGTTTTATCTAGCAAAATGATCTGTAATTTTTTTCGGAAAGTAAAAATTTGTATACTTTTTCAGCACAAAAGCTTGTGTAGCACAGGCTCTGGTGTACTATTGAATCTTGCCGAAAGGTCACGCGGGAACGTAGGCGGAACTACAGACCCAGTGTTTACAAAGCGAACGTGCAAAGACTAAGAAAGTGCAAGGAAGTCAAACACTGTTTACAAACAGAGGTACAACGACGTCGGACGATTCTGAAGTTGTAGGAGAAAATAAGATGGAGTTTTTCACCATACTCTACCTTTCTGAGCCGGAGTACACAGACGATGAACTTAGACGTGATTCGTAGTAGTGATGGGAAGTTCGGATCATTTTACCGACTCGGACCTTTGAGTCTCGTTCAGCAAAATAAACAAATCTTTTTTCGAGTCATTTCGTTCATTTTAGCAAAATACAATTAAAATGTCACGTGTTACCTCCCTAACACATCTACTGCTTACACAAACGTTGATCACACTACAAACAAGACAAAACTATAATGCTAAGAAACAGAATATATTAATTAATTGTTTACCTGGGTCTTTAGTCTATGATTAGCTCACCTCACATCTTATCTGACAAGTTTTCGGGTTTGAGTAGTTTGTTCATCACGTGACAGCCCCGTAAGCTTAACCAATGCAGTGTGAGCCGGAAAAAGAATTGATTAGTTCATCTCTCAAATCTTCGGGTTCGAGTTGTTCGTTCATCATTTGTGTGTTCGTGACAGCCCCATAAGATGAACGAACGACTCAAAAAACCTGAAGACTCGAAAAAGGTGAACTAATTCCAGTACAGAACCTAATAGGATGTTGCGCATGCGCGACTGAACGAATCACTCCCCGAGACAACTCATTCTTCCCGAGTCACGTTAAAGATTCATTCAAAATGAACGAATTGTTCAAGAACGACCAATCACTAATTCGTAGCATCGTGGACGCGCATCCCAGAGCCTGTGCTACACAAGCTTTTGTGCTTAAAAAGTATACAAATTTTTATTTTTTGAAAAAAATGACAGATCGTTTCACTAGATAAGACCCTTCATCCTCGGCTGGGATCGTTTAGAGTCCTTTGAAGCTGCATTTAAACTACATTTTGGAAGTTCAAACTCGGGGCACCAATGAAGTCAATTATATGAAGAAAAATCCTGAAATGCTTTCCTCAAAAACCATAATTTCTTTATGACTGAAGACAGAAAGACATGAACATCTTGGATGACAAGGGGGTGAGTACATTATATGTAAATTTTTGTTCTGGAAGTGGAGTTCTCCTTTAATTCATTGAAGTGAAATATACATACCACCAGATTTCCGATCACCATGACCATCAAGAACACAATTAAGCACAACGGCTGTCCAGACACTTGCATGCAGTCCCACATGGTCTCGATCCACTCTCCGCACAACACCCTGAAGACGATCAGGAACGAGTGGAAGAAGTCGTTCATGTGCCAGCGAGGAAGCGTGCAATCCTCAGAAATCTTACATACACAGTCACGGTAGTTCTTGCCGAACAGCTGCATGCCCACCACAGCGAAGATGAAGACGATGATGGCCAGCACAAGCGTCAGGTTGCTCAAGGCGCCTAGTGAGTTGCCAATGATCTTGATCAGCATGTTCAGAGTCGGCCAGGATTTAGCGAGTTTGAAGACTCTCAGCTGTTGCAATTAAGGGACGAAAAAGATTAGTATGATCAAGCAGAAATGCATAATATAGATTTAAAAATTTTACAACATTTTACAACAAGTATTTCTTATACTGTACATTATAATGCAGTGAAGTGTAAATTCACTTAAAGTTTTGTTATGAATTTATGAATTTTAAAAAAAGTCTCTTATGCTCACAAAAGCTGCATTTATTTGATCAAAAATGCGGAAAAAAATGTAATACTGTGAAATATTATTACAATTTAAAATGATAGTTTTCTATTTTAATATACTATAAAATAGAATTAATTTCTGTGATGAAAAAAAATGAATTTTCAGCATCATAACTACAGTCTTCAGTGTCACGTGATCCTTTAGAAATCATTCTAATCATAATATGCTGATTTATTATCAGTGTTGGAACTTTGGAACTTGAAATATGTTTTTCAGGATTCTTTGATGAATAAAATGTTAAAAACAACATAATTTATTCAAAATACAAAATACTTTATCACTACTGTTTATTAGTTTAACACATCGTTGCTGAATAAAAGCATTAATTTCTTTCAGAAAAAGAAAGAAAAAAAATAGACACCAAACTGTTATACGGTATTGTATCTTGTTACAAATTATATCTATTTCAAAACATCCAACATTTATAATAAATCAGCATATTAGAATGATTTCTAAAGAATCATGTGACGCTGAAGACTGCAGTATTGGCTGATGAAAATTCAATAAATTATATTTTAAAGTACATTAATATAGACAACCATTATTTTAAACTGCAATAATATTACTGTTTTTTCTGTATTATCAATCAAATAAAATGCACTCTTGATCTTACTGATCCCAAACTTTTAAACAGCAGTGTACAGTAGTCAACATTCGAAGTGGATTAAAACCTTTCAAAGTTGTCCTAAAACCAAAACAATACCCGTTCTTGTCTTAGGACAACTTTGATAAACTTTTTTGATCCACTTCAAATGTTGACTACTCTATATACTGTTCAAATTTTTTTATATATATTTTTGAAGTCTCTTATACTCACCAAGGTTGCATTTATTTAATTAAAGATTATTATTTTGTCATTTATTTTGAGTTTTACTCAAAGAATCTACAAAAATATTGTTTTCAGCATACCGGAAGAAATATTTAAGCACTGTATCAACAAATTAAAATAATTTCTCTCGCTATATACGTTTAACAACATCAAGAAATTAATTTTATTCACTACAGAAATATAAATAATATAAAACAATTAGTAAAATGTTGAATTTCAATGCTGAAATTGATTTAGATGGAGTATAGCATGACAAATTCCCGTGTTGACTTCCCAAATATACTAAAAAACTTTAATATGCTAACAAATATAAAAATGCACTGCTAAAAATAAAAAAAAATATAGATATGTAAAATTTTTTTAAAGAAGTTTCTTATGCTCATCAAGGATGCATTTATTTGATAAAAAATCTAGAAAATTGTGAAAAATACTTTGAAATATTATTTCAATGTAAAAACTGTAAAATGCAATTTATTTCTGTGATGCAAAGCTGAATTTTCAGCATCATTACTATTTATTCTATACTATTTATACTATTCATTACATCATTATTATTACAGTTTTCAGTATCACATGATCCTTCAGAAATCATTTTAATATGCTGATTTATTTTCAATGTTGAAAACAGTTTTGCTGCTTGATATTTTGTTGGAACCTGTGATACTTTTTTCAGGATTCTTTAATAAATAAAAAGTTAAATAGAACAGCATTTATTTAAAATAATAATCTGTTGTAACAATATAAACTACATTTTTGAAAGAAATTAATACTTTTATTCACCAAGGATGTGTTAAATTTTTAAAAAGTGATAGAAATAACTTATATTGTTAGAAAAGATTTCTATTTTGAATAAATGCTGTTTTTTTTTTGTTTTTTTTTGACATTTTATTCATCAAACATCCTGAAAAAAGAATGACAGGTTCCAAAAAATATTAAGCAGCAAAACTTTGATAATAAAAGTAATAAATAAAATTAAATTAAAAGTTGACACTCAAGTAATGGCTGACGAAAAAAATTCAGCGTTGCATCACAGGAATAAATGACATTTTAAAATATATTAAAATAGAAAACCATTATTTTAAACTGTAATAATATTTTGCAATATTACAGTTTTTTACTGTATTTTTGATCAATTAAATGCAACCTTGATAAGCATAAGAGAATTCTTCAACAAATCTTACAGATCCCAATCTTTTGAACAACAGTGTACATATCCTTATGTGGTAGGGTGAGTAAAAATGATGGCAGTTCCAGTAAAAATTCTGTGTGACACACAGATTTTGGTCAAAAGAAGGTAACTTGGAAGACAGTATTACGTATAGTTTCAGACTGAAAGGACAACTATGCTGCCTCTTATATGCCTTTCTATAGGTTTTAGAGCCATTAGGTGTAATGCATGACAGTGATTCTCTTACCAGTCTGAATGGCCTAAGAATACCGATTCCAGACACCACATTTGTCAAACAAAGTTCCAGAAGACTCAGCGTGACTATGATGCTGTCGAAGATATTCCAGCCTTCCTGAAAGTAAGTGTACGGGTCCAATGCGATTATCTTGAATATCATTTCTGCTGTAAAGATGGCTATAAATACCTGTAGGCAAGGAGAAAATTAAAACTTTTTAAATTAACTTTTTTTTTTTAACAAAACTACAGCCATCTGACTAAATTTGTAATTAATACAAAATACTATTTTACTACTATAGTACCTATAAAAACCTTTTTAAAATGAGCAACATGCAATATTTTACAAAACTAGAGCTGTTTACTGAATAAATTAGTAATAAAAAAAAAACATTACATAACTAATGTGGATTTACTGCTCATTTTTATCAATCATTTATGAGAAAATATCACAACAAATAAAGTGGCTTATATTCTTAATAGTCAAAATACTATTTTAATATGGGTCAATGACGTGACACCTACATTTTCTATCCGATTCCATTTATTCAGTTAAAAATGGGTTTAAATGCATTGAAAAGATGCCATATATATGAAGTACCTCTCCTATGTATGGACCCACTTTAACTTTTCAAAAAAAGATTAGTTATTTGTAATTTTTCTGTTATGCAAAGTGTCAAAATATTATGTGGTGTGACCGTCTGACCATAACTGTTGCTTTGGAAACGTCTTTGAAATTTAACTTAAATGATTCAGATTAATTTTCTGCACTATTTGGCATGATTTCCAAAGTGTTTTGTAATCCCGTATAAAATTGCAAAGCATTTGTATTTATATTTTTATCATAATTTCCAAACAAACTTTGTCTGATGATTTCCATTTTATGAAATATCATGCGACCATCCAGAAACTACCATTTTGAGACTATTATGTTGAAATCCATTCAAATATAGGACTCTGCATCATATACCAGTTCACCAATGATCCATGGAAGTGTCAAGCAGGTTTGTAAAAAAAATAAGCTTTTTAACGGCTGGTGTGTAGTCCCCACATTTGAATATCATGTGGTATGACCTAAAAAAAAACCCTATGAATATTAAGTTATTTTTACAAGTATTTATTTATATTATAAATTTCATAGTGACCTTTTGTGGGAAACTAGCTTATTTTGTTTAAGTGGCCAATTCTGTGCTTGTAAATTTTGACTGAATTTGAAATATCATGTGGTGCGACCACTGCTGAGTGTTTTACATTATAGATAAATGTCCCAGATTGGCTTTTTGTGCTTTTATATTCAATTAATGGTTTATATAATTGAAAAACTTTATTTTAGTATCATTTGGAATAGATTTTTATGCAATTTGGGTAATTTCAGAAATAACTTGGTCTGAAGAAACGCCTACAGGTTATGCCATGTGCTGCACTTTTTTTTAATTATATAAGGTCACTCTGCGTCATTTGGAGCGACCACTCATCATGTGGTGCGACCAATAATAGGAATATCTGTATTAAAATAAAAATAAAATATCTAATTTCTGTGGTTGAAATATGAATAACTACAACAGTATACTTAACTGAATAGTATTTTTTATCAGTTTTATGCAATTTACAGGAAAAATAAGTCTGCTAACTACATTTAAGAAGGCAACTTATAAAACGTATAATTTATAAAACAAAAATATGAGATCATCATTTACAAAAACTCAAAATAAATGCAAATACTTTGTTTCTAAACACTTTAATTACTCAGAACATCTAAAAAAAATGTAAGCATGTTAAGTAAATTAATTAATTTTAATATAAATCATGGTCGCACCACATGATATTTTCCACAAGGCTATGGCCAATTCATCGAGATGAAAAAACACTAAAATCACTTCATTTTAAATTTTAATATGAATTTATGTGTAAACAACATTCTTAGTGCTTGAACAATTGCAAGAGATATTATAATTTTATTTTTTGTTAGAATTGGCCTGTCCAAAATCCTTATACGTCAATGGCCCATATAAATTTAATTAGTAAATTCACACTCCTCCTTTTCCGTAAGGCTGCACACTAACAATAATAACTCTTTCCAGAATAACAGAACAAGTCTTACAATATTGTACATGAGGGCATTTCATATTCATTAAAATGCTGATATAAACGTTCTTACCACGTTGGCATTTACAAGCATGGTTGAATAGTGGGGCTCCATAGGGTGATACTCCATGGCCATGAATACTGTGTTTATCACGATGCAAATGGTGATAAACAGATCTGCGAAGGGGTCCATCACAATCATGTGGACAATATTCTTTATCTTCAGCCATGTGGGACTGCAATCCCAGATCAGATAATTCTCTGCAAACTCGAACCAGTACTCCACACACTTCTGTTTCCAGACCTCCGACGCTGCCGTGTTGAACAAAAAATGACAACGACAATTTGAAAGCTGCATGTGAACTAGCATGAATTTTGGCAACATTTGGAACAAACAGAAATGAGCAAACAGGACTTCATCTAAAAGCAATCATTTCTTTCGACTTCACTGAAAGAATTTTTCTTCTGTGAAAAATAAAAAGGCGGGAAACGTAACAATTTTGTAATCCTGGGCTGAAATTCAAATGTCATTTTTATGACATTTAAAAAAAAACACCTCAGAACTTTTTTTGCCAAAAAAATCTCCCTCACAGTGGGCCTCATTTATCAATCTAACGTAGAAGCGTGCGCAGATTCGTGCGCACAAATCAACTTACGACGGAGTTCACATGTGATTCATGAAACATTCGTATGCCGCCAATCCCGCTGTACAAACGATCGTGTGTCGATAAATGTGGCAGCTGAAGACAATCACGCCCCTAAAAACATCCCAATTTAGAAGCCTAGCCCCTAGAGTTTATGACATGGAGAAACGAAACCCAGGCAAAAAGAGGAAGCAAACTCATGAAAGAGAAATTGATCTTATTCTAAAAACACCCTTTAACCTTATATTTGCAAACAATGGCATTAATTTATACAGTATATATATATATATATAACAAAATATTTATAAACATTATAGCTTACGGGGGCAGCCGTGACCTAATGGTTAGGGAGTCGGGCTTGTAATCGAAAGGTTGCGGGTTCGAGTCCCAGGTCCGGCAGGGATTGAAGGTGGAGGGAGCGAATAACCAACACTCTCTCCACACACTGCTCTGTGTGTGCGTTTGTTCACTACTCACTACTGTGTGTGTGCGCGTTTGTTCACTACTCACTACTGTGTGTGTGCACTTGGATGGGTTAAATGCGGAGCACAAATTCCGAGTATGGGCCACCATACTTGGCCACACATCATGTCCTTTCCTTCCTTTCCTATTTACAACAAACCCTTTAAATTGAACGGTATTACAGAACGAAAAATGCGTAGCTATAAAATCTTATATTAAAGGAGAACACTTTCAGAACAACAATTTACAAAAAATTTACTTACCCCCTTATCATCCAAGATGTTCATGTCTTTCTGAAGAAATTGTGGTTTTTGAGGAAAGTGTTTTTTCTCCATGTAATGGTCTTCATTGGTGCCCCGATTTTGAACTTCCAAAATACGGTTTAAATGCAGCTTCAAAGGACTCTAAATGATCCCAGCCAAGGAAAAAGGGTCTTATCTAGTGAAACGATTGGCCATTTTTTTTGGAAAATAAACATTTGTATACTTTTTAAGCACAAAAGCTCGTGTAGCACAGGCTCTAGGATGCGCGTTCACGACACTACGTACTATTGAATCACGTCGAAAGGTCACGCGGAACGTAGGCGGAACTACATGAGCTTTTGTGCTTAAAAAGTATACAAATTTTTATTTTCCGAAAAAAATGACAGATCGTTTCGCTAGATAAGACCCTTCTTCCTCAGCTGGGATCGTTTAGAGCCCTTTGAAGCCGCATTTAAACTACATTTTGGAAGTTTAAAATTGGGGCACCAATGAAGTCCATTATATGGAGAAAAATCCTGAAATGTTTTCCTCAAAAACCATAATTTCTTCACGACTGAAGACAGAAAGACATGAACATTTTGGATGACAAGGGGGTGAGTAAATTATTTGTAAATTGTTGTTCTGGAAGTGGACCTCTCCTTTAATAGTAAAACACAAATTAGGCTAGCGAATACAAAATACAAACTTAGAGCTAAAATTAATAAATGTGTAAAGCAAAACTAATCAACTAATCTCATCAACATCCAAATGTTTCCATTTTTTGCCATGTAACATTTGTTTGCTAAACTATTATCCATGATGTTGTTGAAATGCAGAATAAAAAATAAAATAAAAATATTTAGACAAAAAAATATATTATCCATGATAAAAACAAGTCTTTGTACTTCACTTGTGTTCCAATTATCCATGTGAAACATCCTTCACATGCGCAAAAATGTTTATTTTAGCGCAGCACGCTGATTTTACAGCGGACCTTTTAAACTGAGCAGTGTAACTTTTATGTTTGGTTGAATGCATTTTAGTTTGATTAATGGCTGAAATGTCAAGTTCGCAATGCTGAAGTTTGTGTGTGTGTGTGATCAGTTACATTTAATAAAGATATAACAAATAAAATGCATTAAAGGAACACTGCACTTTTGCTAGGTCGATATGGCTAGGAACTATACTCTCTATACTCTATACTATACTCTCATTTCAGCGTAATAATCAAAGAACTTGGGTCCAGCAGGCGCAATAATATTACGCAGCGCCTGAAAGTGACCGGCACTAAGTTTGTGTAGATGCAGAGTTGTAATATCATTGCGCCTGCTGCACCCATGGTACGGCAGCAAAGTTCCTTGATTATTACGCCGGAATAAGAGTATAGTTCCTAACCATATCAGCCTAGAAAATCGCAACTTTTAATTTTCCGTCAGTCGTAGTACACGATGTAACTACAGAAGAGTCAAGTTTTAAATTGGAAAAATATCATCTTTATATATGGTCATTTTTGAGCGAGATGCTATCGGTCTAATCAGATTCAATGATCTATGCTAAGCTATGCTAAAAGTGCCACCGCCAGACTCTGAATGGATTCGAAAATGGTAAAATTTAACTGTTTAACTCTAGGGCAGTTGGACAATGAGCCTATTTTCAAGCCTGTGTTCCTTTAAGAGTGTCACAAAAACGAAAGTGGCCTATATTTGTCGCAGAGGTTTTTTTCCTTTGTTAATCTGTTAATTATTTAAGAGAAATATATTTCGTTTAGGCTAGCCCTATTTATTTTATTTATTAGCCCTTTAATAATTTCTGTTTGTCTCCGTTCACCGAAGTGCAGCAGGTGGGTGATGCAACGATGTGTAAATCCTCATGGTCTGTTGTTTATGCTGCTATTTGCGCATATAAATCTGACGCCCTAAACAAATAAAAAAGCTTTGTTTGTCAGCCAGGAAAATAATCTAAATCAGGGGTCACTAAACTTGTTCCTGGAGGGCCGGTGTCCTGCAGAGTTTACCTCCAACTTTCCTCAAAACACTTGCCCTGAAGTTTTAAGTATACCTAGTAAGACCTTGATTAGCTGGTTTAGGTGTGTTTGATTAGGGTTGGAGCTAAACTCTGCAGGGACACCGGCCCTCCAGGACTGGGTCTGGTGACCCCTGATCTAAATTAACAAAATGCTGCCATTTTATAATTCTCTGTGCTGCACGCAATTTCAGGCTAACTCAAAAACTTGCGTACACAAGCTCAGACTTGACGTGAGATTTGATCGTAGCCACCGCTCACGACCATATTGACAAATTCCAAGTTTTGCGTAGAAACGACTGTACGCCCAATTGTCGTACATTCGTTTCACAAATGAGGCCCAGTGAGTTTCTTGTAAGCAGCTTGTTCACACAGAATGCATTTTTACTTAGTATTTAGTTAGTTTCTTAATTTCCTTAGTGCTAGTCTTTCATAGTTTTTCGATGAGAACATACACTAGACATGTATTTGATCACTGCATTTGCAACACTGTAAAAAATGACTGTGAACTTAACAGTAAGATACTGTAAAAATGCTACAGTAAAATGTTAAATGGTTAACAGTAAAAATATTTCAACGGTAAAAAACTGTATTGGGCATTGCATGTCATTTTACGGTAGTATACTCTTTCCGGTAAGAGAAAAAGAATGCACAAGTTACAGTGAATAACCATAAATTGACGCTCCCAATTTCCTGTGTTGCATTTTAAATTTGATGCTTTTTTTGTTTTGGAAATAACTGTTTCTTCTTGATTTTTTCTTATCAGTTGTGTACATTAGGGTTGTATGTTACATCTATTGTTGTTAAATGAATGTTTATTGCATTATTTCAGTGCACCCTCTATATGTGTTCAGTGTTTGTGTGAATGACAATGTGCACATTGTGACGCTGGCCCACAAAACCAGTCTTAAGTAGCACGGGTATATTTGAAGCAATAGCCATAAATACACTCTATGGGTCAAAATTATAAATTTTTCTTTTATGCCAAAAATCATTAGGATATTAAGTAAAGATCATGTTTCATGAAGATATTTTGTAAATTTTCTACTGTAAATATATCAAAACTTAATTTTTGATTAGTAATATGCATTGCTAAGAACTTAATTTGGACAACTTTAAAGGCTTTAAATTTATGGCTTTAAATATTTCGACTTTTTTTTGCACTCTCAGATTCCAGATTTCAAACAGTTGTATCTCTGACAAATATTGACCTATCCTATTAAACCATACATCAATGGAAAGATTATTTATTCAGCTTGCAGGTGATGTATAAATCTCAAATTTTAAAAAATTGACCCTTAAGACTGGTTTTGTGGTCCAGGGTCTCATATATGTTAATACTTAAAAGTTGCTTGTGATGGGCTTTTGTTCATCATGTGACTTTCTCATCACCACCTGCTTTTGGTGGTTATCAGTGCATTACAAAAGTACAAAACAGATTTCAGTACTTCAATACGTTGGTATATTAACATTAATGAAATTACAGTATTTAAATGTAAAATTTAAGTTAAAACTGTAAAAACATTGTTACTGTATTTTTTACAGTAAAACTGTGGCAGCTGCTGTTTTTTTTTTTTTACAGTAAATTTACAGATTTTTTTGCAGTGTACTTTTGCAGCGTCCTGTGTATGATGCCCTAAAAACAAAGGGCTTAAGTTATAAGTAAAAAAAAAAATGCATCGAGACTTTGTGTTTCTTTCCCCATTCCACATTTTCCAAAAGAAAAATGCATACCGTAAACCATCCCTAAGTGTGATTGGCATTATAGGGCTTCTTACGGTCAATAGTGTTGTTGCTGCCACTTGCTACGCTCAAAGCTCGCTGTCTCACTGATTGTTCATATAGAAAAGACCTCGAAAAGCTCTTCGAATCACATCGGCGTCGACATTCTTCATCTGTGTCTAACTGTAAAGAGATCACATCAACACCAAATACATTAACAAATGTTACAACAGTGCTTCATTAGTGTTTGCAAGGCCAAAGATTCCTTTATTCAACTAAGTGAATTCAGGCAATGTATAAAACATCTCAGATTGATATTTCACAAAAATATGGCATATAAAAAATAAATCAAATTAAACATGTTTCAAATGTTTTGAAACATAACATATTATTCCTGATGATAAATTTCAGATTTTTTTGGACCCACTTAAAAGATCTTTGCATGTTTCAATTTTTCTATACAGACTATTTTTTCTACATTTGAATTGGAGAAATAAAAATGGCTGGTGGACAAAAGGTTATTTTCATCAAGTTTAATACGATTCTTTTGCTGCCTTGCAAGCACTGCGATTTCATTCTGGACAATTTAACCACTTTGAAAATGCCTTTTTTGTGCTAAATGTCACCTGTACACCTTAGCACATTACAAATGTTTATGCAATACAAAAAAATGCTTTATATAAGACAAAAGTTTAAAAAGTTGTAAAAAAAATAGTTACAATTAAATTTTAGTCATAAAAGTCAAATGTAGAATAACATGCTTGAAATGCATGCTTTAACACACTTTTTTTATATGAAATTAACTGCTGAAAAAATTGACAAGTTAATTGATTTTCAAAATATATGTTAGTTGCAGTACCATTGCTAATGCCTATTTTTATGTCTTTATATGCTGATAACATGCTGTCATCCAGGAAAACAATTTAAATTGTTTATTGTCACAACTTGATTTGCAAGCTCACACACAGAATGTGCATGCAATGAACTTCCACAGGAATCTCTGCAGATTTCTGCAGAAAGTGAATCTGATCACTCATAAGTTCCCTGCCGTTTAATGATTTATTTATTAAATATTTTGCATTTGATTATGCAGCTCTTTTTTACATATTTAAATCCATCCCACAGAATTCTGCAGATTTTCAGCAAAAAAACAAGTCAGCAAAAAACAAAACAAAAAAAGCGCACAGATTTATGTAAAATAAAGAGACAATTATTATAAAAATGTGCACTTCAAAACTAAAGCATCACAGGCATCAAAAGAAACCCAGAGCAACAGCACATGCATCATATGTGCTTACGCAAGTGTCGTCAAACGTGGCTCTTTTTCTGGTCACCTCCGGCGTCAATATTCCGGAGGGCGAGTTGGGTGAAGAAGCTCCGCCCGACACTATGACTATGCCATTGCTGTCGGCCATGTACCGCGCTTTTCCGTTAGACGGCAACAGTATACGTGGCGTCAGACTACTTTTGCTATGAGTGCTGTAAAGCCGAGAGGGTAAAAACAGAGAACTGCCCGTCTCCTCACACATGCTTTGCTCGTCGTCGGCATAGTTGTTTTCTGAATGCACACGGCCGCGGAAGCTGAAGACGCTACCTTTGCTTTCTCGACGTGGGGTGAGGATCGAGCCCTGAAAACTCAGGGGGGACTGAGGAGAAAAACAAGCCTTATAAATACATTGCGAAAATACATTGAAGGGAACATCGGATGCAAAATTCACTTTGACATGGTGTTTGCATATAAATGTGTGTGGACACAACCAGCCCACAATGATAAAAGTCCATTCATTTAATACTTAAAAAACCAAAACAGTCTCAATTATCAAGCTGTTTTGATTTTCTGAGCAGTATGATGTCATATTGCTCAGGCCCCACCCTCAGCTGCTGACTGACTGTCCCATATTAGCATATTTCCACCCTCAGCCAGTTGCACGCTCGAAAAGCCGTTGTGACAATGTCTCATAAGCAATGCAGGCGTTTTGTAGTTGGATGTAAAAGTGAACATAAGAGTCTTCAGTACGCAGTAGATTAGTTTTGTTTTTGATTGTAACGCGCAACAGAAGAGAGGGGCGGTGTGAGAAGAGCTCATTATGATTTAAAGAGACATGCACCAAAATGGCTCGCTGTGAACAAAGCTATTTCTGATAAGGTAAACAGGTGTTGTTTTACACGACCATTGAGGAATTTTAACCACGGTATGTTGCAGACATTTCATGAAGACCCTAAAGAATCATACAGAAGACTTTAAAGAAGACCCTAAATAATCATACCAACTTGTGGAGAATAGGCATCCAATGTCCCCTTTAAGGCATATGAGGATGTAACCTGACTAACAGATGAAAGAAATCCCAACTTACAACTTGTGCCAATTTGCCAAGCCACCTTTATCAACTGTTCGGCATATTATCATATATAACAATAACAGTAACTACATAAGCATCCCTATCAATGCATGATAACTGATTGGCTGTCAATGTGTTTATTATTTATCAGCCGGAAAAAACACTATAAAAATGATTTCATTGATTTTGTTTCTCATTATACAGTTAAAGTCAAAGTTTGCATCTCCCTTTCAGAATCATTAAAAATGTTAATTATTTTACCAAAAAAAGAGGGATCATACAAAATGCATGTTATTTTTTATTTAGTACTGACCTGAATAAGATATTTCACATAAAATACATTTACATATAGTCCACAAGAGAAAATTATAGAAGAATTTATAAGAATGACCCTGTTCAAAAGTTTACATACACTTGATTCTTAACAATTGTTGTTACCTGAATGATCCACAGCTGTGTTTTTTTGTTTAGTAATAGTTGTTCATGAGTCCCTTGTTTGCCCTGAACAGTTAAACTGCCTGCTGTTCTTCAGAAAAATTCTTCAGGTCCCACAAATTTTGGCTTTCCAGCATTTTTGTGTGTTTGAACCCTTTTCAACAATGACTGTATGATTTTGAGATTCATCTTTTCACACTGAGGACAACTGAGGGACTCATATGCAACTATTACAAAAGGTTCAAACACTCACTGATGCTTCAGAAGGAAACACAATGCATTAATAGCCGGGGGTGAAAACTTTTGAACAGGATGGAGATGTGTACATTGTTCTTACTTTGCCTAAATATCATATTTTTTTTATTTAGTACTGCCCTTCAGAGGCTAAAGAAGATACTTACATGTTTTCCAGAAGATAAAATAAGTTAGATTTACCCTGATATTCAAATTCAATTAATGCATTGTGTTTACTTCTGGAGCATCAGTGAGTGTTTGAACCTTCTGTAATAGTTGCATATGAGTCCCTCAGTTGTCCTCAGTGTAAAAAAATGGATCTCAAAATCATACAGTCATTGTTGGAAAGGGTTCAAATACACAAAAATGCCAAAGAATTTGTTGGACCTGAAGGATTTTTCTGAAGAACAGCAGGCAGTTTAACTGTTCAGGACAAACAAGGGATTCATGAACAACTATCACTAAACAAACAAAACAAAAAAAAAAAAACACAGATGTGGATCATTCAGGTAACAACACAGTACATCAAGCGTATGTAAACTTTTGAACTGGGCCATTTTCATAAATTCAAATATTATTTTCTCTCGTGAACTATATGTGAACATCTTTCATGTAAAATATCTTATTCAGGTCAGTAATAAATAAACATTTTATATGATCCCTCTTATTTCAGTAAAATAATTTAGTCATGTTACTACATAATTTAATAATTTCTTTAAAGAAAAATGGCCGGATAGTGATGCTTTGCAATTAAAAATTTCAGCTACATATGAATAAAAAATTAAAATCTAAACATTTTTACAAAAAATTGTGAGTTTAGCGACAGAGCACTTGGACAAGCAATGGCAGGAGAGAACAAAAGTGGCAAATCCTGAAATTCAAGATGAAGATGATGTGGTGGTGATGATTATGCTGAATATGAAAAAGAACGATGATGTAGGAGAAAGATGACAATGAGAGAAGATGAAAAATAAATAAAAGCTGATATCTTCAGCTTTGAAGTTTTTTCTCAAAGTGAAGAAATAAAAAAAAAAAAAACAATGAATTTGTTATGAACAAGAATTACAAAAGAGAATTTTGCTAAATGATAAGAACGTAAATTTAAAGTCAGGCAGATAGTTAGATAAAATCAGCTTTTAAAGTGCTCCTATTATGCCTTTTAATATATGACTTTTCATGCAGTGTGTCATGTAGCTTTATGTGAACATAAACTATCTGCAAAGTTGTGAAGTCGACAGTGCACGATAAATAAAGTTATTGTCTATCAAAAAAACAGAGTTGGCTCACAATCGCCTGAAAGAGTCGTCAGGAAGTCAAATCTTATTCTGTTATGCCCACACGTCACGAAGTAACATATTTGCATAATGTCGCGAACAACTTGCCCACCCACAAACACAATAAAGTTTCCATGTGCTTTACATCATGTTGAGAAGTGGCTGTATTCTATGCCGTGAGAGTAAATTTGTTTTATATTCACTCCCAAAAGATGAATCTACAAAGAATCAGTGGTTAACATTCATTCAACAACACCACAGCAGTACAATTTCAATCTTGTGTTGCGTTCCCGTCATTTAACTGACGACTGCTTTTCCAGTCTCGGGGAGTACAACGTGGAATTCACCAAACGCTTGCTCTTAAAAGACAGATCAGTGCCAAAGTTTATTTGGACCAACGTGCTCCCCTGAACCTCTACCTGTAAGTATGATTAATAATTGACGATTGTTTTTTCTACGATCGTTCAAAATACGTAGTTGTGTACGTTATGTTGTGTAACAATCAGTGTTTGGGAAAGTTACTTTTAAAAGTAATGCATTACAATTTTGCGTTACTCTCTAAAAAAGTAACTAATTACGTTACTTAGTTACTTTTTATGGAAAGTAATGCGTTACTTTTTAAATCTGGGCAGGGCTTGCTTCTTTGTTTTTAATATAATACAACACTAATGTAAAAGCCCTTTTACACCAAAAGTGAAATGAATTCACCTCAGGCTGAAAGAAAAGTAAATTTATGCAGGAGATCACTCTTCAGCTATAAAAAAAAAAAAAAAAAAGCACAAATGTTAGTTTATCTAAAGTCATTTTTGCTTATTAGTATAGTTGAATTGCATCATCAAGGTCAGCAGCAAAGACACTGGTTAATAAAATGTTATTAAATACATAAAGGATATTTGTTTTTTTTAACATATGTAATTATTGCAGGGTTGCGTCATATTCTGAGTTTGCATTTCACTGTTTTTATTCATTTTGAGGAATACTGAAACTGTTTTTTGTGAGTGAGATGAATTAATGCATGTTCACATTTAGTCTAGAATATAGTAACATCATGTTTACTCCCAATTTCCCAATTTGTCAATCAATAAATGGGGAAAAAATAACTGGCGTTACTTATTTGAAAATGTAACTCGGATATTTTCTTAGAAATTCAAAAGTAATGCGTTACTTCACTAGTTACTTGAAAAAAGTAATATTATTACGTAACTCGCATTACTTGTAATGCATTACCCCTAACACTGGATGCACGTGTCTTGCTAACCGGCTAACTCACGCCTGTATAGTTCTGTTGTTAAGTTGTGGGCACACTCTAAAAATTTGTGATTGATGCAGCTTGACTGTCTGTCTGTCTCATTAGTTGGAGTAATGATAAAGGATGGCGCACGACATTATACAGTGTAATGCATTTAGCAACACAGTTTACAACACAGAAGTGTGTCCGGTCCGTTTACATAAGCAAATTGCAAGCACTTTCCACGGTAGTCCGTGCTAACTTGTCGATCAGCCACTTCAACTGTTTCATCTCAGACTCCGGTTCGAATTGGTAAGGTAAAATCGATTCCATCTTTTCTATCTATTGACAAGTCTCCAGGGCTGTCATTCAGTTATGGCAATGGGTGTTTCATTTTCTGACACGCGCTGTATACGAGGTAAACCAATCATAAAGGACCGCGCCATCTGACCAATCACAGCAGTGAGGGCTTACGGAAAGGAGGGGTTTACGAATCATTTAGAAATGAGGTAAAACTAAATCTATTTTTGGAGAAAACAAAAGTGTTTTTTGTCCTTGCATACATGTAAACCTGTTTTAGGAGACAACCATTAAAATGGCATAATAGGAGCACTTTAATGCTGAACGAAGAAGGAAACCACTGTCTGTGTATCTATCTGTAAAATATAATGTTCAGTGCAATTTCTAAACCATGAATCAGATAACGTGAATTTAAAGAAGTCCACTTCCAAAACAAAGATTCACATATAATGTATTTACCCCCTTGTCATCCAAGATGTTCCTGTCTTTCTTTCTTTAGTCGTAAAGAAATTATGTTTTTTGAGGAAAACATTTCTGCATTTTTCTCCATATAATGGACTGATAAGGTGCCCTGATTTTGAACTTCCAAAATGCAGTTTAAATGCGGCTTCAAATGATCCCAAATGCGGTTGTAAACGATCCCAACCGAGGAAGAAGGGTCTTATCTAGTGAAACGATCGGTTATTTTCATTAAAAAAAAAACAATTTAAAGACTTTTTCATCTCAAATGCTCATCTTGCAACTCTGTGTATTCTGCCTCAAGACAGTTAGGGTATGTCGAAAAACTCCAATCGTATTTTCTTCCTCAACTTCAGAAATAATTTCAAAATCATCCTACATTGCTGCAGAACTTCCGACCCAGTCTTTGCAAAGTGAACATGCAGAGAAGATCAAACACCTTTAACAAAAAAGATAAAACAGCGATATAGGATGATTTCGAAGTTGAGGGAGAACATGAGATGGGAGTTTTTTGACATACCCTAACTCTCATGAACTGAAACAAAAATAGTCCAGGCGGAGTAAGACAAGATGAGCGTTTGGCATTAAAAAGTATATAAATTGTATTATTTTTATTAAAATAACCAATCGTTACACTAGATAAGACCCTTCTTTTTCGGCTGGGATCGTTTACAACCGCATTTGGGATCGTTTAAAGCCGCATTTAAACTGCATTTTGGAAAATCGGGGCACCATATCAGTCCATTATATGGAGAAAAATGCTGAAATGTTTTCCTCAAAAAACATAATTTCTTTACGACTGAAGAAAGAAAGACACGAACATCTTGGATGACAAGGGGGTGAGTACATTATAAGTAAATCTTTGTTTTGGAAGTGGACTTCTCCTTTAAACCTCACAAATGTCAAAGTATGTTTAAATGTCAGTGTTTCACAAATGCTGATATGATTGTTGTCTTCAGTGTTTAAGTCAATGAAATTTCCTTATTGCTATAATAAGCATCAAATGACAAAACCACACAGCAGATGAGATTTTTCTAACCTGTTGTGGAGATGTGCAAGTCCTTTCACGTGAGCGTCGGATTTTTCCATCAGCTGTAAAGCGGATGCTGGGCTTCCTATCGTTCCCCTCCTTGTTCGAGTCGTCCTCTTTCTCATCTTCCCCCTGACGCTGTCTCTTTTTCCTGCGGTTGCGTCTTTCTTTGGCACTTTTGGAGCTGAGTTTGGAGGCGTCCGAGGAAGAATCTGTTTTTTCTCCACTGAGCCCATCACACTTGGATGCTTCGGCCGCAGCCTGCCAAGCAATCGTGCAACAGAATACACTTATGTATTTGTAAAGGTTTCCAGCATTTGTGTTCATGCATTTGAATGCTTTTTTAATGAAAACACCTAACAGACCTGAGCTTCCTCGTCCTGTCTCATGAGCTGCTGAAGCATGGCATTAAACTCCTCCTCTTTCTTCAAAGCCTCATCGATAGTGGCTTGATTTTGTTCATCATATGCCATTGCAACCACTGCCAGGATCAGATTAACAAGGTAGAAGGATCCCAAGAAAATGACCAGCACGAAAAAAATCATGTAGGTTTTTCCTGCGGCCCGAAGAGTCTGTAAGAAAAATCCATGCACGATTAGTGTAGGATAAACATAGGAAGCTATTCATGTCAATCCAGTAAGATTATCTTCTTTTCTTTACAATGATAGTGGATGGAGACTCCATAAATGACAAAAAACACCATAAAATATTATGTATATAATAATCTATCAAAAAAATAAATAAAAAATTCACAAGAGAAATAATCATACATATACAAACAAAACAAGCACCTGTTGGTAAAGATTCTCCCAGTAGTCTTGAGTCATCAGTCTGAATAAGGAAAGGAAGGCCCAGCCGAAGGAATCAAAGCTTGTGTAGTCGTAATCTGGATTGAGACCTGCTTTCATACAGATATAATTTTCTGGACACTGCCTGGAATGCACACGTGCGAGATAGCGATTGTCAAAAAAAAAAAGAAAAAAGGAAAATCACCATGCAATATAACAAACTGTGTAATGCCAAGGTTTATGAAATAACTCAATACATTGCTTACCCAGCATCACTACTTTTCCCACAGATCAGAGCATCTTTCTTTCCTGGTGGGATATAATGGTTATCTACAGGAAAGAAAAAAAAAAAAAACTATTTATAATAGAACTTATGCAAAGCTAAGGTGTATTAGTTGGTTTGTACTATAACCCATGAGTTTGTTCTGTTCATTACAGGTTGTTTCATATTTTATATATATACAGTACTGTGCAAAAGTCTAGCCACTAGTATTTTCACCAACAAAAAAATGGTTTTAAGTCAGTTATTTCTATCTTTTGCTGTAGTGTGTCAGTAGAAAATATCAGTTTACATTTCTAAACATTCATTTTGCCAGTAATTGTAATAATCCAGTGAGATTTTTGTTTGCACAAGGAGTCTGACAACAGCCAGTGCTCCACACAGAGATCTGATCTGACCATCATCCAGTCCGTCTGGAATGACATGAAGAAACAGAACAAACTGAGACAGACTAATTCCAGAAGAACTGTGTCAACATCTCCAAGATGCTTCAAAAAACCTACATGCAAAGCTACCTGAAAACTGCACAAATGTACCTAGGGCAAAAGCTGTTTTAAATGCACATATGGTTTACCAAATGTTGATTTAATTTAGTTAATAGAAGTTAATTGATAAATAAAATCTATTTATGGCATTATTTTTGACAACATCCTCATTTTACAGCATTTTTACACAAGTGCCCAAAACTTTTAACAGTACTTTGCAGGTTTTTTGAAGCATCTTGGAGATGTTGACACAGTTCTTCTGGAATTAGTCTGTCTCAGTTTGTTCTGTTTCTTCATGTCATTCCAGACGGACTGGATGATGGTCAGATCAGATCTCTGTGTGGAGCACTGGCTGTTGTCAGACTCCTTGTGCAAACAAAAATCTCACTGGATTATTACAATTAATGGCAAAATGAATGTTTAGAAATGTAAACTGATATTTCCTACTGACACACTACAGCAAAAGATAGAAATAACTGACTTAAAACCATTTTTTTGTTGGTGAAAATACTAGTGGCCTAAGACTTTTGCGCAGCACTATATATATATATATATATATATATATATATATATATATATATATATATGTACAGGGGTTGGACAATGAAACTGAAACACTCGCCAATATAGTATTGGAGGTTTCATGGCTATATTTGCGCTGTCTGGTGCCCAATCTTCACTTATTGTACATTACACCAGTTAGAGCAGAGTGTAAAGTTTCATTATGTGCACCCAATGGTTCAAACATTGTACCTTGAAGGTAGTGCTCTGTATCAGGATAATAATGCACCAATACACACAGCAAGACTGGTGACAGACTGGTTTAATGAACATGAAAATTAAGTTGAACATCTCCCATGGCCTGCATAGTCACCAGATCTGAATATTATTGAGCCACTTTGGGGTGTTTTGGAGGAGCGAGTCAGGAAACGTTTTCCCACATCAGCATCACATAGTGACCTGGCCACTGTTCTGCAAGAGGAAAATGGCTCAAAATCCCTCTGGCTGCTTTGCAGGACTTGTATTTGTCACTCCCACGATGAAATGATGTTGTATTAGCTGCAAAAGGAGGCCCAATATCATACTAATTGTGATCTAAAACCAGGTGTTTCAGTTTCATTGTCCAACCCCTGTATGTATGTATTTAATATCCTTCACTGGTGCATTCTTTTTGCCACTAAAAATGACCAATGATGAAAATGGTCATATATTAAGATATTAAGACTGGTCTTTTTTTTTTTTTTTTGCTACAATACAATGTCTTAATATATATCACAATTTTCTCCATTTGTGATTATAATAATATTTATCTTTTTTTCTTTGGGCATAAAAAATAGACCAGTGGTGAAAACTCATATTTTAAGACTGGTCAGTTTTTTGCAGTAAAACGTCTTAATACATGACCATTTTCTTCATTTTTGTATTTTATATTCTCCATTGTTTTTTTTTTTGTTTTTTTTTTTTGTGGTACCAAAAATGACCATATGACAGCTTTCTTCATTGTTTTTAGTGCCGTAAATGCCTATTAATAAATGATCAATTTCTTCATTGGTCCATTTTTGGCAAGAAAATTCTCATATATTTTTACAAAAATGGAACCCTTTTTAAAAATGACCATATGACCACTTTCTTCATTATTTTTGGTGCCTGAAAATAGACCAATGATAAAAATGTTCATATATTAGAACTGGTATTTTTAATTTTTTTTGCAATAAATTGTCTTAATATATATACTGTATTTTTTGGTGCCTGAAAATGGACCGATTATGAAAATGGTCATATTTTAAGACTAGTCAGTTTTTTGCAATAAGAAGTCTTAATACAGTATATGACCATTTTCTTAATTTTTGTATTTAATAATCTTCATCAAGTTTTTTTTTTTGGCACAAAACATGACCATATGACCACTTTCTTCATTGTTTTTGGTGCAATAAATGCCCATTATTAAATGATCATTTGTGCAGATATTAAGATATTGTCAGACATTAAGACTGTTTCGGTGCAAAAAATGCACTAATGATGAAAATGTCATATTTTAAGACTGGTCAATTTTTTTTGCAATAAAAAAAAAAAAAATGTCTTAATATATGATCATTTTTTTCATTTTTGTATTTAATATTCTTCATTACTTTTTTTGCATCAGAAATGACCATATGACCACTTTCTTCATTTTGGTGCACATTAATAAATGATCAGTTTCTTCTTTGGTCTATTTTTGGCACCAAAAACAAAGAAAACTGTTATATACTGTATTTTTTGGTGCAAAAAAATGGACCAGTTTAAAAAGTAACTATATGACCATTTTCACCATTGTTTTTGGTGCCTGAAAATGGACCGATTATGAAAATGGTCATATTTTAAGACTAGTCAGTTTTTTGCAATAAGAAGTCTTAATACAGTATATGACCATTTTCTTCATTTTTGTATTTAATATTCTTCATTGGTTATTTTTTATGTTTTGGCACCAAAAATGACCACATGGCCACTTTCTTCACTGATTTTGGTGCAATAAATGTCCATTAATAAATTATCAATTTCTTCACTGGTCCATTTTTGGCACCAATAACAAAGAAAATTGTTATATTAAAACAATTAATTTTCAGTGCAAAAAATAGACCAGTTTTAAAAATGACCATTTTCTTCATTGTTTTTGGTGCCTGTAAATGGACCAATGATGAAAATGGTCATATATTAAGACTAGTCATTTTTATTTTTTGCAATAAAATGTCTTAATATATGACCATTTTCTTCATTTTTGTATTTAATAATCGTCATCAGGGGTTTTTTTTGTTTTGTTTTGTTTTTGTTTTTTGGCACATAAAATGACCATATGACCACTTTCTTTATTGTTTTTGGTGCAATAAATGTCCATTAATTAATGATCATTTTTTTAATTGGTGCATTTTTGGCACCAAAAACAAAGAACATTGTCATATATTAAGACTATTCTTGATGCAAAAAAATAGACCAGTGATGAAAATTTAGTGACCTTTTTTTTTTTTTTTCTGGTACCAAAAATGAAAGTACGTCATATTTTATGACTGGTCAGTTTTTTGCAATACAAAGTCTTAATACGTGACCATTTTCTTTTCATTTTTGTATTTAATATTCTTTTCATTTTTTTTTTTTTTTTCCCTTTTTGGTACTAAAATGACCATATAACAATTTTCTTAATTGTTTTTAGTGCAATGAATGTCCATTAATAAATGTTCAATTTCTTCACTGATCCATTTTCGGCACCAATAATTAAGAAAATTGTCATATATTAAGACCAGTTTTAAGAATTACCGTATGACCATTTTCTTCATTGCTTTTGGTGCCTGAAAATGGACCAGTGATGAAAACTGTCATATTTTAAGACTGGTCAGTTTTTTGCAATAAATTCTTTAATTTTTATATTCTTATATTCAATATTCTTCCTCTTCTTTTTTTTTTTTTTTGGTACTAAAAGTGAACATTTGACAACTTTCTTCATTGTTTTTAGTGCAATAAATGTCCATTAATAAATGATAATTTTCTTAATTTGGTCAATTTTTGGCACCAAAAACAATAAAGAAAATTGTCATATATATCCCTTTGTTTATTATTTTTTTGGCCACCAAAAACAGCCTTAATATATGGCCATTCTCTTTGGTGTCAAAAATCAAAAATTGAATAATGAAGAAAATGGTCATAATTAAGACCATTTTTGATGTTTTTTTTCCCCTTCCTGCACCTAAAACAGTCTCTAAACCATCCAATTAAAATGGAACATGCTTTTTTTAAATTGGAGCAGGGCCAGGCCCCATGCAAATAAGCGACAGGTCAAAACACCAGTATAATTTGTGTATAAATCAGAATAATAGTACATGTGGGAGGCATGCAGCGGACCAGATTACCTTACTCCTATGATAGCTTTCCCCCATCCCACTAAAGTACTTTCCAATGGATATCATATTTCGCCCTCCCCCCCATGAGTAAGGTGAAATTCCTCTTCCTCTTTCTCTCAAACAGGTTTTTCATGGCTGACGCTAATGTAAACGTCCATAATGCTGAATGATGACAGCTGGCTGTCTGGCAGATGTACAGATACACACACTCAAAATATCTCCTTTGTAGTTAGTACACTAAACCTGTCACTCTTCACTGCCTTCATATTGGCTGTGATCGAGACATCCCCACATCACTGACAGTTTTCAGGTGTACTAAAACCTCTCTTCAGCTAACATTTGTGGGTTACAATGCAAATATCAGTCCATCTGGATTGTGTGATGTTGTGATACCCATATTATTTGCAATAATTTGTCACATACAGCAATGTTCTGGATGCATGTAAGGATGCATGTATTGGTGGATAAATGTATGGATGCATTTATGGATTCATGTTTACCAAAAATCTTACTAAATTTAACTAAAATTAACTGCATACTGATTATTGGTGAGTTTTCACTAGAAAACAACACAAATGTGTTGATAATCATAAGCAAAACAATGAAAATGAACTTACTCGGATTGTTAATGTAATCTGTGCAGTTTACTATTAAGGAACAATTTTCTGTCTTGTTAAAAATATCATAAATGAAGTTGTCCCTGGATGGCTGGAGCACACATTTATGTCTTAGAGCTCCCATGAACAGCTGCAGACCGACCAAAGCAAAGACGCTTAGGCAAAAAAGGGTCAAGATCATCACATCTGACAGCTTCTTCACTGACTGGATCAGAGCTCCAACGATTGTTTTCAGCCCTGTGCAAAACAGAATAAACCTTGTCACTTTACAACTTTACACTGATGTGATTAGGGTCCAAAAATCGCTTATAAAATAAATATTTTATTCTGACTATGAAATAGAATTACTTAACAGTTGTTTTATGTATATGTACAACAAACATATATATATATATATATATATATATATATATGTATACATGTATATATATATACATATATATACATGTTCATGATTTTTAGGGGTTCAAGCGCATAGTGCTGAAATCCTATTGGAATTGCTAGAGTGGCCAAAGATCAGCAATCTCCATGTAAAACTCATCGGCCAGACCAGACTGTAAGTCGTAGAGACTTGAAACTTGGAGGGATGCTAGTACTCACACCGTATACAACAGAGGTGCTCAACCTGAACCAGCTAATTAGGATCTGAATGAGCACTTGATAATTACAGACAGGTGTGTTTGATTAGAGTTGGAACTAAACTCTGCAGGAAGGTCAATCTCCAGGAACAGGGTTGGGCACCCCTGGTCTAAAATGTCACCAATGCTCTCACCAATTGCCCTGACGGGGGTGCCACAGCGTTCAAAAATCGCTCATGACTCCTTAAAGAAGAACTCCACTTCCAGAACAACACTTCACAAATAATGTACTCACCCCCTTGTCATCCAAGATGTTCACGTGTGTCTTCAGTCATGAAGAAATTATGGTTTTTGAGGAAGCATTTCAGGATTTTTCTCCATATAATGGACTTCATTGGTGCTCCAATTTTGAACTTCCAAAATGTAGTTTAAATGCAGCTTCAAAGTTCTCTAAACGATCCCAGCCAAGGAAGAAGTGTCATATCTGGCGAAACGTTTGGTCATTTTTTTCGGAAAATAAAAAAGTATATATTTTTAAGCACAAAAGCTGGTGTAGCACAGGCTCTGGTATGTGCGTTCACGACGCTACGTACTATTGATTGCCGTCGAAAGGTCACGCGGCACGTAGACGGAACTACAGACCCAGTGTTTACAAAGCGAACACGCAAAGACTAAGAAAGTGCAAGTAAGTCAAACGCTGTTTACAAACAAAAAAGTACAACGATGTCGGACGATTCTGAAGTTGTACGAGAAAATAAGATGGAGTTTTTCACCATACTCAGTACACAGACGATGAACTTAGATGTGATTCGTAGTAGTGATGGGAAGTTCGGATCATTTTACCAACTCGGACCTTTGAGTCTCGTTCAGCAAAATGAACAAATCTTTTTCTTTTACACATATGTTGATCACACTACAAACAAGACAAAACTATAATGCTATAAGAAACAGAATATATTAATTCATTGTTTACCTTTAGTCTTTAGTCTGTGATTAGCTCACCTTACCTCTTATCTGACAAGTTTTTGGGTTTGAATTGTTCGTTCATTACGTAACAGCACCACAAGATGAACGAACAACTTGAAAAGACTCGAAACAGGTGAACTAATTTACTAATTTACCGTGACGGAACGAATCACTCCCCGAGACGACTCATTCTTCCCGAGTCACAAATGAACAAATCTTTCAAAAACGACCCATCACTAATTCGTAGCATCATGGACGCACATCCCAGAGCCTGTGCTACCCGAGCTTTTGTGCTTAAAAAGTATACAAATTTTTATTTTTCGAAAAAAATGATCGATCGTTTCGCTAGATAAGACCCTTCTTCCTCGGCTGGGATCGTTTAGAGCCCTTTGAAGCTGCATTTAAACTACATTTCGGAAGTTCAAAATCGGGGCACCAATGAAGTCCATTATATGGAGAAAAATAATAAAATGCTTTCCTCAAAAACCATAATTTCTTTACGACTGAAGACAAAAAGACATGAACATCCTGGATGACAAGGGGGTGAGTAAATTATTTGTAAATTGTTTTCCTTTAACCGTTTGACGCAAACTCAAGTGTGTTATGTCGTTGGAATCCTTCACGTTGGATAAAACTCACGCCTTGGATTCGTCCGTCACCCTGGTGAAATTTTCACCTGGTGTAAACCTACTTTTGCGAACTAGTCCTAGTCCCTGATGACCCCTTTAAAAAAAACATCATATTTCTATGGCAAATTACCTGTATTTGTCAAAAATCCTTTTTTAAAGGGGTCATCGGATGCAAAGTTCACTTTTACATGTTGTTTGAACATTAATGTGTGTTGGCAGTGTATGTACACATCTACCCTATAATGATAAAAATCCATGCAGTTGATTTTAATCTGTAAAAATAATATCCCCTTTTTCAAATCAAGCCATTCTCAGATGCCTGTCGGTGTGGCGTCGGTTCATGCTCAATGCGGCTAAAGGAAACAATCTCTCAGAGCACAGCTCGTCACTCCACAGAGAGAAGTGAGGGGCGGGGCAAGCCTAGCTCATTTGCATTTAAAGGAACAATCCATCAGAATGGGTTGATTTTTGCAGAGCTTATTTTGACAAGATAAAAAGGGTGTTGTTTTACACTACCATTGGGAATTTTTAACCAAAGTATATTATAGACTTTTCATTAACACCCTAAAGAATCATATCAACTTGTGGGAAATGGTCATCCGATGACCCCTTTAAAGCATTGATTTAGGTGGTCACAGGCTGGCTAAATAATATGTAATGTCTTTTTTCATATGTGCTTAAATGCCTTAAAGTGCTTGAACCCCAGTAATCGCTGCTTGCAGCTATTTTTATGATTTGATTCACCAATGGCACTTACATCAGCAAGGGTCAGGCTGTTTTCTTACAATTCAACTTAAATCTTATAACACAGCAGTTTGTAATAAAATGTACTAAGTTAATTTTGGACCCTGAATGGATTTATATACAGTACATTCACATAACTACTGCTCATAACAATTGAATGGTGACTACATGAAGACATGCAAGACGGCTACAGTACAAACGTAAAGCTCATCACAAAAGGAGAGGAGAAACAAAAACAGCAACACTCGCCCTAAACAAATCTTGTTCTGATTTCAATAACACATACTGCAACAGTGATTGTTAAAAAAAAATAGTTCACGAAAAAAGGAAGTTCAACCCTCAGGCCATCAAAGATGTAGATGAGTTTCTTTATTAAAACAGATTTGGAGAAATGTAGCATCACTTGCTCACCAATGGATCCTCTGCAAATGAATGGGTGCTGTCAGAATGAGAGTCCAAACAGCTGATAAAAAAATCAGAGTAATCCACACCACTCTAGTACACATTGTGAATCAGAAAGCTGTTTGTTTTTGCTTCTTGGACTGAAGTGGTGTGGATTACTTGTGGATTATCGTGACATTTTTGTCAGCTGTTTGGACTCTCATTCTGACGGCACCCATTCACTGCAAATGATCTATTGGTGAGCATGTGATGTATTGCTAAATTTCTCCAAATCTGTTCAGATGAAGACAAAAACTCTACATCTTGATTGGCTAGAGGATGAATACATTTTCAGCGGATTAAAATTTTTGGGTGAACTTGCTTTTGTAGTATTTTTACTATTGATTTAAGTCTTATGAACACACATAAACAAAACAGTTCTTAAGTTGCATATGACTGCATTTTATAAAGTTGCTGCATAGATTCAAACTGATAACGTTCAATATATGTGAGATTTTGACCCACTGATTAAAAAAAAATTACTTATTCATTGTGAATCAGACATCACTGCAACCATTAAATAACAAATCAAAGAACACCTGAAAATAAAACTGGATAATTGTTTGAAAAAAAAAAAAAAATAGAGAAGAACATGACATGCTTGAAGAAAGCAGTGTCACCATCTGTGACCCTGACCTTTGCCCTAACTCTCACCTGGGATGACCGATATAGTTTTCAGGGCTCGAAGAACTCTGAACGCTCGCAGGGCGGACACACTACCCAGATCCACAAACTCTGTTACATATCTGAAACATGGAGGGTGGGAAAATCAAACAATGCCAGACATACAACACACAGGAAGGTCCAGACACAAGGTTCCAGTCGGGCTCAAAGGTCACACAGAGGTCACACACCTAGACGTGTTCTCGGCTTACCTGGAATTACTGAAATAGTTTTCAAAGCTCTGAGTACCCTGAATGTGCGGAGAGCTGATACATTGCCTATGTGTATAAACTCTGTAACAAACCTGTGGGACCAAATGCACAGATACAAATAAACCTGATGGCAATGGCCTTCATTTTATGGACTAATTATTAGTTAAGGATGCATAAGTTAAGATTATATCTGCTTCTTAAAAAAAAATAATTTAAAATAAATTAGTATTAAAATGAAAAATAAAATGTTTATATAATTTGAATTTTAAAAATTAAAATTAGAATTTAAAATTAGATTTTTTTTCTAAAAAGTAATAGTGTTTAAGCATTTTAATAAACAAGTGCATGAGCATATAAAAAAATTACAATAATATAAAATAATAATATATTTAATATTTAATAATACGTTTTAATTTAAAATAAAATATAATACAAATTTGTATAAAACAATTGCCTTTTTGCTTTAATATGGGTTGGCAATGCAATCAGCCTTTCTCTGTGATTAACTAGACAAATATGGCAAGTTTTTGAACCCCAACAATGTTTTGTTTTTTGAACTCACATTTTACTCTAAACGTATAAAGTATCAATTCAATAATTTCATAACATATTTCAAATGTTAGAAACAGAAACCAAGAAGACACCATTAGCAGCACCAAACAGAATTGAAAAAATAAGCCTACAGGCCCTTTCGGTCATTATTTTCTGACATATTTCAAAAGTTAAACAATACTATGAAAAATATTTAGGCTGAGAATTTATTCAGCAAGTAATGGTGAAAAGGTGAAAAGTGAAAATTGGTGTTTCATTTAAAAAAGGAGTCAGGTAAGTGGAGGGGACGAGTTCAAAAGCAAGAAGTCTTGGTGATGTCAGCCAACAAGAAAACTGGTTTTAAATACAAAGTAACTACATTTAAATTAATGATTATAGATTATAAAATTGCTATAATTTTTACAGATGAATCATTTGCTATAAGACATTATATAATTATAAAATAAATAACACTCTTCACCTTTAAGCAAAGATAATAAATGGATTCTAATAATTTGCAGCAGCGTAGCTGAAGTAAATAGCAGATTTGTCATACTTACGCCATGACTATGACCATAAAATCCAACCAGTTCCATGGGTCTCTAAGGAACGTAAACTTTCCCACACAGAATCCCCTGGCAATGATCTTTATGAGCGCTTCAAAGGTGTATATCCCAGTGAAGGCATATCTGTTAAACACAAGATCCTCAGTTACTGCATTGAGCAAATATAGTGAATTTTTGTACACTATATTCTTAAAAAGTAACATAGAAATCAACTCACTCTACATTCTTGGCCCAATCTGGAGGTTGTGAGTAGACCATGAAAGCGCAGTTTGCCAGTATAGTGAACATTATAAACATACTGAACAATGTGGAAGCTGCAGTTAAGGAAACTTAGTGACAGAAGGACTCATAAGGTTTTTTTTTTTTTTTAAAAAAAAGAAATGAATACTTTAATCCATCAAGGACACATTAAATAGTTTAAAAGTTATAGTGCAGACAATTATAATATTACAAAATCAATGCAATTCTATTCATTAAAGAATCCTGCAAAAAATGCATAATGGTTTTCACACAAATAGTAAGCAGCTTAAATGTTTTCAGCATTGATAATATAATAAAATGTTTCCTGAGCAGCAAATCAGCATATTAGTATGAAAGGATCATGTGACACTGAAGACTGGAGTAATGATGCTGAAAATTCAGCTTTGCATTACAGGAATAAATTATATTTTAACATATATCCACATAGAAAACTGTTATTTTAAATTGTAATAATATTTCACTATTTTTACTGTGTTTGTAAATAAATAAACGCAGCCTTGGTGAGCAGAAGAGACTTCTTTCAAAAACATGAACAAATCCTACTGAATTACACATCACTTGAAATCTCATTTTACTGCAGTGTGGAGTAAGGAATAAATTCTATTTTAAAATATATTCACATGGAAAACAGTTATTTTAAATTGTAATAATATTTCACAATTTTATAGTTTTTACTGTTTTTTTTTTTTTTTTTTTAATTTAAAAAATGCAGCCTTGGTAAGAAAAAGAGACTTCTTTCAAAACATGAACAAATCTTACTGAATTACACATCAATTGAAATCTCATTTTACTGCAGTGTGGAGTAGAAGAGGTTTAAAGGGTTTAAAGTGAAATAATAATCTATTTAAAATAGAATTTTTAAAAAAGAAATGAATACTTTTAGCCGATAAAATCATGGTTTTCATTCTAATAATAATAAGCAGCCCAACTGTTTTGAACATTATTAATAATGTTTCTTAAGCAGCAAATCAGCATATTAGAATGATTTCTGAAGGATCATGCGACACTGATGACTGGAGTAATGATGCTAAAAATTCAGTTTTGCATTGCAAAATTGTGAATAAATTGTTTTAAATTATATTCACACAGAAAACTGATATTTTAGATTGTAATAATATTTCATAATTTTTACCGTATTTTTAATTAAATAAATGCAGCCTTGGTGAGCAGAAGAGTCTTCTTTCAATACCATGAACAAATCTTACTGAAATATACTTCACTTGAAATAACATTTTACTGCAGTCAGTACAGTGTGGAGTAAAAGAGGTTTAAAGGGTTTCAAGTAAAATGGTTAACCATTTAAAATTGATTTTTTTGACTATTGATTGGCTCATATAGTGGTTCTCAACTGGTTTTGCTTTAGGATCAGATTTTGCATTGGACATTAAAACATCAAGCCATAGTTTCAGGCTCCCAGCTGCTAATAATAAAAAAATTACACAAAGCATTTTGGTCATTTTCTTTGACCTTTCGTAGTTCTGTTAACGGTTTCTGAGACCAACATGTCCATTTGACATCTAATTTGATTCATCATGGTTATTTTCATTTAATTATTTCCATTTATTACCAATCAATCACTCATTTTTGGGTTGCAAACTACCAAATGAAAACCACTGGATTAAACCGTAAAAAAGAGCCATCCATCACAGCAAGACAGTCGCCATCTGCATGATTCAGCAGTTGAGAAGGATATGAATGTACCAAAATCATAATTGATATTCTCCTCAGAGGGTTGAAGGGACTGAAGATGTACAAGGCAGGAGCAGCGTTGAAACGGCTGATTGTCTTTTTTTTGTTCACTACTACAAAAGTCTAAGCAAGAGGGAGATGAAAAAGATGAATGCATTAAAGGTGGACCAAACAGTCAGAAAAATATGTAAATAAATTAATAAACAAATAACTAAAATTATATATATATATATATATATATATATATATGAAGAGTTCAGATGCAAAACCAGATAAATCCATCTGACGTCTTTCTTTAAAAAATGCATTTTTATCAGGCTCAGATGTATAGGTTTCTATGTAAGTATATATAAATATATAAAAGTAAATAAAATGATATATAATTAAATAAACTATTTGATTATTGACCATAAAATACATTTTTATTTTAATTAAAGTTATTTTACATGTTTCAAATTTCAAAAACATTTATAATGTTTTTCTTTTTCAATTTTTCTAAGATTTAAATAAGATTTTAAATCCCAGTTTTCATGGTGATGCTTTAGAACCCTTGCAGTACTTTTGTAGACTCTTATGGATTGGCTGAGAAATATAAATCCGAACTCACTGCCTCATTGCTGTAGAACTGGTCCAGGTCCTCCAGTGGCGTGGACACCAGTCCTCTGGGAACGTCTCCGTATATGAAGGGCAGACTTTTCCCGGCCTCCAGGCCGCTGTTGGGTTTCTTCCTACATCCATCGTCTTCATTTCTCTCCTGCTTGTCCTTGGACTTCCTGGTGTTCTCCTCAGCGATCCGGCTCTCGATGGCCTTAAGAGATTCACGGGTGAACTTACGAAAACTTTTAGGTCCTGGTGGAGTAAACGAATGCGCCATTTTCTCATCCTGAACCTTCAGAGTGATTCGCTACACGTCTGCATGAGAAACAACTGGCAGAACGACAGAGAAAGAGAGAAAGAGTGAGTCATTAAATGTGATCGGTAACTGTAGGGTTAGCTTTCTATAAAATCCTTCCGGAACCACAAAGACAAAAAGCATCCTATAAGTGATGGACACGCCTTGTCATACTCAAAACCATCAGAGTTATCAGAAACAGAGCTCTCGAGGAATCAGGGTTATGTATGCTGCACAAGTAAATACTTTGCAGTCCCACCCATGTATGTAATTCAACTAGAGCATGGTACGAGCAATATCTCATGGGTCTGATTCACAGAAAATACTCATCCTAGAGTTGCACGATTAATTGTTAAAAGATCACAATCTCGATTTATACATGTTTAAACATGTTTAAAAAATGGATAGTTCCGGTCCTTGATTCTGATTGGTTAAAATTCGTTGCTCGGCAACCACTCTGTTGCAACTACAGCCGTTTCTTTTATTTTTTAAGTTATATTTTTGGGCTTTTGTTACTTTATCATTCAGATAGGACAGTGGAGAGATGACAGGAAAGTATTAGGTAGAGAGAATGGAGCGGGAGCGGCAAAGGACCTTGAGGCGGGAATCGAACTCGGGTCGCCATGAGCGCAGTTACTCTAAAATGTTGCCGAAAGCTCTAAGTCCGGGTCCGAAAGCTCTAAAATGTTGCCTTCGGAGGCATTCCAAGGCAGGAAGGCATCAAGGAACGTCCGAATTCAAATTCTGCTTTACTTCCTGTTTCCAGAGGTACCTTCTTTTGATCGAATTTTGAAGGCAGCATAGATGTATCCTTCGCTGCCTTTGATTTCCCACAATCTCGTGCGTGTGCATCATATAGGCTATATAAAGATATTCTGGTGAAGTTAAACTTGTTACTTTATATAATAAATGAGATCTTGACCGTGATATACTTTATGAATAGTAATAGTGTAAAAAGCATAATAAATAATATTGCATTGTAATAATAGTATTTTATAAAAATGTTAA
The DNA here is from genome assembly GCA_036247105.1 of Cirrhinus mrigala. Classification (NCBI taxonomy): domain Eukaryota; kingdom Metazoa; phylum Chordata; class Actinopteri; order Cypriniformes; family Cyprinidae; genus Cirrhinus; species Cirrhinus mrigala. The sequence goes on from CM070015.1 coordinate 32,017,916, forward strand.
AAGGGTTCAAATGAGTAGTAAATAAGAATAATATTGACAATATACTACCAATACTAACGAAACAGCCACTAATAACAATGACCTGTTCTGCAATAATACTTGCACCAGTGCTTTTATTTATTTATTTTTTAAATGCCATTCTCTGCCGTCTTTTCTGACGCACAGACCTTCAATGACAATGACATTGAGGTCTTTATGTATTATTAAATCATTTATACATAACTGTATAAGATCGTTTTTTTTCCAAAATTTACAACTTAATCGTTAGGTAACCTAGCAACGACATCACGTTACGCTGCCTCTGAAGCCTGTCTGAAACTGTTCCCGGAGTTACCTTCGCAGAATCGCAGCCTTCGAAGTCACTGCCTGACAAGGCAGCAAGGCAGCAAGTCAACTGACTAGGCTTTCGGACACAGCCCTAATTATGCTATAAACATGCTTATCATGCTAGAAACATGTTAGTAACTTGCTAACAACATGCTAATGATCCTAACAACATGCTATAAACATGCTAATCATGCTAGCAACACGTTAGTAACATGCTAATCAAGTTAAGGTGCGTTTATGCCATATCGTAATTACCGTAATTATGAGATACCAACTAGTAAAAAGCGTTCACGTTCTCGTAGAACTCAACTTGCGAAATTTCATCTTGTGAACTGGGAGTTTTCTGAGAGCTACAACTTGTAACCACCTGACCACCTCAGATTCATTAGATGCTATGTTTAGGCATAGATAGTGTGATAGTTCTGTGTCCGAGTCCAAGGGTGTGAACTGCTCCCAGTAGAACATCACATGCTGTCATCTCGAAATTACGGTAATTACGATATGGCGTGAATGCAGCATAAGAAGCATGCTAACAACATGCTAATTACGCTAGCAACATGCTAATCATGCTAGAAACATGCTAGCAAAATGCTAGTACCTTGCTAAACATGCTATAAACATGGTAGTAACATGCTAATCAACTTAAACACATGCTAGTAACATCGTAGTAACATGTCAATCATACTATTAACATGCTAAAACATGCTATCTATCCATCCATCCATCCATCCATCCATCTATCTGACAGACTGCATTGCCTTAAAAACATTCAAGCTTTAAGCATTAAAACTACTTCAAACTTCAATCTATTTTAAACCATAAAACTTTTAAAACACTTAAAAACTTGTATCTTGATAAACTTTTTTATCTAGTTAATATCATTAACACTTTAGCAGAACCCAGAGATTATGGTTTCTAAAGTTTTAAATATGGATATTTTTAATTAAACAAACGCATCAATCAAGGCCTTTACTAACTTCCAGGAGCTGTATGGAGCACTCTTTATGATGGATAGATGCACTAATTTAGACTTCCAAACCTCAGCACCCATTCACTGCCATTATAAAGCTTGAAAGAGTCAGAACATTTTTCAATACAAATCTGATTGTATTTGTCTGAAAGAAGAAAGTCATATATACACCTGGCTTGAGGGTGAGTAAATCATGGGGTAATATTTATTTTTGGGTGAACTATATCCTTAAAGGTGGGTTGGTGATTTCGGAGAGGCTAGCAATAGCAAGCAAGCTCTGAAAGCATAAGATCCTGCCCTCCCTGCAAACATGCTGCGTTCACGCCATATCGTAATTACCGTAATTTCGAGATGACAACATGTGACATTCTACTCGGAGCTGTTCACGTCCTCAGACTTGGAATTATGCTTTTCTATGGCAACACTATCAACGCCTAAACAGAGCCTACGTTGGTCAGGTGGTACAGCAGTCATGTGGTACAAGTCGTAGCTCTCAGAAGACTCCCAGTTCACAAGCTGTAATTACGAGTTCTACAAGGATGTGAACGCTTTTTACAAGTTGGAATCTCGTAATTACGGGAATTCCGATATGGCGTGAATGCACCTACTCTCTCCATGGCCTCGCCTCCTCATATTGCCTTGCCTTCTCCAGAACATATAAATGCAAACAGGCAGACTAGAGACTAACTAGCGACACAGTGAGAGATGGTATTGGTGGAGGGTTGAATGCAATGCAGTCAGATTACCTCATGTCTCACAAAGCACATAATATTACAATAATAACACCTTCCATTCTCAATCAGTCTGCCATAGCGTAATGAACGTGCTGATGACGTATTATGTCTGTGTGAACAGGGTGCATGGAGGTATGGAAATACGTATATTGACTGGCAGGTAGGACAGCCAATCATAGCCCTCAAATCGAGGAATATGATTGGACAAACATTTTATGGTCCTACGCCTTCCACAGACAACATAATTACATTTAGATCCCAACTGCTATTGGGATGTGAAAAGACTTTCAACCAGCATAACAAAAAATGTTTTTGAACCAAATCACCTACCCTGCCTCTAAGTTGATAATTTGGATCAGGATTTGGAGCACACATCATGCTCATGTGAGAAAGAATGTCTTCATGCATTTTTAGCTCATTGGATTTCCCTTTGAGGGGTAAAGAACAAGATGTTCTTTAACAACAAAAATACCTGAAATAGTATTTAAAGTGTTTTCATCAACTTTTTCATGTAGATTTGGTCTGAAAGTTTAAAATCATTAACATTCTGAACATTCACTCCATGTTCTTTTTTTTTTTTTTTTTTGGATTGACTGTACATCCAATCAATGGGAAGAAAAAAGCCTACCAAGTCAGTATTCTGTTCCATTCAGTTGCAAATGCCACATATGTGACGCTGGTCCACAAAACCAGTCATAAAGGTCAATTTTTTGAAATTGAGATTTATAGGTCATCTGAAAGCTTTCCACTGATGTATGGTTTGTTAGGATAGGACAATATTTGGCCGAGATACAACAATTTGAAAATCTGGAATCTGATGGTGCAAAAAAATCTAAATGTTGAGAAGATCACCTTTAAAGTTGTCCAAATTAAGTTCTTAGCAATGCATATTACTAACCAAAAATTAAGTTTTGATATATTTATGGAAGGTAATTTATAAAATATCTTCATGGAACATGATCTTTACTTAATATCCTAATGATTTTTGGCATAAAAAAAATAAATTGATAATTTTGACCCATACAATGTGTTTTTGGCTATTGCTACAAATATACCCGTGCTACTTACAATTGGTTTTGTGGTCCAGGGTCACATATAATGCTCAAAATCAGGCCACTTTTTACACATTAGTTACTGCAATCAAACTAATGTAAAATGTTTTAAAGCTAAAAAAAAAAGCATGTCGTGCAATTAATGTGTTCACATGTTCAATCAGTGTGGTCACTTCCTGTACATGGGACCTCAAGCTCAATTAGTGAAGGAGGAGATGCTTTCTCTCATTTCAGTTGAATCATTATAGGCCAAACCACTGAAAAAAAATCTCTTCTAATAGGTGTTCCGTGGAAAACCCTCAACATAAGAGCTCCCGAGAGTGATTAGCCAACACAGCACTTTGTTGAGGGGAGACCACATTTCACTCCAGGAACCAAACCGGCAAAGATCACATGCTCAATAAAGCAGGAGAACCTGCTACAACAGTGGAGCCACACATGAAAAACAGCCAGACAGAGGTCCTGGGACATTTCCTCTGTAATACCAAGAATCATTCTCAGATATCATTTCCTAATTGCATTTACCATATAATAATTTGTCTTCGGTCACTAAGAGGAGACATCATTTCCGATATTAGACGCTGGTTTACAAAACCAGTCATAAAGGTCAATTGTTTGAAATTGAGATTTATACGTCATCTGAAAGCTTTCCACTGATATATGGTTTGTTAGGATAGGGCAATATTTGGCCGAGATACAACTATTTGAAAATCTGGAATCTGAGGGTGCAAAAAAAAAAAAAAAATCTAAATACTGAGAAAATCACTTTTAAAGTCCAAATTAAGTTCTTAGAAATGCATATTACTAATCAAAAATTACATTTTGATACATTTACAGTAGGAAATTTACAAAATATCTTCAAGGAACATGATCTTCATAAAATATCCTAATGATATTTGGCATAAAAGAAAAATCGATAATTTTGACTCATACAATGTATTTTTGGCTATTGCTACAAATATACCCATGCTACTTATGACAGGTGTTTTGGTCCTGGGTCACATTTTTTCTAGGTGTGAACAACATTCTAATAATCTAAAGAACCTTTTTCTCTAAAAATAACCTTTTGTGCAATGGAAGGGTTCCAAATTCTTAAAAATTAAGGTTTCAAAAGGGGTTTTTGCAGCAATCCCATTAAAGAACCATTTTTGGTGCCCCAAAGAATCAAATAAAGAATCAAACTAAAGAACATCTAAAGAACCTTTTTTCACTATAAAGAACTTTTTTTTGCAATGGAAAGATTCCATGGATGTTAAAGGTTCTCTGTGGAACTATAGATGTCGATAAATTACTTTTAAGAAGATGTGAGATTTCGAGTTCTTGGCCTTTTTCGATTTATCCTGCATGTTCTTACAAAGACAAAAGCACAACAGACACATTCTGTCTTGCAATCTGCTCACCCAACTTAATGAACAAAATCCCATAAATTATTCCACTTGGAATCTCTCATTTATCTTCCCGAATCCTCACTCACGTCTCTCTCCTGGTCTATTTTTACGGGAGCCTTTAAAAATTAATTCTCTCCATTTTTCTTTCCTTCCAATCCCTATTAGTATCCATTTCTGTGCAAAAGATAGTAAAGTAGGTATTGGGAAATGCATTACAATATATTTATCTGTTAAAATGACAAAAAGCTATTTAAATTATAATTCATGCGAATTTGTTTTTGGTTAACGCAACCTTTCGGTCAAGTTTCATACAATGTACTATGCTTAAAATCAATTGTGCAGAATTCCATAATTTCTCAAAAATGGCATAAAAAACATCTGAAGAAACAAGTCCTGCATTTTCTGTCTAATCAAGACACTTGCACTAAATGTCACTGTATTAGAATAAAAAAAAAGAAACAAAGAAAGAAATGGCATCTGCAAATAAATGCGCCACATTTTTTTTTTAAATCTTTCAAAAAATTCTTTCATTTTGTTGTTTTTTAAATGAAACCTTTTGACCCATTTAATACTATATTTAAATCAATTTCCCACATAATTTCTCAAAAATGACATAAAAGTTCTGCACTTTCCTTCTGTGCATTTCTATTGACCATAAAGCAACCCATCTGTAAAAAAATAAAAATAAAAAAAGGTGGAGAAATGGAGAGATATATTTTTTGGCATTTCAAGGCACTTTGCAAGATTTCAACCAATACTCCTTTTACAATGCTTGGGACACGACATTCTGACAAATGATTAATTGCATTTTAGTGCGCTTTCAGTAATGGCAAGGATGCACTGAGACTAAAAACAACCCGGGACCTCTGTCAGCCTACTACAAACTACAGCCCGCTGTATTATCTAGTTCATATTTATTGATTTTTGTAGTGTTTTGATATGTCTGAAATAGTGGTTTTGACTTTGCAAAGGCAGCACTATCAAACGGAACAGCAAACAATAAATTGTAGCATTTCTCCCATTCATTTAGGGATTTTAAAAAGTCTTGGTTAAAGCATTACAAGCCACGAACCAGTCCAACAAACTATGAGGAGAATCACAACATCACAAACTTTGATTTGAAGCAAAAAGATATTTGAAAATTGGATGAAAAGTCAAAAGTACAAGACTGTATACTTAACGACATTAATGAGGCAAACAACTGCAATGAAGCATTGTAAAAGACATAATGGATAAAAATGGCAGAGAAACATAAAACTATTAATTTAAAGTTGTTGTTTGTACCTACAGAAATTTAATGTTTATTACAAAATATGCATACAAATATTTACGTATTTTAAGACCATATGGAGTGGGTGGGGCTTAAGATCTCTTTTGGTGTGACTCTCTGATTGGTGGAATATTCTGTATAGCATGATGGGTAATGTAGTTTACCACCACAAATTCCACACGATTGTTTTAAAGATAAGTTGATTTCATGAGAACAGATGGGTTCAACAAAAGCAAATTTGTCTTTTTTTCAAAAAAGACTTTTCCAATTTTCCTTTATGCCAAAAAATCATTAGGATATTAAGTAAAGATCATGTTCCATGAGGATATTTTGTAAATTTCCTACCATAAATATATCAAAACTTAATGTTTGATTAGTAATATGCATTGCTTAGAACTACATTTGGACAACTTTAAAGACAGTTTTCTCAATATTTAGATTTTTTTGCATTCCAGATTTCCAAATATCATCATATAACAAACCATACATCAATGGAAAGCTTATTTATTCAGATGTGTAAATCTCAATTTCAAAAAATTGACCCCACTGGTTTTGTAGTCCAGAGTCACATATATAGTGATGAAAGCCAAAATATTAATAGTCATCAATGTATATTTACTGAGTAATCCACTATTTTGTAGAGGGGGGCCAAAATGCCAATTTTCACCTGAGATTCTGAGCCAAAATACAGGAGAGTAAAAATCACCTCATTATGTTATTTTGGCACAGAGATTAGCACATCTGTTAGTAAAATCTGTTGACTTTAGCAATCTTATAGTATATGTCAATAGCCAATTGAATTGAATTGTCACCAATAACATATAATGCAACAGAGAGGTAGAATCAACAGATTTTGCTAATAGACCTCTGTGTGAAAATAATATAATGATGCTGTCATCTTTCTCAAGATGTAATTTGGATCCGAATTTCAGAAGAAAATGGTCATTTTGACATTTCTTATAAATATTGGATTACTCAGTAAATATACATCAGTGGCTTTCTTCTTCATTTATGTATTTCTTTTACCAGATAAAATATTAACATAATCAAAAAGTTACCCAAAAAAATCTATTTTCCTATGGAGAGTTTCTACTTCTAGAACCCAGCTGTTGTGCTATATACAGTTGAGGTCAAAAGTTTACATACACCTTGCAGAATCTGCAAAATGTTAATTATTTTACCAAAATAAGAGGGATCATACAAAATGCATGTTGGTTTTTTATTTAGTACTGACCTGAATAAGATATTTTACCTAAATAACGTTTACATATTGTCCATAAGAAAAAAAAATAGTTGAATTTATAAAAATGACACCGTTCAAAAGTTTACATGCAGTTGATTCTTAATACTGTGCTGTTACCTGAATGATCCACAGCTGTGTTTTTTTTGTTTAGTGATAGTTGTTCCCAAAAATATATTTGGTTTTCCAGCATTTTTGTGTATTTGAACCCTTTCAAATAATGACTGTATGATTTTGAGATACATCTTTTCACACGTAGGACAACTGAGGGACTCATATGCAACTATTACAGAAGGTTCAAACACTCACTGATGCTCCAGAAGGAAAAGCCATGCATTAAGAGCTGGGGGGTTAAAACTTTTGAACAGAATGAAGATGTGTATTTTTCTTATATATATTTTTCATTTAGTACTGCCCTTCAGAGGCTACAGAAGATAGTTACATGTTTCCCAGTGGACAAAGTAAGTTAAATTTACCTTAATTTTCAAAATTCCAAAAGTTTTCACCCCCCGGCTCTTAATGCATCAATTTTCCTTCTGGAGAATCAGTGACTGTTTGAACCTTCAGTACTAAATAAAAAAAATAACATTTTGTATGATCCCTCTTATTTTGGTAAAATAATTAACATTTTGCAGATTCTCTTCAACTGTAGTCAAAAGTATACAGACATGCTTGCACTAAAAAGTATAAATTTCATTGCATTAGACAAAACTCAAATCTAAGCACATGGCATCTGCAAATATATATACAATATACTTGTTTCATCGTTTAGTGAAATGTTTTGCTGCTTAAATAAATTTGTGTGGCTTTAATATTTTGTTACATAACACAGAGACATTATAGTCCATGTTGCGCCAGATTCTGAAGATATCGTCAGAGGTCTGAAACAGACCTGTCTGACAAAGTTAAGAACGCAGTCTCCCTTTAAAATCTTTTTTTTGTATCTAAATTTGATTTCAACAGGTTTGTAAGTCAACCAACGCACCTGATCCCAAACAAGAAGGGTTTGCATCAGACGGCATCTTCAGCAGCACTCTACAGACGTAATAAATCCAGATTATTATCCGCAGGTAGTACATTGTGTCCTCTGAGAGATTAACAGGTTGTTGACCACATCTGTACTCCCAGCAGACTCGGTATTCATTTTAATTAGAGGTTGAGTAGCTGACTGACAGGCCCGGTCATCCAAACACGAGCCAAAATAAACTTCAAACAGCGTCACGAGTCAACATCTAAACGATGGCTGAGGTTACTACAAATTACACATGATATTCATCACACGATTACCATCGACAACAGCAACCTGACTCTCGCTCAAAGCCTCTAATCTCTCCTCATGACATATTGACTCCTCTGGAAGACAAATACACCTGACAACGGACACTGAGGTCGGCACACCAAATGCCAGCTGATCTGCTCTTTATCAGTCTGTAGAAACTGTTTCTCTGCTCTCAAATTGTGCTATTCTAGAACTCAATAGAAATTCGACAGGGCAGCAAGAAAAACAAAGAAAAAAAAATATGTACATTCGACTGTAATTTTAAGACAGATTTTATTATTATTATTATTATTAATCTTATCTTGTCTGATATAATTGAAGCTATATTGTCTACATAAAAAATAATACAATAAAAACTAAAATCAGTTGATTTATCAGTTGTTCAGTTGTTTTTTATGATACAGTAGCATGGAATCACTTGCATGATATAATTTGGGTTTCACATTCACAACATTATAATACAAAGCATATTAACAAAGCAAATAAATAAAATATATTTTATGGAGTCCCATTTTGGTGTCTACATCAAATAAAATTCACAAAAGTGATTTTATATTTTTAAAAAATTATATCAATATTATATAAATATTTTATATTTTTATTAAAAAAAAAAAAAAAAAAACGTTAAATGCAAGTAAAGTGTCTACTTTAATTTTTCGAATAACTTTTGTTAAAATAAAATACCAAAATATGGGTAAAATAATTTCCATTGTCCGTAATATAGATAACATACTTATTCTGACCTGTACTTATTCAAATATATCAAATTAAATCTGATCATACTAAATGTTATTATATTTTAAATTATTAAATGCTTCTTGCTGACAAATGGGTAAAATCTAGTGGTTTGAAGGATCTTGGCAAAGACTGGTAAAGATTTAAAAAGGCAATTAAATAGTAGTTTTTTAGAGCTTAATAGATAATTAAAGCTGGAACACAGTCCTGGTTTGTTTGTCAGGAAAGCACGAATACACACAAAAACAGAAAGAAAAACTAAGGTTTGTACTGAAAATGATCCTAAGCAATGCGAGCGGCTGTTGACATTCCTGTCTGAATTAACAATTTGGTTTACATTACGCAAATCTCCCCACCTCTCTGTTTGTCACCACACTGTCCAAAAGTTTTTTCACCAAAAAGTAAAGCCACAACCACAAAGAGTTTCAATCAGAGCCATCATGTCAGGCACTTCAAGTGTTTACCATTGCCTTGTGAGGAAAAACATTAAGTTTCCCAAGTGTGGATGTAAGCTGGAGTGAAACCAAAAACCTCCAAGAGCACTTAGCAAAACGCCTCTAAATCACAAACCATGCTCGGTAATGGATCTAACAGCCCATATTCATTGATACCTCCTGTCAGATTATAATGCTTTTTAATACTGATACGTTGCGAATAGAAGAGAACAGACTGATCATCAGTTTTATCTTCAATCGCTGTTCCTCAGAAAAATTCTTCAGGTCCCACAAATTCTTAGGTTTTTCAGCATTTTCATGTATTTACAACAATGACTGTATGATTTTGAGATCCATCTATTCACACTGAGGACAACTGAGGGACTCATATGCAACTATTACAGAAGGTTCAAATGCTCACTGATGCTCCAAAGTGATGCATTAAGGGTCGGGGGGTGAAAACTTTATTTAATAAAAATACTTTAATTCTAATTTAACTTATTTTGTCTACTGGAAAGCACGTGTCTTCTGTAGCTTCAGAAAGGGAAGTACTACATGAAAAAAAATATATTTAGGCAAAATAAGGAAAATGTACACATCTTCATTCTGTTCAAAAGTTTACACCCCTGGATCTTAATGCATAATTTTTTGTTCTGAAGCATCAGTGAGCATTTGAACCTTCTGTAATAGTTGCATATGAGTCCCTCAGTTGTCCTCAGTGTAAAAAGATGGATCTTTAAGGGTCCAAATACACAAAAATGCTGAAAAACCAAAGAATTTGTGCGACCTGAAAGATTTTTTTGAAGAACAGTGGGCAGTTTAACTGTTCAGGACAAACAAGGGACTCGTGAACAACTATCACTAAAAACACAGCTGTGGATCATTCAGGTGACAACACAGTATGAAGAATCAAGTGTATGTAAACCTTTGAACAGGGTAATAAATGTAACTATTATTTTCTCTTGTGGACTATATGTAAACATCTTTTATGCGAAATATCTTATTCAGGTCAGTACTAAATAAAAAATAACATGCATTTTGTATGAACCCTGTTATTTTGGTAAAATAATTAACATTTTGCAGATCCTGCAAGTTGTATGTAAACTTTTGACCTCAATTGTGCATTGTTACATTTTTTATTTAAAATAACTTTTTCAAAAATGTCAGAACTTTCTATTCATCAGACCTTTAAAGAAAATTTTACCGTATTTCGGTTTCCACAAAAGCCTCACAACTGTTTTCAACATTGATAATAATAATATATGTTTCTTGAGCAGCAAATCAGCATATTAGAATTATTTCTGCAAGATGGGACACTGAAGACTTAAAGACAACTCGGTGAATATTCACTCTGAAATATATCAAATTACAAAAGTAAAATGACATGCGTTGTCACAATCTTTTGCTAACTTCCACCAGATTTAGCCGTTATGATTGACAGGCGGTCCGTGTCTCTTCACAAAGTCGAAAGCACTAGCTATTTAGGAGAACTTTGTGTAAGTACTAGGAACATTTTCAGTGTATTATTTCATATAAAAATCATAAAGTACTCAAACTGTTTTGTAGTCCATTATAATGTAAGCGCCATTTCTTTCATCTTATGTAACTGGCGATGAAAGCCTTCATATTATGATTGTCTGGCTGTCTGTGTAGAAATAACGTTACCTGATTTAATTTAAATGGGCGCCTTCTAGACGGTTGTGTTCAGCTGAGGTGGGCGGAACAGACGAACATGCCTTCTTTTATTAAATTAATCTGTATGAAGCGATTTATAAGGCGATTTTGATGTCTTACGATGCACTCGCGCGATAAATTATTTCATTCGTGATCAAATCTTTCTATAATCTTTTCTTCATAAATATTCACTGTTTAATCTCTATTAAACTATATTAAACTGTCGTTATATGCGTTGAATAAACTTCCTATGCTGTAGCATCATAGCAAAGCAATTCGCTAACGATTCGTTCTTTTGAATCGAATCTTTTTAATGAACTGATTCACTAAACCGACATGAACAATTCGGTCGCAAATCGGAAATTCACGAGTCAGAGCAGTTTTCGAATCAACAAATCAACGATTTTTAATATCCAAATTGTAATAAGTCTAGAACCGGTGACTGAACTGATAGCAAAAGCCTTTTCCATTTAAGAAAATTTAACTGATGGGGCAAAAGTTCGTTTACGACTTATATGACTCATAAACCAGTGCACTACAACATCATTTAACAAAACATGCGTAGATGTAAAATGTGTCAATCAATTTTATTTTACGTAAATGGATTTTATTTGCTTTGTTTTGAATTTTTGTTTGGTATGAGCCGAATCGGATCTAAAACATACTAAGCAATAACAACGGCGTTACACTATACCATTTATAAAGAATACTATTACTATTATTATTATTACTATTTATGTATTTATGCCCCCCCCCCCCAAAAAAAAAGAGTACATTTGCCTTCATATGGTTTTATTGAATTCGACGGTATGTCAGCGACAATGTGGTGAAGAGATTACGTGAGCTATTTAGAATGAACTGTTCGAAAGAACCGATTCCGAACCGAACTGACGTAGTTCATTGCCAAAGTCAAATTAAACGCGCTTTAGCAGTCTAATATAAAAATACAACTTCGTGTGAGCTGAATGAACTATAGTTATCCTGTGGCATCATCTCTTCCACCGCAGATTCAAGAATCAATCACTGGAAAAGTGGATTTCCAGGGCGTCAACCAGGGTTAGTACAGTTGACATGTCTCTCACAAAAACCCACGGCGGATAAAATAAAAACAAGCAGAAGATGATCGCTTACTTTCAAGATTATAGGCGTTTCAACATTGCACTAATCAAATGCATTAGAAATATTATAAAATGCGCTACGTTAAATTAAAGCGCAAAACCTGTGGCGCAGTCTAGACCAGTGCTGACATTTATAAATGGATGTCGGAAAACCAAACAAATCAATGTACACATATGTAAATAACTTTTTTCTTTTGCATCTGATGCTGTTATGACAACAATGACTTACTGTATGCAATGCAGAAACAGAAAAGTAAGCCTATCACAGACAACTAAACTATTTGTATGAAGCACTGAAAAAAATAATAATAATTATAAAACAAGCTGTCAACTGAATGAGAAAATAATCTAAAAACAAAGCATCCTAATAACTTCTGCTACTGTATAATAACAACCAAGCTCTCAGACTACCTCAGATTTCATTTTAAAATCCTAGTTAAACATAACTCTTTAATGCATCAGACATGGTCTTGTTATTTGAATTTAATTATAACCCGAAGCATTTTTATTGACTATAAATTTTTATAGCCTTCATCAGCACTTTATGATCCACTCACCATCTTCCAGCAAAAATCAGAGAATATCTGCCAACATGAGGGGAAAATTAATCCTCAGCGTCCAGGAGCAAAACTTGATTCAGTCATCCAAGGTGGAGGAAAACATCCAGTGTGGACAACCTTAACCAAGTAAGTAAACTTCAAGGGATTTTCGGCGAGAAAAAAAATCGCAAAGACTGTGATCAAAAAGAGCGAAGTGCCTGAGATCACAGAGATGAGCGCTTCCGGTTAATCATTAGACCCAGAGCGAAATCACCAATCCTACTATGCCTGAGGCTGGGCTTATAAATATTAAGTACGCCATGCAAACGTTGTCTTGTCCGCTTTCGTTTAGTAACTTCTTGCCTCATGAATATTAATTAGAATGTGCTGATGTTGCTTCTTAACCGTCCAATGGAGAACATTCGCTCATGAATGTTAAAACGTTGACCTTCGCCATGGTAGGAGTTCTAAATTTTCAGAACTTGACAGACGCTGACGCCAAAAAGGCTAAGAGGTGACGATGACTTTACATGTCGTTTTCACTTTGATTTAATTCTGTATGCTTTTTTTGTTATTATGACGTTTTCTTTGCCCCACCCATTGTCTTTAACTTAAAATACGCACATTTTGACAAAAACAAAATAGACCAGAATAAAATAAAATAGTATGTTTTCTTTATTTTCTTTCTATATATCCTGTTAGATTTTAGTAGACAGTGTATTGTCAAAAAGACTTGAGGTAAAAGACAAATTCAAAGACAGGTTTGTCACTTTATCATATGTTTTCTGTAATAAAACATCAGCACTGTAAAATATCAACACGGTTACAGTGATAGAGTAAATAAATGACATTTTTTCTTATGAAGCACCGTGTAGTTTAAATATTATTACAATTTACTTTAAATCCACCTTGCAAAAGGAATATAATAGACTTTTAATAGACTTTTGTGTTACTTACTACAAACTTTTTAAATTGAGTTCATAAAAACGGCATAGCTGAGTAAAGCAATTGTGTAGGTTTAATCAATTTTCCAGTCTCTTCCAGCGCACATTATTAGCTCAAAACTTCAGTAAAAAGTTCAGACGAGGACTGCGAAGCCTGATGGCGCCACCTAGTGTATTAAACATCACATAAGCAGTTTTGGTTTTATTATCTACGTAAATTTTACATTTACGTCAGTCAATAATAAATATATAAATAATAAAAAACATTTACGTTAGTCAGCCAGAAAGACAACATAAAATAAAATAGTGGCTGCCAGAAAGTGTTTTGGCTGTTTTACTTTCACTATTTGGTCCACTCATCCATTATAGTCCTAAAAAAAAAAAATTGAAATAAAAAAAACTACAAAAAACAACAACAACAACAACAACAACAACAAAAAACATTAATTTAAAATGATATTTGTCTTCAGGAATAATTTCAACTTAAAGCATTTAACCAGAAGTAGTTGAATGAATGAATAAATAAAATAAATAAATAAATAAATAAATAAATAACATTTATGTCAATTTTATGTCAATCAGTCAGAAAGAAAGAAAATAAAAAAATTAATTAAATAAAATAATAAAACGAAACAAAACAAATCAAAATACAATAGTGGCTGCCAGAAAGTGTTTTAGCTGTTTTTCTTTCACTATTTGGTTCACTTATCCATTATAAGCCTAAAAAAATGCAAATAAAATAATTAATTAATTAATTGATAATGTCAGCCAGTCAGAAAGAAGGAAAGAAATATAAAATAAAATAAAATAAAATAAAATAATGGCTGCCTTTCACTATTTGGTCCATTATAATATTTAAAAAAAAAAATAAATAAAAAAATAAAAAAACCTAACAAAGGCTAAAAAAAAAACAACAAAAACAAATAAACAAATAACGTCAGTCAGTCCGAAAGAAGGAAAGAAAATATATATATATATAAAATAAAATAGTGGCTGCCATAAAGTGTTTTGGCTTTTTTCTGTCACTATTTGGTCCATTCATTAATTAAAATCTTTAAAAAATAAATAAAATAAAATAAAAAAAAAAAAAACTTTCTCATTTAGGAAGATTGTGGACACTTCAAGGATCATCCAGATGTCATGGGATGGGGTCGTTGCTCAGCAGCACTAGACAATCTGCAGGACACAAAGATCTGTCCAGTAGACAAAAACACTGTGTCCCAATGTGTTTGTGTGTCTGTGTAAACTACAGCACATATGGCATATGGCTAGAGCTTGTTTGCATCCCTGTTTGTGTCTTTATAGACCTAATGTTTCTCATGAACATCTGTCTATCTATCTATCTATCTATCTATATATTTTATTCTATTCCATGTGCATTTTCTTTAATACCATTTGTAATTAGTTCAGTTACTTTCCACTATTTCCCAATAAAGTGAGACTGTTGAGCAAATGTTCATCCAGCAGCTATAATACGGTTTAACAGATTTTATGTGTCAAACACAGATTAAGCTCTTCATGTAGAAACAGCTTTTCAAATAGCCTACAGCCGATGCTTAAACCCAGCAGCAAGGGGCGTATTTTTATTCTGTGGGCGGACTGAATGAATCAGGTGGAGCACTTTTACTGACATGGGGAACATCCATCTAGTGCAGCAGGACATCTCAGAAGGGCTGTTTTTAATGGAGAACCACAGAAGAGAGAAAAGCAGCACTGTTCAAAAGGTGAGTTTGCATGTGTTTTGATGATCATTCATGAGTAATCGTAAGTCTGAGATATACTGGACATCCTGATGTCAGTTTTTGTCTTTACAGATGGAGGGTGACAGGAATTGTTTGTTGACTTCACATAAGGACATGGAGAAAAGTGGAACTAGTTCAGTGTCCTCAGCTTCATTTAATTTCATCAATTCCATTATAGGATCTGGAATTATAGGTAATATTTTGTTATCAATGCTCCTAGGCAATATCAGACAAAAGTTTGGACACACTAAACCAAATATATGTTCCTCCTCATCTTAAAACGTGTTTACAAATGAAAATTGTATGTGTAAATTTTGTTACAAAACTAGCATTATATTATTATTATTATGATGTTGATTAGCTGAAGTGGATGTTGAGGGAAAAGCATCATCAAGTGTACATGTGAACTCCTTTAATAAGTGTTTCATGAAGTTGGTTTAGAAAATGTTAAATTTATTATAGAATATATAGTGTAAAATAATTTTTATTTATTTATTTATTTATTTTTAATACTTTTTTTTGGTCATACATTCCCATACTTTCATTTCTGTAAACTCTTACAATGCATATTTTTGGATTTTTTATTCAATAATTTTATTTTATTTATTTATTTATTTTTTAATTTTATTAAGAAAGGATAGTTACAGTAGATATAGTCCATAAAATATCTGTACAGAAAATGAAGTCTATTCGAGTCAAAGCAAACTTGATGATGTTTGCATGCTATCATGTTCATTAGTTTCTAATTAGTCACATTTGTGCGTATTTTTGTAGGTCAATAGATATGAGAACTGGCTTAGATTCCACGCGGTGCAGGATCATATGACTCCAGAACAGCCTCAGTCAGTTCACATGCTTCTGCTGCAGGAAAAACAAGAAACCATATGTGACCCTGGATCACAAAACCAGTCATAAGTGTACTTTTCCCGAAATTGTGATTTATTCATCATCTGAAAGCTGAATAAATAAGCTTTCTGTCGATGTATGGTTTGTTAGGATAGGACAATATTTGGCTGAGATACAACTATTTCAAATCTGATGGTGCAAAAAAATCTAAATACTGAGCAAATCGCCTTTAAAATTGTCCAAATGAAGTTCATAGCAATGCATATTACTAATCAAAAATTAAGTTTTGATATATTTACGGTGGGAATTTTACAAAATATCTTCATGGAATATGATCTTTACTTAATATCCTAATGATTTTTGGCATAAAAGAAAAATCGATAAATTTTACCCATCCGATAATTTTACACTTAAGACTGGTTTTGTGGTCCAGGGTCGCATATCTTTCTTGAATAGAAATAGGAATTTCCATAACTGGTCAGCAATAGATTTTTATTTATGCATTCTTGTCAGTAGCTATGTTTCTGCTCTATCACCTTGACCAGAAAAAGTGGTTAGCAGATCTTTCCCTGTAGGGGAGACTGGAGTTAGTTGTCACATTTTTATCTATTTCAAGTCCTCCGCATCTCTTACTTCTTTGTTAAATTCATCTAGGTTTGCCATATTCCCTAAGTCAGGCTGGTCTCCCAATGGGTCTCCTGCTGCTTATTCTGGTTGCCTTCATCACAGGTATGCACTGCAAATGTGCACGAGCCGTTAAATATATATGTGTTAAAATCCCTGCATGCATTGGTTATAAAAGATAGCCTAGAATAATGTTGAGGGGATAGTTTGCATAAAAATGAAAATATATAGAAAAATATGGCCTACAGTTGAGGTCAAAAGTTTACATATACCTTGCAGAATCTGCAAAATGTTAATTATTTTACCAAAATAAGAGGGATCATACAAAATGCATGTTATTTTTATTTGGTATTAACCTGAATAAGATATTTCACATAAAAGACGTTTATGTTTAGTCGACAAGAGAAAATAATAGTTGAATTTATAAAAATGACCCTGTTCAAAAGTTTACATACGCTTGATTCACAATACTGTGTTGTTACCTGAATGATCCACAGCTGTGTTTTTTTGTTTAATGATAGTTGTTCATGAGTTCATCGTTTGTCCTGAACATTTAAACTGCTTGGTATTCTTCTGAAAAAGCATTTTTTCAGCTTTTTGTGTATTTGATCTCTTTCCAACAATGACTGTATGATTTTGAGATCCATCTTTTCACACTGAGGACAACTGAGGGACTCAAATGCAACTATTAGAGAAGGTTCAAATGCTCACTGATGCTCCAGATGGAAACACAATGCATTAAAAGCTGGGGTGTGAAAACTTTATTGAATTTGAATATCAGGGTAATTTTAACTTATTTTGTCTTCTGGGAAACATGTAAGTATCTTCTGTAGCTTCTGAAGGGTAGTACCAAATTTAAAAAAAAAAAAATAAGAAAAATGTACACATCTTCATTCTGTTCTTCAAAAGTTTACACCCCCTGGCTCTTAATGCATTGTGTTTCCTTCTGGAGCTTCAGTGAGTGTTTGAACCTTTTACTTACTTTAGTAAAATAATGAACATTTTGCCGATTCTGCAAGGTGTATGTAAACTTTTGACCTCAAATGTATATTGGACAACTTTTTGAAATATATCACCATAAATATATTTTGTAATGCTTCCCTCACTATAAAAGGGCAGCTCAGATATTTCAACCACGTGTTTGCATTTGTTTCATAGATGAAAAGAGGATCTAAATTACATGTTGTTACATGTCATTTTCGAGTGAAATACCCCTTTAACATAAATAGCACTGCTGTGATAATCAATGCATGAAGTATTTTACACAATACTGTGTAAGTGCTTTTTTTAAAAAAAATTTTTTTTAACTTTAAATATACGTAGAGAAATGCATTGTTTTTTCTTCCTGCAGATTACTCCATCATCCTGCTGGTCAGAGGAGGGAATCTGTCTGGGACTCACAGTTATCAGTCTCTGGTTCAGAGCACATTCGGCCAGATAGGATATTTAATCGTATCAGCTCTACAGTTTCTGTACCCATTCATTGGTAAGCACAGACATCTGCTTTCTGTCCTAATGACATTTTTGAACTTATACTTCACACTGAGGTTGAAGTGAGATTTGAAGAATAGATCTTTTTTTTTGATGCCTTCATTGTGTACCATATAGCAATGATCAGCTACAACATCATCACAGGTGACACGCTGACCAAGGTGTTTATGAGAATCCAAGGAGGTGAGCTGGTTATTATTACATGTATTTTTTAAAGGGGTCATTTCACGCCATTTATTTATTTAATGATTTATTTACTGTTTGTCTCAGAGGTCTACTTAATGTCAGCAAAGTGCTTTGCTTTGAAAAATCATAATTTAGTTATGACCATTTTCATCCATCTTTCTGACTCATTTTTGCTGCTGTGCCTTTAAGACTTTTGTATAAACAGCATATGAATTCATTAATGGCATAATAGCGTCTGAATCTGCCTTATGTTTCTGAACACCACATACAGTAGGCATGAATGGCATGCAAACGTGGGTGATTCTGTGTTAGTCTATGTCTAACGTTTTTTTTTTTTTTTGCTCTGTAGGAAGTTTTGAGTTTTAAAAATTACAGTGTGTTTTCATAGTACAATAAATTCATGATTTGAATCATTTAAATTCTTTAATCTTAGGTCTAAATGTCATATTCTCATTTTTTCTTTATGAACATAGCAGAAACCTGACATTTGTGCTTTTTGATTTTTCAGTTGGTCCCGGAAACATTCTTACAGAGAGACATTTTGTAATTCTGATGTCTACTCTTCTGTTTACACTCCCACTGTCTCTCTACAGAGATATAGCAAAGCTGGGAAAGGTTGAGTATTATCAACTTCTAACAATTTCCTGCTATCCCCCCAAACCCCCCCCCCCCCCGGTTTGCAGTTCTTTGTTCAATTTGCACCATCAAAATTAACAAGATAAAATTTGGCTTCCAACTTTCATTTTCCGGTTTTTAAAGGCGCTTTAAAGTCCCATTTTGAATCAAATGATTCGCGATACGCGCTATAAATTCCCGTTTTGAATCAAATGATTCGCGATACGCGCTTTAAAGTCCCGTTTTGAATCAAATTATTCGCGATATGCGCTTTAAATTCCCGTTTTGAATCAAATGATTCGCGATACGCGTTTTAAAGTCCCGTTTTGAATCAAATGATTCGCGATACGCGCTTTAAAGTCCCGTTTTGAATCAAATGATTCGCGATACGCGTTTTAAAGTCCCGTTTTGAATCAAATTATTCGCGATATGCGCTTTAAATTCCCGTTTTGAATCAAATGATTCGCGATACGCGTTTTAAAGTCCCGTTTTGAATCAAATGATTCGCGATACGCGTTTTAAAGTCCCGTTTTGAATCAAATGATTCGCGATACGCGCTTTAAAGTCCCGTTTTGAATCAAATGATTCGCGATACGCGTTTTAAAGTCCCGTTTTGAATCAAATGATTCGCGATACGCGCTTTAAAGTCCCGTTTTGAATCAAATGATTCGCGATACGCGCTTTAAAGTCCCGTTTTGAATCAAATGATATGCGATCCGACTGAAGCGCTTCGAAACAGTAAATCATTTTGCGACGCGCGTGGTTTACTGATTCGGAGTTTCAAAAAGCTCATTTGATATTGTGTTGTTTGCTCGCTTTATCTTTACAATTTATTCGTTGTTTGAAATTAAATCATTAGAATTAATAGGCCTAACTTACAATGTTTTTATTAAATTGTGATCACGTTAGACAGTTTCAGTCGTATTAAAAACATTTCATGACGTGACACTCATTACCTGTTACTTGCCTAAAAAGACGGGTATATAATGTGCGTTGTTAACAGATTACACTAACAGTTTGGTCAACCTCCGCCTATGGAGAGAGAAAATAGTTTTCAAAAGCATCCCCCCTCTGCTTTTTTCCACAAACCGCACCATATATATATATATATGTGTGTGTGTGTGTGTGTGTTCGGGTTTTTCTATCCAGATGGGGACTGCAACTTGAATGCGCACTGGCTCATGGGTCTCCGTGGGAACCTAAATTAGCTTATACGTTACAGAATGATGTTTTACTTATTTATTTATTTTATTCATATATTTGTTAAACCCAAAAAAATGCATAGAGTTTTTTAATGTTTAGGGGTATGGTTAAGGTAAGGGGACAGAATATACAACCATGAAGAAATATTCCAAATTTAAGAAATGCCATCTAATCCAGGCCACAGACTTTCAGAGTTTAGTTACATCCCTGCTCCAAAACACTGTAGTTTTCAAATAATATTCTGATTCATAGCTGAATCAGGTGTTATTTGAAAGTTTTCTTTGTTTCTGTGCTGCATCCTCAGAGCAAGTGCTAAGCCCTTTTAGTCCCCCCACCCACCCAATCTCATGCCAAATACCTTCAAAGGCCTTATAAATGACACCTGTGCTCACATTTGTTCCCCTTTTATTTCTTAAACCATTAGAGGACTGTGATCTCTACTTCTTATCCGATATTTTGTGTGTGTAATTACCAATGCAAGTGCCTTATGTTCTATTAATTCACTTCTCATTTTTATGTATGCTCATGTTAGATACATTTTAATTTATATTTGAAGATCTAGCTGACCTTCAGCACTGTCTCTGTTCTTTTCAGATGTGTTTAACTAGGGTTTAAGATAAACACTGCAGGGCTGTGACCCAGAATAAACATAGATTAACAATAGTTTAAGAACAGTAGCTGGCCGTGTGCGCTCTTGACAGAAGAAGCTACACAATCTGCGTCATTGTCAACGACTGGGCGTAGATACACTTCATACAAGAAGGCAAAAAGATGGATGAGTTGTATCGCGAATCATTTGATTCAAACGGGAATTTAAAGCGCGTATCGCGAATCATTTGATTCAAACAGGGATTTAAAGCGCGTATCCCGAATCATTTGATTCAAAACGGGACTTTAAAGCGCGTATCGCGAATCATTTGATTAAAAACGGGACTTTAAAGCGCGTATCGCGATTCATTTGATTCAAAACGGGAATTTTAAACGCGTATCGCGAATCATTTGATTCAAAACGGGAATTTTAAAGCATATATCGCGAATCATTTGATTCAAAGCGGGAATTTAAAGCGCGTATCGCGAATCATTTGATTTAAAACGGGACTTTAAAGCGCGTATCGCGAATCATTTGATTCAAACGGGACTTTAAAGCGCGTATCGCGAATCATTTGATTCAAAACGGGAATTTTAAAGCGCATATCGCGAATCATTTGACTCAAAGCGGGACTGTAAAGCGCGTATCGCGAATCATTTGATTCAAACGGGACTTTAAGGCCCGTACTGCGAATCAATTGTTTTAGATCGGTACTCAGAAGCAGGTTCGCAGGATGTTTTTATCCCCACCAGGGATAAAAATAATTCAGCAGAGGTAGGGATGCATAGACTGGCAAATCGCACCCTGCTTATTCATAAAGCGGCAGCGCTCTGGGTCCGCTGCTGGCTGTAAACGAATCCCCCATCCCCTCCCCCGGCGGTAATGGTACGGACCAACCGCAAGCGCAAAACACAAAAAACTGGAAAATCAGAATAACGAGTCATGTTTTATGTTTGCTCAAAAATCTTATTCGGATGCCACAACCTAAACTTGTAGACTAGAAAATTAAACAGAGAGACAGTTATTCGTTTGTGAGGTATTTGAAAAAAAGAAACGGAAAATCAAAGTTTGAAGCCAATTTTTATCTGGTTAATTTTGATGGTGCAAATTGAACAAAGAACTGCAAACCGTTACACGGACCCTCCACTTTTTTTGAAAATAGGTTCATTTTCCAACTCCCCTAGAGTTATACAGATGTGTTTTACCGTTCAGCTGAATGGATTCAAAAACGGTAAAACACATCTGTATAACTCTAGGGGAGTTGGAAAATGAGCCTATTTAAAAAAAAAAAGTGGAGTGTTCCTTTAACAAATCTGTCATTTAGCTGTTATTTACTCACTCTCATCTCTTTTCAGACCTGTATCTTATTTGTTTTTCATACAACAGTGATCATGTCTAAATGTTTGGCTCTAAAACAAACAAAAAAGCGCAATAAATGTTTCATAAAAATAGTTCATGTGTGCTACATTAGTTATCTGAAGCCAGGTAATAGTTGTGCTTCACATAAAAACATCAGGTGGGTTTAATGACATGAGTTTTCTAAAAAATTTTGTATGAATGATCAAGTAAGCCTTTAGTTCCTTCAGTCTAGTTTACTAACTATTATAAAAGTTATTCTTTTTACTAAAAAAATCAGTAAAGATTTCAGTAAAGATTGAACTTGAAGGTAGATGTTTCTACAGTTAAAAGGCTTTTTGCTTGTAAACCGTCATTCAGATGACAGCAGGTATTTATTTTTACAGCAGGCAGTTTATATCATGTTGATTATTTAGAGGCCTTAGAAATGTGCATATCAAATATGATACAGTAGGCTTTATAGGGTTCAAATTGACAATAATGAACTCTCTCCCTTCCTCTGTTCCAGGTATCTTTATTGTCCATGCTTTTCACTCTTGCCATCCTCATCACAGTGGTCGTGAGAGCAGCGACATTAGGACCACAGATGTATAAAATCTCTCTCTCCGTCTGTGTGCATTCATTCACACCATCCACCATATGCTGATGTTTGCCAACTGCAGCTCAGGATAATGATTTACCCTTTAAACACTCACTTCTGAGAAATGATCTCACCAAGCTCAGTTTACTGGGTTGAATTAATTTTTTATTTGACTTTGCATCATATTTTTGGCCTTTGTGTACCAATGCATATAGTGACACAATGCAGTGAAACAATACACATACATTTTGCGATGCATGATCAGTTAAACCTACGTAAGACCCAGATCGAATGTGTGCTTTTTCAACTAGCTGATAAAAAAAAAAAAAAAAAAAAAAAATACAATTTCTAAAGACATACATATTATAGAGACTTGAGAATGTAGCTCTCTTGACTCTAAAAACTTGGTAAAAACAGGGTTTCTGCAGGTCTTAAAAAATCCTCTCTACAAATTAAGGCCTTAACAGATCTTAAACTGGAGCAGAAATCTTAAACAACTGAGTAGTAATTGTAGTAAAAAATGGCAAAAACACTGAACAAAATTACTAAAACTAACTAAAATTAAAATAAACATGAAAAAAAGTTTTTATCATTAGATGGGATTGACAGCAGTATTAAGGACAATACCAAATTAGTTATTAATTGAGTTAATATTGTAACAGATTTATATATATATATATATATATATATATATATACTAATTTATATAATAAATATATAATAACTAATTTTATAATTTTATTTACCTTCTAAATTTTATTTTAGCTAGTTTCCAAGGTAACACTTGTCCTTTTCATTTAGTAAAATAATTAAAACTAAAACAAAAATAATTTATATTTATATTTATATACCTATATAAACACTTTAAAAAATGTTTAAAAAAAATGACAAAAACACACAACAAAATTCTAAAAACTAACGAAGATTAAAATAAATATGAAAAAAATTCTTCATCATTAGATAGGAATGACAGCAGTATAGGGAAAGTAATTCTTTGATATATAAAAAATAAATATTGTAAACATAAATACCAAATTAACAGAATACCTTTAGCGGAGTTATTATAGTAACTGAAACTAGAAATAAAAAAAATCTTAAATTCATAAACTCATGGCTCATGCACTGCAATTTTGTCTCATATTCCAACACAAATATCTAAACATCCATTAAAATACATTTACTTGAAATGCTAAACGAACACATTAAATGAGTTTGTATAAAACAAGAACAAATATCTATCAGTTGGGTATTAAAACTTGTTTTCTGTGCTTAGACATTTAGATACAAATTGACGTGTTGTGAGCTCTTAAATTTATTCCTCAAATTTTCTTTAATTGCTCTTAAAAGTTTTCATAAAACTTACAGAAACCCTGTAAAAACACTCAGAACACCCTGGCAGTGGTGTTTGCATGGGCATGCACAAACATTTAAAACAGTTATTTATAAAATTAACATTGCATCATATTTTTATTTCGCCCACAGACCCGCGTCAGATGATGCATGGGTGTTTGCACGGTGGAATGCAATTCAGGCAGTTGCCGTCATGTCTTTCGGTGAGGTTTTACTTTTAACATATTTCAATTAAAGTACATTTTTCAGTTGAAACTTTGACTTATTTGATATTTTTCAGCTTTTATCTGCCACCACAACAGCTTCATGATCTATGGGTCGCTGCAGGAGCCTACACTGAGCAGCTGGTCTCTTGTCACACACATATCTGTGGGCTCAGCCGTACTGGTCAGTGCTGTCTTTGCAGCTGCAGGTTATGCCACTTTTACTGGTTATACACAAGGTAAATACTAGGTTACATTATCTGCATTTATCACTTTGATACATCTGTGGCACAAGGTACAAAAAGCACAAAAAAATTCCTGTTGCATGTTTTCCTGTTGTGTTTTTTGTCCAAGGTGATATATTTGAGAACTACTGCAGAAATGATAACTTGGCTACATTTGGTCGATTCTGCTACGGCATTAGTATAATCACCACCTACCCTCTGGAGTGCTTTGTAACTCGTGAGGTAAGATAATTGAAGCTTTTATATACAGTATATATGGATCATTAGAGGCACTTTTGACTACTTGAAAGCTTGTCAAACATGTTAAAACATTTATTATATACTGAAATTAGGCTCTGATCATGGCATCCCATTTTGATGGGAATGACAGCAGTATTGGGGACACTGATTTTTTTATATATAAAAATGTAAATTTGAGTTATTATAGTTATTATAGTATTATAGTATGATTGTTTATATATAGTATTATTGTTTATATTGTATTATAGTTATTATAGTAACTGAAACTAGAATTAAAACCATAAAAAATGTTTTACCTTAAATAAAAAAACATTAACTAACGAAATATATATATATATATATAATAATTTTACAATTTTATTTACCTTCTAAGTTTTATTTTAGCAAGTTTTCAAGGTCCTTTTCATTTAGTAAAATAATTAAAAAAAATTAAAATAAAAATAATATAAACCGTATAAACATTTTAAAAAATGTAAAAAAAAAATGACAAAAACTAACTAAAATTACTAAATAACTAAAATTATAACTAACTAACTAAAATTAAAATAAGCATGAAAAAAATCTTGATCATTAGATGTGAATGACTGCAATTTTAGGGACAGTAATTCTTTGATATATAAAAAATAAAATTTGTAAACATAAATACCAAATTAATAACTAAAAACTAGAATTAAAACCATAAAAAAATATTACTTAAAATAAAAAATATTAACTAAAGAAAAAAGAAGAAGAAAAAAATATATATAAACTTATTTTATAATTTTATTTACTTTCTAAGTTTTATTTTAGCATGTTTTCAAGGCAAAAGTTGTCCTTTTCATTTAGTAAAATAATTACAACTAAAATAAAAATAATATAAACTGTATAAACATTTTAAAAACGTTAAAAAATGACAAAAACACAACAAAATTACTAAAACTAACTAAAATTAAAATAAACATGAAAAAAAGTCTTAATCATTAGATGTGAATGACAGCACTATTAGGGACAGTAATTCTTTGATATATTAAAAATAAGTATTGTAAACATGAATACCAAATCAGCTAAATGCTTCTAGCAAGGTTATTATAGTTAACTGAAGCTAAACTAAAAATTAAAACCTTAAAAAATGTGTTACTTAAAATAAAATAAAAATGAACTGAAATAAAATAAGGCAACATTTATCATTTTCATTTAGTCTAAGCTGATGTAGAAAAATGATTTAACAAAAATAAAAATATGCCATATAAACACAACAAAATAAAAACACAAAAATGAAAAGTAAATAAATAAATAAAACTTTAATTAAAATGAACATGGAAAATATAAAAATAAAAACAAAAGTATCAAAATATATAAAAAAAAAAAATAGCATCTCAATAATACTAAAATAACCAGAAAAAATATAAAGTAGAATTCTGATTTTAAACCTTTTTATTAAGTTAAAAGGCATTTAATACCCTCCTTTACCTTAATGTGACACATTGTCAATGACATTACAGTCATCCCAACTCTTTAATGACTACACACAATGTTTGAATTCATTGTAGAGTGTGACATAAAGATGCTTGTTCTAGCATTTAATTAACTTTGTTTAAAGTTGGTTCTTGGTGTTCTTGGTGTTTTTTATATTGTGCCCAGGTGATCGCCAATGTGTTTTTTAAAGGCGAGCTCAGTAACACCATGCACGTCATCATTACCTTGGTGATCGTATCGGCGACGACTGCCATATCGCTCTCTTATGACTGTCTGGGTATTGTACTGGAACTTAATGTGAGTTTTTTCTGTTGATTCATTAACACCAGTGAGAAAACAGTCAGTCCCATTCAGAGATGTGTGTAAATGTTGTGTTTCTGTCTCTCTTAGGGGGTTTTGAGTGCTATACCGCTCATGTTCATCTTCCCCGCCGCCTGTTTCCTCAAGCTCTCGGACAACCGCTGGTTTCGCGGTGAAAACCTCATTCCCAGCATCATCCTGGTGGCGGGTGTTTGTGTGATGATAATCGGCTTAATCATGATGGTGCTTTTCCCTCAGGACTGTTCACACGGAGCAGAGATGTTCTACTGCAGCGTCTCCAACACCTCCGTTCCCAGCACAACTTTACCAAACAGCGTGCTGCAGTTTATAAATGCCACACAGAATGTCAGTGTTTTCTGACTGAAATTAACTATATAATTATTAATTTTATACGCTGTTTTCTAGTAATACATTTTTGAGACAGTTGTTGTATTAAAGAAATTACATAAAAACAAGGCTACAGTCATTTTTTAATTATGTGAGCTTCTAGATCTATATTCTTGCTTTTATATACTCATCCACCACTAATTTTCAGTTGACGACCATAGAAGTGTAAAAGCAAAAGGATGTCTTGCACTGTCTTTTGAGCCTATAGGTCCATACAGTAGCTTTATGTAAGGAACAGACCCAAATTTATGTTATTCACTAATAATCTTTAGCTGATTGTAATGTGCAATTTAAGTCTTTTTTGTATGCAAAGCTAGTGCATTGCCTCAAAATCTTGGAAAAACTGCATATCTGTGAGTTACGTAGGTGTTTACTGATTTCAGTGAGTTTTAAAACAATTTTTCATGTTATATACTTTTCATGCTTATCATGCCTTAATCAAAAAAAGCTACTTTTTAAATGCCTTTTAGGCTACTATGCTCTTGTGGCAAAGCTAAAATCTGAAAATCCAATATAAAAATATTTATTATGTTTAAAGCTATAATTCTCTACATCTCTTGCAATAACTTTAAAACCTTTATATATACACTATCATTCAAAAGATTTTGGACAGCACGATTTGTAATGTTTTTAAAAGACTTCTGCTCACCAAGCCTGCACTTATTTGATCCAAAATACAGCAAAAGCAGTAACATTGTGAAATATTTTTACTATTTAAAATAACTGCTTTCTATTAGAATGTATTTTAAAATGTAATTTATTCCTGTGTTTAAAGCTGAATTGTCAGCATCATTACTCCAGTCTACAGTGTCACATGATCCTTCAGAAATCATTCTAACATGCTGTTTTGCTGTTCAAGAAACATTATTATTATTATTATTATTATTATTATTATTATTATTATATTTATTCTTTGATGAATAGAAAGATCCAAAGATCAGCATTTATCTGAAATAAAAAAGCTTTTGTAACATTATACTCAGCTGTTTTCAACATAATAATAATAATAATAATAATAAATGTTTTGAGCAGCATATCAGAATATTAGAATAATATCTGAAGGATCATGTGACTGGAATAGCCTAATGATGCTAAAAATCCAGTATTGAAATCACTGGAATAAATTACATTCTAAAATATATTCAAATAGAAAACAGTTATTTTAAATAGTAAAAATATTTTAAAATTTTACCGCTTTTGCTGTACTTTAGATCAAATAAATACAGGATTGGTGAGAAGAAGAGACTTTTGACTGTTAGTGTATGTGTGTGAAAATTAGTTAATATAGTTGTCCTATAATTTCCTATAATTTTCCACCATTTCCAACACAAAGTTTTTTTTTTTTTTTTTTTTAAGTTTAACTTAATGAAATATGACATGATGTGTGAAGAATATTTATATTGTGTGCCATTTTCAAATTATGCAATATATGTGAAAGGACAATTTAGTTGTCATAATTTAGATGTTTAATTTGAGTTGTGTGGAGAAAATATTTACAACTTTCAGATAAAGGAAAGGAAATCCTCCCAAGATGTTTTGTATTTAATTTGAGTTGTGTGGAGAAAATATTTATAACTTCCAGATAAAGGAAAGGAAATCCTCCCATGATGTTTTGTCTGTTGCTGGGTTAAATTTAATTGGTCGAACTAACCTAGTTAGCGTGGCTAACCGGAGATGAAAACACGAGACTTGACTCGCAAACAAAATGATTTGAGACTCATAAGCAATTGAATTGAGACGTTGACGTTGACGTTGACTAAAAATTATATACACACGTCTTTAGACCTAAAAAAAAAGTGTTTCCTAAAAATATCGTGACATTCCAAACGTTATTTTGCCGCCATTTTGCTCCTGTATTTGACAAGTGCTTCACTACAGACAACAACTGAAATAATGCTCTAAATCTGGAGGGGAAAAAAATCGACGATTGGACAAGTGCAACACATTCAAGCCACGCGTCCACTCTTTAAAATACTTGCTCGAATATGTCGTCAACTATCGTTATAGGGAAAATGTATGTGTGAATATTCTTCAGAAACTCTCCTTAGATTTGTGAGGCAGCATACGACTTTTGGACGACATGATGGTGAGTAAATAACAGAAATATATTATTTTTCTCGTCTCTTTTTATCTGATACTACCGCGCTTCTATCACTAGGTGTCGCTATTTTGCCAGTAGTGGTTCGCCACGTCGAGGCGGTGAACTGTATATTTAAAATCCTCCTCAATGACCGAGAGAATATACTTAAATTAGCATAATTTGATATTCTGTCAACATTTTCTTAACACATCCCAAACGTATTTGCATGAATTATGCTGAGTTTGATAAGTTTTCCATCTGGAAGCCTCCCCTCAAACAAACAGAACTCTCTCGCCTGGCGTTACGTGGGACTTTAGCATATTCACTGCTTTGTTGACAGATTTTCTAGTCGGGGGCGACATGTAATTCGCATTCCACCGTCAAACCGGAGTGTGAACTGTCGATGAATCCAGTGTGAAGATGGGAGGGCTGGCAGTGACTGTATCTCATCGTGTCATGACTTGAATATGCGGGGCTGCCGTCTCCCTCTCGCTTGAATAGGAACAGAGGAGCGTCTGTTGACAGGGGCAGGACTCTGGAAAATATGGTGGGAGTTGCAGAATTTTAAGGGGGTAACGGGACAGAAGTGATGCAGGGACCTATGAGCAGTGCTTTAAGTCAGGAGAGGCGCTGCGAAACCTGCTGAAGTTGTTGTTGATGATGCTGTTTTGACGTATTGGCAGCGAGACTGATGACAGTTGACAGCCGCGCGAAAGTTCAAGGGCGATCAAGGTAAGTTTGAGGCGTCATGCTCATTCAAACTATTGTGGCTTAATTATTCGTGAAAAACGGAAGGATTCATAGATAAAACGTCACATTTTCGTACTAGTGATCATCTACTGTCAAGTTTATTTGCTGTTTTGTTTAATGTTAGTTTATAAAAAAAATGTATGTCGAAGCGGGATTCGAACCTTTTTCGACTCGAACGCAAATCTTACCGGCTAACGTTAATTTTTTAAAAGCTATCGTCATGTTTGATGTTTTAGTCTGTCATTTTGATTAAAGCAATATTTTACCACAAAAACGCAATCTTGTTAAGATATTGTAGACCTGCGGAAGACTTGGATGATGATTTTGACATTTGACATTTTCTCCGATTTGCTGGGTTTAGAATTGAGATTTATACGTCATCTGAAAGCTGAATAAATAATATTTTCACTGATGCATGGTTTGTTAGAAAAGGACAATATTTGGCGGAGATACAACTATTTGAAAGTCTGGAATCTGAGAGTGCAAAAAAAAAATCAAAATATTGAGAAAATCACCATTAAAGTTGTCCAAATGATGTTATGCATATTACAAATTAAAAATTAAGTTTTTATATATATATGGTAGGAAATTTACAAAATATCTTTATGGAACATGATCTTTACTTAATGTCCTAATGATTTTTGGCATAAAAGAAAAATTGATCATTTTGATCCATCCAATGTATTTTTGGCTATTTCTGCATATATACCCGTGCTACTTAAGACTGGTTTTGTGGTCCAGGGTCGCATATAGTTTATCTATAAAATAAATATTATAAAGCTTCAGAAGACTTGAATGGTGACTTTGACAGTTTCTTGACAGCAACCTAAAACGAAGTATGTGCAATCAAACATCATTTTTATTTCAACTATTGTGAAACACAAAAGGAGTTGTGTATGTAGAGATGGGTTTCGAGTCATGTTAGACATAGTCTGTCATAGTCTGTTGAATAAAAAAAAAACTGATCCTAACAAATTGTTATGCTTTGACTTTTGCTTGACAGTTGACAGCCATGCAAAGTTTGTGTGCAATCGAGCGTCATGCCTACAGCTTTTTTCCATGTTGAATACAAAATGAAGTCATCAAACTGTCAAAGTTGTCGTTTTCCATATGACAAAACTTCATATGGAAAAGTTTGTGTGGCTTATAAAGTAAAAACTGTTTGTTGAAGTGGGATGTTTGTGCAAAAACCGTATCATCAGGCTAACTTGATGAAATAATAAAGTAATTTGCTGTCACTGATTACGAGTTATTTAATCTAAGGCACCGGTTAAGCTAGGACTGCATGCTCCAAAAATGAATAACTAAATTAAAAAGCCTCATATTTGTGACTAAATAATGTGTTGACTGCCAGTAAACATCCTCCCTCCCTGGGAAAACACCTCTGCACGCCCTGCTGAAAAAACTAATTTGCTGGTTTTAGCTGGTTTAAGTTGGTCTCCAAGCTGGACCAGATAAAAAAAAAAAAAAAAAAAAAAAAAATGACTGAATCCATTCTAAAACCAGCTGGGAGACCTGCATGCCAGCTTAGATTGGCTTAAAACCAAGATGTTTGTTTTTTCAACAAGCCAGCCATGCCCTTTATTGACACTGTGGTACGTATGATGGGAAGGGATGCACCACCTTCCGCAGAACTGACTCATCTAGTTTAACCTCTCCATCTGTCAGCACTCCCTTAAGGCAGTGCCATGAGTCAGTAGTGTTTGCTTTCTATCCTACAGTGCCAGGGATTACAGAGCCGTGCAGGCCGCTGCAGGGATGGATGGCGATGCGCACAGCCGACCTCCTGACCGAAGGTACACCGTAAGCACTGAAAGATTTACTCATTAGCTCTCGGTTTGATCTCAGAATTTTTTATTTAGTTTGTGTTGCACTCTAACTTTAAAGCTGTGGATATTCATCTGTTGTAAGTTAAGGGAGTATTGCTCTATAACTTCCATTTTATAACTTTTACAATATTATGCAATAAAGAAGATAGGAGTAAAGAGTTGAGGGAGAGTTTGAGAGTTTGGTTACATGACTTAATTTTTGGTATTGTTTTTGAAAATCTTTAAAAACAGATCATAGACTTTTAATTTGTTAAAATAGGATGGGATGCTTTAAGAATGGCAGTTTCGTGCCAATTTCTAATATGTAATGACATACGCTGTTGTTTTCCCATCTAAATGAATGATGTCACTTCCTAGATGATGATGTCATTAAGAAACTGGCTTTTGTTAATAAAGGGATTTTGCAGAAAGCTGACAGATACAAAGTGATGACATGGGAAGAACTATGAAAACATTTTGTAGAAATTTTCCAGCTGTACAGTAGGTCTAGATATATGAGGAAAGTGAATTGGAAGATTGTATTGCATTGTGCAATATGCATGTGTGTTTCTTCTTTCATATTGTGGATTAAAAGATTATGTGGAATGAGGAGGAACGTTAGCTAATATTTGTCATTTTTTCCTGCAAGTTTTTCCAGTTTTCTTTCACCTGCAAGCAGTTCATTGCACATTCCAGCTCTTTGTGAAGAAAAATCATAGTGATGCCTAATGTGAGGTCTGGAATAAACTGTTTTACTGAAAATAAATGAATGAATGTAATGCATTGGACAGGAACAACATTTGTGTGTTTTGGGCTGTTTATGAGTGAAGATTTGGAGCTTGTGTGTCTAAATATGTCTCTGATTGTGTGTTTATTTACAAGACAGTCTGACTGTAATTAAAGTCTCTGTTGTCGTAGGCATTGCCTTGACCTTTGACATCAGTGCATTTCCTGCCTGCAGAGCAGAGCTGAGAAACGCTCTTGGACACATGTGGAGGTCATGGGAAATGAACTTTAGGGAGGGGAGACTCTTGCAGAAATCTCCTGCTTAATTTCTTTGCTGGGGAAATGAGGATGTAATTGCATTACATTTGTAACTTTACTGAACAAGAGTCATCTAGCGAAGCACAGGGTCTACAGTTTTCATTTCCCTCTTAGATATGACTGGAGATTGCAGAAAAATGACGATGTGATGCTTGATAATTTGACCTCAGAGGCAATTGTACATATCTGGTGTAATAATCCATGGCTGTGGGGCAGGAATCAGAAGACTGGGAAATTGAAAATACACAAAGCAGACGCAGAACCTGGTCTTTGAAAACCACATGAGGCCGATTAGCCGTCTATATCATGAGCGTGGAAATCTGGATGTTGAATCCTCCATATGCATTAGCGTCAAATATGATCTTTATTAACGCATTTTGGACTTTAAGACTTTGGAAATTTGTGCTCCATGGGTTCAGATTTAGCTAACGGAGGATGATGTCAGCTGAGAGCGTTCCAATGGCTGGAAGTGTTTTCTATGAAATCTGAGAGATTTTTTTCCAGCACGTTCTCATAACTCTCTTTTTCTGCATTATTTTCTTTCTCTCTGTTACACACACACGCACACATACACACACAAGTTACGTCTCCCACGTTGGCTATGAGCACCTGTGTTATTGTGATTTTAATTAGAGGCGAGTCTGATATTTTTAAGGCTTTTTATGAGATCCTTTTGAGCCTCTTGCAAACGCTCTGATTTTCCACCCAGAAATATTTGATTAGCGTTGCCCGTGGGCTTTACGAAGAGAAACTTTTGTTGTGTTAAACAGCATGACCCTTAACCGTGAAGACGTTGTGTAATTCGGGAGCTGGATTTTGGTTTCTCTGGCACTGTAGTGCATCAGGGCATCAACCATCTTACTGAATGTCTGTGGTGCAACTCTATTTGTAAATCCAAAATTTTCAGCCTTTCGCCAAGTTGCACAATTAATTTGGATTGTATTTACATTTAGGTAGCCTTTTTTGGTTCATACAGGTTCCTGCAGGTCTGTTTGTATTCTGTACAATAGATCTGGGTAAATATGTTGTTGTTGTTGTTTTTTCCGGTTGATGACAATCCTCAGGATAAAAGATAAAACCATAAAAAACAACCATTGTAGTCTGATTTTTAAACGGATAATTTTTTTTATGAGTAAAAAGATGAGATACTGTTTTGAATCAGTGTGAAACTGATCTAATTTTGTTTGTACTTCAAACCTGGCATGAAAATCGTTTGGGCCTGTGACAAATTGCTTGTGATTTTCCTGATCTGTTAGAAACATCTTAAAAAAGAACAAAAGCGTCTGCTAATTGGTTAAATGTATTTAAACACTAAGCAGTGAGATCATTTCCGTATGTAAGAACATAGAAGCATAATGGACATTAGAGCTACCAAATCAAATCAAATTTGAATCAAAATGAAATCAAACTGAATCAAGATTCCTGAATCAGGATCAAATTAAGTCTGTATTGATACCCAGTCCAACTGAATCTCAATGAATCCATATCCAGGGTTTCTGCAGGTCTTAAAAAGGTCCTTACAAGTCTTAACTTTTCCCTTCCACAAATTAAGGCCTTAAAAAGTCTTAAATCGGTGCAGAAGGTTTTAAATTCATAAAGTAATGGCATTGCATGCACTGTGAAAAATGAATATTTTTGTCAGTATTATTGACTTGTTTTCCAATACAGATATTTAAGCATCTTGTTTGTTTTTGTTATATGAAGTTTTTTTTTTTTTTTTTGAGAAATTGAGTTTGTGTTTTAAAACAAGAACAAATATCTGTCCATGGAGTATGAAAACTTGTTTTCCCTTTGAGTTAGGTTGATTTCTCTGAGCCCACTGGCAGATATTTGTCCTTTTTTAATCATAAATTCACTTTTAAAAAAAAAATTGATTGTCATTTTTGCATCTTGATTTAAGAATTGTTTTAGAAATTTGCACTGACAATCAAGACAACGATACTGAGAAGCATGTTATTACCATTTTGTAGTTAAGCTACACTCCCAGTCAAAAGTTTTTAAGCAGTAAAATTTTTAATGTTTTTTAAAGAAGTCTCTTCTGCTCACCAAGCCTGCATTTATTTGATCCAAAGTACAGCAAAAACAGTACAATCTTACAACTGTGTTCTATTTGAATTTTTTTGGGAAAGAAATTATAGAAAATACTTTCATTTAGCAAGGATGCTTTAAATTGATCAAAAGTGATGATCAAGATAGTTATAATGTTACAAAAGGTTTCTATTTCGGATAAATGCTGTTCTTCTGAACTTACTATTCATCAAAGAAACCTAAAAAAAACTCAGCTGTTTTCTAAATAATAACAATAATAGTAATAATATTAATAATAATAAATGTTTTTTTGAGCAGCAAATCAGAATAGTAGAATGATTTCTGAGTAATGCTTATATATAAATAAAATTCTGCTTTGAAATCACAGGAATAATTTACATTTTAAAATATATTTAAATAGAAAACAGTTATTTTAAATAGTAAAAATATTTAAAAATTTTACTGCTTGGTGAGCAGAAGAGACTTCTTTAAAAAAAAACATTAAAAATCTTACTGTTCAGAAAATTTTGACTGGTAGTGTATTTTTGTAAAATGAATTAAAAAGTAATGGAGATCATTTGGAAGTTGTGCTGCTAACTAATTGTGTTCTCCAGGGCGGGCCCTGGCCAATTTAGGCAGGGCCGGCCTAGGCAAGATTTTACCTGGTGCCCCTTGCTTCACAGCCCATTCCACCAATAATACATTTCCTTATAAAAAGAAAAACCTGATGATAGTGAAACGGTAACACTTACAATAAGGTATCATTTGTTAACATTAGTGAATGTATTAACTACCTTGAAGTAAACAATACATTTGTAACAGTATTTATTATTTTTGTTAATGTTAGTTATTGAAAAATTAACCTTATTTTAAATTGTTTCCAATGAAACTACAAAATAAAGGTGCTGCCTAAGTCACATTATAAATTAAACACAAACAGCTAGAATAATTACATCTGGTATTTCAGCACAAAACTGTATTCATTTGAACACTTCTCTAACATACAGTAATGTTACTGTTTAATCTTTTTTATATGATCATCATTCATATTACATCATATTACCTCTGTCTTTGTCCCGGTTTTCCTCTTCTTCTTTTTTTTTTTTTTTTTCCCTGGGCACCAGAGGGCTTCGGTCTTTTTGACATACTGATAATTTATTAGTGAAGTGAACATCTATCACAATCGGGTGACTGATATATGTGGCCTGTGCGGGGGAAGATTGATCATGCATCGAACCGGGGCGAGTCGGGAGAGCAATAAAATAGTTATGTTTTTGTCGGACGATCGCTTTTTTGTAATATTTTTAATTCATAGTATTGAAGTAGTAAAGTCACTCACCATAGCACTTGCCTATTCCGCCTATGCCACGGACCGGCCCTGGTGTTTTCCTTAGATGTTTACACTTAGAGAACATATTGATGTATTCTATTCCCTTCAATTTAATCCTTAAATTTTCTTTAATTGGTCTTATAAAGTTCTTAAGAAGTCATAAATTTTAGTACCTCTCATATCATTCAGTCAGTAATGTTTGTTTGTTAAATATTGTGGCTAATTTGATAATGCTTCCATCTAGCAATGCAAATGCTGCACTCTCACCTCCATACAACACATTTGACAGTCGCTTTTGCAGATTTCTCCTCAAGAAAGTGCAGAAAATGTGAGCCTGCTAATAAGGTACAGTAACTGCAGATGTGCCCGCATTTAGCGGTGTGCTCATATTCTGGAAGCTCAGAATGGTAAAAGAAGAGACTGACAAATGAGGGGAATTTAAGCTTGATCTCTGCAAATATGAAAGCAAGATGTGGAACTTCGCAGGTGTTGGCAGGACTCTTGTACGCTGCTGCAGTTTGGCTCCTTTCGCTCTTGACATCTGTTCTTGGAATTCCGGGTTGGACGGACGGCTGCGGCGGTGTGAATAACTGTCGGAATGTTTACTCGCTTATGATGTCATCTTGTGTGATCTTCAGTCGTTTCCAAATGATCAACAAAGGCACTTCTACCTCGGTGCCGCAAGGACCAGGCCTTGACAACAAAGTGTCACCTCAGGGACGGGGGATGGAAGCACTTAAGTGTTATTGCAGATGTTTCCATACTTTCTCACACTCTGTCTTTCCCTCTTCATACACTCGCGTACTAACACACACACATACACACACACCACTCACACAGCTGTTCTATCCAGTCCGCTGTTGAAAGCTACAGTATAAGGACAGTAATGTTATTTTGTTGGCTTGATAAAGAACTTCTGGAAACCACCCAGAGCACTCTAAAACCGCCTAGGTACACCTTAGATACCGTCACAACACTAGAAAAAACCATACCGGCTGTTGCATCATCAGCATCATTCATGCATGCATTGTGGTATTCTCATGAACGTGCATCAAAGACAAACACAGAACAGAAGAAATGGTTAAATAAAGTCTTTATTCTTGTTTTCTTTGTGCACAAAAAGTATTCTTGTAGCTTTATAATATTAAGGTTGAACCACTGATGTCACATGGACTATTTTATCGATGTCCTTACTACCTTTCAGGGCCTTGATTGTGTCAGTTGCGTTGCTGTCTTTGCAGGTTCAGAAAGCTCTCAGATTTCATCAAAAATATCTTAATTTGCGTTTCGACGATGAACGAAAGTCTTACGGGTTTAGAACAACATGAAGGTGAGTAATGACAGAATTTTCATTTTTGGGTGAACTAGCCCTTTAAATTACATTTTAAAATACTTGTAAAAAGTGTTTTCTCAACATTGCATTTATTACTGACAAACACATTCATTTTGATTTGAGATTTTAAGGTAATAAGTCGATTTGCCTCTTTAGAATGAAATCGCTTGATAATTGTAAGTTGCTTTGGATAAAAGCATCTGCTAAATAAATAAATGTAAATGTAAGAAGACAATAATTAAGTAACACATTTGCATGTTCATGCTTCTCTAGCCTTGGTTAAAGGTCACATGACATGCAGATAAATAAAATATTTAATCTTACCTGTAAGTGTTTTATCTTGATTGTTATTTTAAAATAAATGCAATTCGTTTGAACCAATATGGTATGAAAACTTGTTTTCCCCTTGAGTTAGAATGCTTTCTCTGAGCCTACTGGCAGATATTTGTCCTTTTTTTTCTTTAAATCATAAATTAACTTTATTTTGATGAATTTTCCAGAAAACAATTGGCTTCTTATGTCATTTTTGCATCTTGATTTAAAATTTTTTAGACATTTGCACTAAAAAAACAGGGAAAAATACTTATTTCCATTTTGTAGTTAAGCTTTTTTTTTTTTTTTATAAAATTAATTAAAAAGTAAAAAGTTGTGCTGTTAAAATTATGTAATTTTGAACATACTTTATATTGGTAATGGCAGCAGATGGAATATATTTTCTTTCTCTTTGTATTTTTTATCAATATGGTACAAGAGTATCCTTTTTAAATCAATGTGTAATCTAAAAGTAGTCCGCTCATATTGCCAGGGCTGGGAAAATAGATGCATTGCGAATCTAGAAATGATTCTGCATCGATTCTGAGATTATCTGAATGCATCGATTCTGAGCTTAGTTTTTAACAGCAGATGGCACTGCATGCTTTAGAAACAGCTGTACTCTGCTTGCTTTGATTTTCTTACACACACTTAAACCTAAAATAATTATTCATAAAGTTTGAAAAGGTTGAAGCGAATTGCAAGCGTGTTCACGGTGAGCTGTTTACATTAATCTCGCGTCATAAATGTATTCTGAGCTTAGGTGCAATTACATGACGCTCTTCTTTGTGAGCATTTGAGTCTGAGGTTAAAAAACTAAACTCATAATTGATTCCAGAAAGAATCGCAATACATTTGAAAAACAGTGCATGAATCATGATGCAAATATTTATCATTGCAGTTGTAATATTCCCTAAAATAATGTAATGCATTATGTCCCTACAGTTTTGTTATGTAACTTGTAGGGTTGCCCCCTAATAATCGACTAACCATTAGTCGATGAGAAGAGGCTCGGTTGACCAAAATTTTATTAGTCGCTAAAAAAAAAATTCACAAGAAGTGGTGCAGTCACACAATCCGTGAAGGACAGACCGTTAAAGGCTAGTATATGTGGTAATATATTACATAGGACACAACATCATTCATTGGCCTCAAATATAGCTTTTCATCTAAAATATGTAAGTACAGTAGTAGCAGCTTCACATGGCAGCTCATTCTAATGTTAACCTAGAAAAATGTGCGAAAGTGTATTGAAGTGTCTCTGCAAAGTTGGGAAGCTGAATAGTAGCGCGCTCCCTGCATGACAGACGGAGGCGCCGGTGTGGTGTGCACTTAAAATACTCATCAATAGGTCATTTTGGGCCATAGAGATAAAAGTAATACATCTTTCGAATCTGTAAAGACTTTACGCTCATTAGGCTACATTCACTAGGGTGTCATTTTTGCTCATACAGATAAATGTGATACATCTTTTAAAGCTGTAAAGATTCTACATTCATTTGTGTGCACTCACAATAACAACGAAATGTTGTGCTTTTGTAAAATAATGAAAGCAAACAGGGTGTGATTTCTGTCATCTCTGTGAACTTGAGCGCGAAACTTCAAAACTCTGTGTATACTTGCCTTACAGACACAAAAAATATATCAATAGAGAGTCAAATGTCTACTTTTAAATAAACCAGTTCAAATGGAAAACAAATATTATCATATTATGCAATCCATATGAAACATGCATACAGGCGCATCACTACTGCGGAGATGACGAGCTAGTGTCAACGACTTTATCTTTTAAGACGAAAACAAAGAAATCACTAGTTTATCAATAAATTAATAGAACATTAATGCAGCTTGGGCACTTATTAGGCTATGTAGCCAATTAAAGGTTCATTATTATGAGTTATATGGTTTATTAATAAACGTGCGACTAATAGGCGACAAATGCTTAAAATGAACAACTTCTAATCGACCAGAAAAATCTTTAGTCAAGGGCAGCCCTAGTAATTTGGAATCAGTTACGGACTACAATTTGTAAGTAATTTACCCATTTACTGGCAAATACTCTGAACACCCTAGCAACTGTCTAACAACTACTCAGAACACCATAACACTCTACAAACCTTTGGAAAAACCTGGTAAAACCCACATAAGGCTCTGTTTAGTGAGCGTTGAGACATTTGTCTTGGATTTTTCTTTTCTAGTTGTTTGGTTTAGTGCAGAAGATCATTTAACTTCTGAAGTTGTTTGCGTCTAGTGAACGCTCTGCAGGTAATGAAAGGTGTCAGGATGGGTGTTTTCTCAATAGAATCAACAGGATGATTAATAACCCGGTGTTTAACATTTAGAGTTTACCGTGTAAGGTTTAGGGTGGATTTAATAGACAACTCCCATCTAAGACACTTATAGAACAATGACTAGTCTGGAAAATGTAGACATCAACAGCTTGAGGCAATTTGAAACTAATAATGGAACT
Source organism: Cirrhinus mrigala (assembly GCA_036247105.1). Classification (NCBI taxonomy): domain Eukaryota; kingdom Metazoa; phylum Chordata; class Actinopteri; order Cypriniformes; family Cyprinidae; genus Cirrhinus; species Cirrhinus mrigala. Next base: position 32,058,208 of record CM070015.1, read on the forward strand.
TCATGTTTAAAATCACACTAGAAAAAATACTACAAGCCATGGGATTGTTCTCATTCTCATTTTAGATGCATTTTAGTTTAGTCATAATTTATTCATCTTCATACATGTCAAGTCAAGTCAGCCTTTAGTGCTTTATACAATACAGATTGTGTCAAAGAGGCTTTACAGTATTAAACAGGAAAATAGTGTGTTGATAATGCAAGTCAAATGCATTTTTAAATGCATGTCAAAACATGTGTGACATAAGAATGTATTGTATTTGAATATGTGGAAGCATGCATTTGTGAATAGAGAGCAAGAGCAGAAAAAAAAATGTTATTTTGGTCATGATGTGATGTTAGTTGACATATTTGAATTCTTGAGTAAACTGTCCCTTCAAATACAGTATACTTGAGCTGTTGCACAGCATACTTGATAATGGCCAGACTATAGTGTCATTAAATTCTTGCTTCATTTGCTCACTTGAGTAATAGGGTATCCTTTCAATAAAACGTGCTTGTGGTGACAAGCCCAGCTGAATGAACAAAATGGCTCTGTTCTAAAACCTAGTGAGCTCCCTTGATGCCTACTTAGGCAGTGCCCTAACTGAAATGCAACCTTAAGGTTGATGATTTAGAACACACTTCATAGGGAGCCTAAAAGTGTTGCATAAAAATACACTACTATTCAAAAGTTTAGACTTTTTTGGAAAGAAAATCATTTTTATTTACCAACTTTTGTTCTGTAAAGATGCATTAAATTGATCAAAAGCGACAGTAGAGACATTTATAATCTTTTTGAATTGTAGTGTCACACCCCTGTGGACGGTTTATGTTGGTTTCTCCCTCTTGTGCCCATATTTGATTGTTCCTGTTTCCTGTCCTCGTATAATCATCATTAGTTAACCTTGTATTACCTGTGCCTTAATTATGTTCATTGTTATCACCTGTCTTTATAAGTTGCTTTCAGTTCAGTGTTTGTTGCCTAGTCTTGTCAACGTCAACATCTGCGTGGTTTTATGCTCCTGCTGTGGATTTACCTGTTTTGGATTTACCTGTTGAATATAACAAAGACTTTATCTTTGACCTTCGTCTTTGTTCGCCCTTTCCTCACACGACACGTGACAGGTAGTTTGTAGGGCCCTATGATTTCCCCGATGCGGAAAACGCGGATGGAATCACGGAATCCAGTCATAATTTACTGTATAACGCAGAATGTCACAGAATTTGCCAAATTTTGGATTAATAAATTAAAAGTAGGTCAGTACACTTAAATTGAAACGTGATATGGACTAGTGTATGTGAATGTTAATCCGCAAAAAGACTATTTAAATATGAATCCTGCATGTTTTGTGCGTCTCTGTGTGAATGGATGGCACAGATGAATGGTTTTGTTTACTACACGCATACTGAGGCAAGGTGTTTTCAGCCTCGGCCATCTCAGTATAGGAGTATGTGAATGTAAACATAATATCTAGAACTGCTCTAATAGTTGCGTCATGAGCATTTTACGTCATGAGAGTAACTATAAATAACTTAAAGGTCTTCACAGCAACCTGTCAAAATAAAGGTTCAATTTAACTTGATTTTTATGCTTTTGGTTATTAAAATCTAATGATACCATTAAAATGGAATCCAGAAAATGAATGGAAAACATAGAATTTGGTAAAAATCAAACTGAGTTTGAGAAAAAAATAGAATAAAACCCATTTCATAGGGCCTTAAAAAAAGTGTTACACTTTTAATAAATCGCTGTTGAAGTGTGTAAGTTTCATGATTTAAATTATTTAGACAGATGTTTTTTTTTTATTTTTTAATTAAATTTAACCACTAAAACAAATCTCTAAAACAAACAAAACTCTAAAAAAATTTAAAAGGGGAGAAAAAAACAAAACAAAAACAAAACTCTAAAAAAAAATGTAAAAGACAAAAACAGAAGCCAGAAAAATTAAAATGGAAAAAACGGAACTTGGAAAAAATAAAATGAAATTTTGGAAAAAATTAAAATGATTCCTTATGGCCCTAAGTTTGACTGAAGTTTTCATTGCTTTTTTTTTTATTAGTTATATTGTCATTAGGAGTCGGAGTCGACCGATTATCGGCACTGCATTTTTATGGTTTTCATATCGGCCATTTTCAAAACTGATTTGGCAATAAAATAATTTGAAAAAGTTTAAAGAGTTTTTGTCAGAGCCCTTGTTATTTTTAATTTTGACATTATTTTTCATTTTTACATATATGTCGGTAAAAAATGTTGGTATCAGTCTATTTGATCTGTAATAATCGGTATCGGCATCAGCCCTGAAAAACACATTATGTTTAACCCTTAATTGTCATTCTGTATTCTAGCAATGTCTTCTCTGTGAAGGATGCATGCAGTGCTGTTATAAATTTGAGTACCAAAATGAGATGCTGTATGCTAGAAGGTCTGTGTTGGGTGCATGGTCTTTAAATGCTGTCTACGTAGACAGCTCACTATGATTTGGAACAGAGCCAGTGTCTGTAGATGCCATAGATCTTCAGTACATACCATACGTCTTGACTCCTCCACATTCCACACATACACACGCTCTCGCTCACTCTCTCTCTCAACAGCTGTATTTAACACACCGGCCTCCTCAACACTTCCACACGTACTCAATGCAGCGTTTCTCTCTGTGGAACATGAGAACTCCTGATTTCGCACTGCCTTTCCTGTCTGAGGAATACAAGGGCTTTATTTCTCTATGTTGTGTTTCTCAGAGCACTGAAAGAGCATGTGGCAGCACTCCAGAGAACACAGGAGAATGGAGGCTCTTTGTTTTGCTGTCAGGCCTGCAGGCAGTGACCGTAAACCACTTTGAATGCAGCAAAAAGGGATATGCTCCAAATTGATTAGTTTGGTGTGGTAAACGGGGTTGGCGTGCCTCCGTCAGATATGCTGTCCTGTCGCGCGCTGCGTTGCTGAAGATGATGCACGTCGAGTTCCTCAAGTGTGACACATTTGTTGGCGCAACTGTAAGCCGTCGGTGTTGCGCGTTTGTGTTTGCTAGTATGCACATGTACTTGCTTGACACTTGCAGACATTGGCATGAAGTAGACATTGGACACTTGCGGTTTGCATGGTATTTGGTGTTATTAAAAGTTCTTGAATGTCTGCATTCTCTGACACTCTTTTTTTAGCTGAATCATTGTGTTGTTTTAGCCAGTGCAGTCTGATTCATAAACACATTAGTCTTATGAACCGATTCTTTTTAATGACCGGGCCAAAAAACTCACAACAGAACTCTGTCTACGCTTTGAAATTGTGTCCTCACGTCATAAAAACATGCTGAACCTGCTGTGGGAACTGAAAGAGCTCACAGTTTTCTTGAAGAAATGATCCACTGCAGACTTTTCCACTCTAAAGTCGTGTAAATCAGTCTGCGTACTGCATACTACAAACTGCATAAGTTAAAGCTTATAAATGCTGCTACTTTTGTATTTTTATTGTTTTAGTATGTAACAGTCTAAAACGTTACCTGTTTTTTATTATATATATATATATATATTTATTATTTATTTATTTATTATAGTATATTATTTTATATTGATTATTAATTTGTGCGTGTCTCTCTCTGTCTCTAATATTGTTGTTGTTGTTGTTGTTGTTGTTGTTGTTGTTGTTGTTGTTGTTGTTGTTCTTCTTCTTCTTCTTCTTCTTCTTCTTCTACCTAAGTTTGTAATTATTTTATATGTTTACTATTTGTACTATTAATACATTTCTTTAAGGTTTATTTATTACTGTTTATATACTTATATTAATAAAACAAATTAATAAAATAATACCAGTCTTACAATCTGATGTGACCCAGTTTGGTAAATTATTATTATGATTATTATTATTATTATTATATCGTTGTTTTATTTACTTATTAGTTTTTGGAACATAGCATTATAATGCATTTATTTTATTAATATTGAAATTGTGTGTGTATATATATATATATATATATATATATATATATATATATATATATATATATATATATATTGTTGATGTTGTTGTTGAATTTATTGATTAATTAATTAATTAATTAATTCTTTTTGGAACAGCATTAATAATATATAATTTTTATTATATTTTTATATATTTATTATATTAATTTATTATATTATTATATTTTTATATAATAATAATAATAATAATAATAATAATAATATGTTTGTTGTTGTTGTTATTATTATTATGATTATTATTATTACTATGGATTAATTAGTTAATTATTTTTGGAACATCATTAATAATATATAATTCTATTTTTTTATAATAGTAAGAATAAGAATAATAACAACAACAATGACGACGACGACAATTATTATTATTATCATTATTATTATTATTATTATTATTATTATTATTATTATTATTATATAAAAGTATAATAATTATACCTAATTTTTTTTTTTTTTTTTTTTTTTACTCTTTATATACATATATTAATAATAAAAAATAGTAAAAGAATAACAGTCTTACAATCCAGGGGCCAGTTGCATAAACTTAGCCTCTATGTTAAGACAGTGTCTTAAGTCCTTGTCTGACCAACTAGCAGTTAACCAAAGAGTAACCAGTCTTATTTTTTGGATTCAACTTAGACTAATCTACATTTTCCTGTAACTAAATTAAAACAATTATGAACAGTTTTAAAGATAAAATTAGCCGTCTAACTTTTTAAGACTAGTCTAAACCTTTTATGCAACCGGCCCCTGGTGTGACCCAGTTTGGCAGTTTATTATTATTTTTATTTATTTATTTATTGGAACAGCATTTTAATGCATATTATAGAAACAAATGCAACCAAGAAAGTCAGAAGATTTTGATAGGTGGCTTTAAGCAAATGTGCTTTCTAAGGCAAATTTTACCTTTACTCCTACTTGGGTTTGTTATGTGGTCAAAACACTGAGACTAAGTATGAAACTTTCAGTAATTAATTTACCACTATTTATGCTGTTTATGAATGACACAACAAATCATGTGATTTGTTGAACAGACTCGTGTTGTTACTATAAGCAATATAATTTTTGTCTTGTGGATGATACAACCTACCAACACCCTTGCACCATGGCGGTGACTTTCGCATGGGCGATCACCACATGCATTGTCTTCAGAAAATGTGATAATGTAGTTTAAACCTGCCTCCACACTACACATGATTTTTTGCTTAATATGATAAGACATATTGTATTTCAGCACATAAAAAATATTAAAAAATGGACTGTTTCCCCTCGTAGTAATTTTTCGATGTAACATGAGAGGTATAAATGTCCATCTGCCGCATTACTTAGAGATCAGAGTCTTTCAAGGACTGGATTTCAGGCCGTGGAGCTCGCCAGCTCGTAATGGCTTCTATCATGAGTGTCCATCTTGTTTTAAAAATCTCTGAGTTTTATTCCCAGTGTCAGGTACTCGTTTCAGATTGCATTAGAAGATTGCTTTCTACACATACTGATTTATATTTTTTGTACAATCTTGTGATTTTCCTTATAATTTAATTCCGATGAAGACATCCAGCAACTATCCAATGAAATATGTATGACATTCAAGGCACTTTTCATAATGCATAGTTTCCATGCAGCTTTATAATGCCGTAGAGAGCGTATGAAATCACAACTGTGGCTTTTAATCTTTCTCTTTTAGTTTTGAGGTTTCTTTTTAGTTATTTACATGCTAGTCATGATTGCAGTATTTGTTCAGTTGTGTTATTTGTGATTAGTTATTTTTATAAATAATATATTATAAATATTTTACTTTTAAATGTTTTTTTTTATATATATATATATTTTTTTTTATTTGCCTATCTCAAACATTGTTCCATAATTTATACAATGCCACATAACATATTTACTGTTAGTTGTATTATTATTTTCAGTTTCAAATTTGTTTCAGAAATATGACCTCTCAGCCTGTAGTCATTCCATGTCATATGTATACAATGCCAATCTTCATGCATACCCTGAATCACAAACACTTGACATAGTTGTATTATTAATTAAATGATGATTATTTATTTTTATAAACATTTTTACCTAATACTATTTTTTCTTTTATATTATTTTTATTTTAATCAATATTTTAGTTTATGAATGTACCTGTATTTTTTGTTATTTTATTTTATTTTATTTATATACTGTATTTTGTGTACCTATGCCAAATCCTGTTCCATAATTTGTGTAATACTATATATTAAAAAACATTTACAGATATTAATGATTATTTGCTTAGTTGCAGTATTATTAGCATTACTATTAATTATTTTATTATTATTTTTTTACTTTAATATTATAAATATTATTTATTTTATATTATTTAATTATTTATTAATAATTTTTTTATATATATATTTTTACTTTAGCATTATAAATATTTTATTTTTATATTTATTTTTTTTCTTGTATTTTGTTATTTTTTGGTGGGTTTTTTGTATTTATTTATTTTTTATTTTATTAATATACTGTATTTTATATGTACCTATGACAAATCTTGTTCCATAATTTGTGTAATACTATACATTAATACAAATTTAAATACTATTAATGATTATTGGCTTAGTTGCAATATTTTATATAATAAAATTTGCATTACCAACTTTTAAGAGATATTTTTAACCTTAATATTATAAATATTTAATTTTTATATTTATTTAATTTTTGTTATATTTTGTTATATTTATTATTTTATTTTATTTCATTTTGTACCATATTTGATATGTACCTATGCCAAATTCTGTTCCATAATTTATGTAATTCTAGTCATAAAGCACCAAGCGATAACGCAGACAAAACCTGTGAACCCAAGCGGTGATGAAGATCAATGTTGTGAAGTCTAGAATTTGGCCGCCCGGTGACTTTTGGCCACTACTGTGCGTGTGATTGGCTAAGAGGGAAAACACTGGCTGCTGTATCTTTGGCAAGTGTGTCTCTGCAGACAATGTCCCTTTGTCTCAGAAGAAAGGATTCAGTGTAATAGTTTTAATTATGACTCCAGGGGAAATACTTTTACTCTTTTTACTTTTATGTAAATGTTGGCTCTTGAGCTAATACGGGACTCTCACAAGCTTTTTATACCCAGTATATTCCTGCATATCTCAGAAGACAACAAGGTTAGTGGATTTGAATTTTACAGTCCTCTAAGTAAGCCGAGCGTTTAATTCCAGTCTACTTATCTCGTAAATGGTACAAAATATTCCTGTGAGCCTGTGATCGGAACCATTTCCCCTCTGCGTTGCTTATCTAAATGCTTGGCAGATGTTTTGACCGGTCTCTGTAGAGAAGGAGATGTTTGCTCGGCCTTGACTTCTCGGTATCTCGCTTCTGTGGTGGGAACGTCGAGGTCGGGACATGTGTGAACCCGGAGAGATGCGTGGGTGAAATGGTAGAGTGAGAGTTCATCAGGCAGTACATTGACCCTCTGCGTGACCTGTAGAGGATGGGGTCGTTTGCGGGTCGCGTATGGATCACCCGTTGCGTCCTGAATCCCATCTTGAACATTACGTCTCCATTGCGGCAAGTTTCCCCGTTGCTCTCGTCATGGGAGAGCTGCTTCAACGTGGACCGTAAATGTGTTACGCTTCCGTTAAACGTCATTACCTTTCCTTTCTGCCTACGTCTCATTTACTTCCTAGTGAGATGTAGTTTTTAATGTTTTCATTTGATTTTCAGATACCATTGTTGAGCGGCTTGTATGCAGTGCTGTAGTTTATCACACGTGCATTATATAAATGGTATGTTTGCAATGTTCCGTAAAGTCAGTTAGGTCTCAACTTTTTACGTCAGGACTGGACATAAATTGGGCACCCAATACTGTACTTTGATGGCAACCACCAAAGATAAGGAAAAGTGTTTTCACCTTCTGCTTAATGTTGAAAAGCCTATTATTTTATTTTATTTTATTTTATTTTATTTTATTTTATTTTATTTTATTTTAATTTAGTTTTATTTTATTTTGTTTTGTTTTGTTTTATTTAGTTTTATTTTATTTTTTTATCAACTCCTGTTTAAAGTTGATAAGCCCTTTTTAGGTTTCATTTTATTTTGTCTTTTCTACTTTTTCTATTTTTAATATTTTTAATATTATATAATAATAATAATTTATTTTTATTTTTTTATTTGTTTATTTTTTTTACTATGCATGATTATTTGCTTAGTTGCATTATTTTTATTAAGATAAATTATTTATTTTAGTTGTTTTATTTTTATTTTACATTGTTCATATTTTTTATATTTTTATTTTATTTTTTATATACTTGTTTGCTTACTCTGCATGATTATTTGCTTAGTTGCATTATTATTAGTAATAAGATATTAATAATAAGATCATTTTTATATTTTTTTCATTTAAAATTATTTAAATTTTGTACTTGCTATGCATGATTATTTGCTTAGTTGCATTATTTCATTGAATCTTTTTGTTTTTTATTTCTATTTTACATTTTCATATTTTTTATATTTTATTATTTTTATTTTATTTTTTATTTACTTATTTGCTTACTATGCATGATTATTTGCATTTTATTATTTGCAATAAGATAATTTTTATATGAGTTTTCATTTAAAATTATTTCAGTATTTCGGTGATAATTTGCTTAGTTGCATTAGTACTTTTCATTGAAATTTCCATTATTATTTGCACTAAAAAGGGTGTTCAATTATTTTAATTTTTCTTTACATTTTTTTTTTTTTTAATTTAAGTGGTATTTACAAGACTGTTTGCTTTGCTTAGTTGTATTTTATTATGATTATTGTTATTTTAGTTGTTTTATTTTTATTTTACATTATTTCTTATTTTTATTTTATTTGACTTCTTATTTATTTATTTATTTATTTACTTACTTGCTTACTTACTTACTCTGCATAATTATTTGCTTGGTTACATTGCAGTGATTTATTTTAGTTCTCCAGAGAAAGTCATGTAATGGTTAGCAGTTATTTTAATGCAAAAAGTATAATATAAATATACAATATATATATATATATATATATATATATATATATATATATATATATGGTATAATACTGCACCTAAATAACATGAGTAAATAACAGTATTCCCTATCTTACAGTATTATTTGGCATAACTGCAATAGAATTAGTACTCAAATTTCTACCAAACTAACCAAATTCTATTGAAATTGACATTTCTAGCAGGTTCAGCCAGTTCATCGCCCACTGCATTTCCATCGTAGACTCCTTAATTATAACGTGAGTGATTTGGTTTAAACAGTGTAGATGTGATGTCAGTCTGCGTACAAGGGGAAACTGTTTGTTTTGCTTGAAATAATAGGGCATGCAAAGAGGAAGTGATTCACATATAGAGTCGCTGTGTTATTTTCTTCCCTCTCCTTCCCCCAATCTCATCTCTCTTCCTCCATCTTCCCATCCCACAATGCTTTGGGAGTAATGGCCTTTCCAGATCTTCTCTAAACAGCTTATGTTTACTGTGAATGACCTCTCTTACCATATTACCAGCTGTGGTCCTGGATCTGTGTTTTGTCTGTCCACAGGGAATATGCCCGTCAAACAACCCTCTCCAATTGAACTTCCTTTGCATTACATCCCGCCCACTTTTTGCTTGATGCTCAAGGGGATGCGTGAATTGATAAAATGCAGACCTTGAATGCAATGAGGGTTTCTGTGGGCCTTAAAAAAAGTCTTAATTCACCCTTCCACAAGTTAAGGCCTTAAAAGTTATTAAATCAGAGCACTGCAAAATGAATAATCAATCAATCAATACAGTAATAATAATAATAAATAAATTATATAAAATAAAAAAGTGTCTTAATTCACACTTCCACAAATTAAGGCCTTAAGAGCTATTAAATTAGAACACTGCAAAAATAAATAAATAAATAAAAAATTAATATAAAATAATAATATAATAATACTTCATGTAAAATAACACTATAATACTTACTAAATAAATAAATGTATTATAATAAATAAATAAATAAATAATATAAAATAAATAAAAAAGTCTCTTAATTCACCCTTCCACAAATTAAGGCCTTAAAAGTAATTAAATCAAAACACTGCAAAAATAAATAAATAAGTAATGTAAAATAAATAAAATAATAATACTACGTAAGTAAATAAATAAATAATTCTAAATAAATAAATAAATAAAAATATATAAAATAAATAAAGTGTCTTAATTCACCTTTACACAAATTAAGTCCTTAAAAGTTATTAAATCACAACAAAAATAAATAAATAAATAAATAAATAAATAAATAAATAAATAACAGAGAATAAATTAAATAATAATACTTACTAAATAAATAAATACATTTTATTATAAATAAACAAATAAAAAAATACAAATAAATAAATTATGTAAAATAAATTTAAAAAGTGTCTTAATTCACCCATCCACCGATTAAGGCCTTAAAAGTTATTAAATCAGAATTCTACAAAAATAAATAAATAAATAAATAATATAAAAAAAATAGTAATAATACTAAGTAAATAAACAAACAAATAAAAATACAATAAAAAGTAACACATTTTATAAAATAAATAAAATAATAATCCTGTTAAATAAATAGATAAATAACATAACATATAAAATAAATAAATAAATATTATAAAATAAATAAAACAATACTATGTAAATAAAGTAAACAAATTATATACAATAGTAAATATAATTAATATAAATTATATAAAGTAAAATAATAATACTAAATAAATAAATGTATTATAAATAAATATTATAAAATAAATATAAATAGAATAATAATGATAAATTAATAAATAGATTTATTATAAATAAAAAATAAAAGTAAACAAATAATATAAAATAAATAAAATAATAATAATACTAAATAAATAAATAGACTTATCTCTAAATAAATAAACAAATAATAATAAAATAAATAAATTCTATAAATAAATATATAAATAAATTTAAAGAAAGAAATTAAATTAATTTCCTAAGCCTATTGGCAAATATTTGTTCTTTTCTAATCATAAAGTCACTTAATTTCTGTCAGTTTCTTATAAAATACAACTTATCTTCTGTGATTTTGCTTCTCAAGTCAAAGTATTGCGATTTAAGAATCTTTAGACATTTGCACTGGAAAACAAGACAAAAAATACGGATGAAGAACATCACATTTTTGCAGTGTTACAAGTTATTTCCATATTTTAGTAATACAATTCCATATCTTATTCATTATAAAATGAATTGAAAAGTTTTGTTGGAAGCTGTATATTCAAAGCATTGCTATTATAATACAATACAATATTTACACGTAGAACCATGTTGACATATTGTAAAGGTGTTAAAGTTTAAAATTTACCTTCGTAAATCCTGCAGAAGCCCTGTGCAATGCTTTTCACATTGAATAAAAATTGTCTAACAAATGCATCAATGCGAAAGCAATGTCAAGTGTAAAATCCGGACCCTGAAACTAAATTTCCTCTCCATTTAATCTCATTTATAAGAAACAAATGAGATATTAAAGAGACCTCACTGGTGGTTTGTCTTTCCACCAGCTTTCACTTTGCAAGCGTAACACACATAATGCTTTCATTCATGGTCATCACACCTTTTCAGCAGATCTGCAGGGAGAAGCTGTCAGCGGTGAGCATTTTTAGCATTCCCACTGTTTTTATAAGGGCAAAGGAAAACTGGCAAGATCGACATCTCGCTCCGACGAGGTCTGTGGGTGCTGGAAAGCCATTTAAAAAAGAGAAAGAAAATCTCTCTCGTGGTCGGGCCCCGCCGGTCCCCCTCATTGTGAGTGTGAGGAAACTGCAGAATTGTGGTAAACTGTGATCTGAAGGTCAGGGGCTCTTCCTGCCTTTGACGCGCCGCTTCAATGGAGCATGCCGAATAAATGTTTCCACTGGCCAAACAATGATCGTGACTTCTTCTAAGGCAGGATGGAGTTGTTTTCGGCAGACTCAGGATTATGGATCAGGTTCGAGCATGCATATGCTGTGTGGCTGAGGCAGTAATCTCTTAAAGCATATGATTGGAATTTTTCGGGCCTCACCCTTTGTCCACTTTCCATAACTGATTATTTCAGGCAGTAGGGCACTTTTAACCTCCTTGCATTTAAGTTCCCTCCTGCTGATGAAAAGCAAACTTTGATGAAGAACAATGCAATATTTCAAAGTCTGACCCTGAGACCTGGAATGAGTCACTACAGGACTGATAAATGTATTAATGCACTATAGCTAGAGATCACTTGTATTATTGTTGTAAATCTTCATATCGCCCGGTGGTAAAGCACTAAGGCATTATAAACATAATGGTATAACTTTCTTAAAAGCTGTTTTGAATCATTGTGTTTTGTCAAAAGCAACATTATTGTAGAAAAATAAAACTAAAACTAATAAAATATAATAATAAATGTTGCCTGAAATAAAAAATTATTAACAAATTTATTGTTTCAGCTAGTTGCCAAGGCAGCATTTCTCATTTTAATTTATTTTATTTTATTATTTTATTATTTTATTTTGTTTTATTTTATTATTTTGTTTTATTTTCTCCTCTATTTTAATGTTGGTAAGCCCATTTATTTGAGCTTATTTTGTCCATTATATTTTTTTATTTTAGTTTTTATGTTATTATATAAATATGAATTGTCTAATTTTTAAATATTTTTAATTTTTAATTAAAAATTTTCATTGTTTTCTTTTACTTGTTTACTATTATGCATGATTATTTCCTTATTTGTATTATTTGCAAAAAGGTGTTTTTTCTTTTTTTTTATTAAAAATTATTTAAATGCTGCATTTACTTACTAAACATGATTTACTTTAATATTATTTTCATTAAGATTATTTATTTTGTTATAATAGTCATTTTATTTGATTTATATTAATTTGTATATTTTATTTTATTTTTATTTACTTATTTGCTTATTATGCATGATTATTTGCAACAAGGTCGTTTTTTATTTGTCATTTAAAGTTATTTACATTTTATTAAAATTAAATTTTATTTAATTTCATAATTACTAAATATAAAATAAAAGTAACAAAATTATAAAAAAAATACTAAACACACAACAAAATTACTAAAACTACTACTAAAACTAAAAATATAAAATAAAAACTAACTAATAATATTAATGAAAACTATTGTAGTATCTCATTGATACTTAAATAAGACTGATGATAAGTTCAAATAAATTTGTCTTGATTTAAATGCAGTAAATAAAATCCAGTCATTATTTACTCCCCTTATTCCGTTCAAAGTCTATGTGACTATTTTATTTTATTTTATTTTGTTTTATTTTATTTTAGGATATAGGATTACAGATTTTTTATTTACTTTATTTACTTTTTTTTTGGCCTATGTTTCGAGTCTTTTAACCCTTAAAGACCTAGGACATTTTCGGGGCACCTTACACGCCTGCGCTTTTCATTGTTTTTTTCAGACCTACTCTAGCAGTCAGCATCAAGTGCTATATTTCATTGTAAACAGCAGAACTTAGAGTTTCAGTCTAGCTAATTTAAAGTCCAAATTTTCCTTTTGTCTTCTTTAAGAATGAATGAATTTCCTAAATTTTAGGAAAATTGCAAGCAACAATTGGAGTTTTTTTTACTGTGTAGTCAAACAGAAACTCCTGAAGTTTGGATTTTTTTCTTTAGTAAGTTGTATTTGGGTGTTTTATATATATATATATATATATATATATATATATATATATATATAATAAACTATATAAGAAGAATTACCATAATATAACAGCCAAATGGATGGATCCAATGGCAGTATTCCACATTTTACCGGGACAGCGCATAACCACGTGAAAACATAAATTCCAGTGTGTTATCCGATATGTAATCCTTGTTTTTGTTTTGTTTCGTGTCAAAGTGCTCTGTCGTGTGTTTTTCTATGCTTTTTCAGAGAGTGCTGTCATGCAAACGTGTTATTTTGTGTCTGTTTTCATGCACGCACAACATACTTTACTTTCATTTTGAGTTTGTTCAAATTTCCAAAGAAACATGCTAATTGGTGGTTCAAAAGTCCAAAAACTATGTTTATTGGTTGGATAGTTGACAGTTTGAACCAATCTGGGCATGGGGGTGGGAATAAGCATCAACAATTGTTCCTGCTTGGCTGAGAGGAACGGAATGCATTGGTTTCTTATTTTATCCCGAACCTGCATGACCGACTTTGTTTTTTGTTCATACAATGAAAATCAGTAGGGGCAAATGTTGTTCTTCAAAATATTTTTGTCATCGCAGAAGAAAGCAAGTCATACAGGTTTGAAACAACATGAAGGTGAGTAAATGATGACACAATTTTAATGTTTTGCTGAACTATCCCTTTCAGTCTTTATTTATTAAGCTCTTACTTGTCAATCTCCATTACACATTGCCGAACTGACAACAAAAGAGACAAGCACTAAAGTCTGGTAGTGATGCACAATATATTGGTAGCATATTGATTATCAATTGTGCATTTTAGGTGTTTGTTAATATATACTCGGATATTTATCGGATATTGAATGTTGCATGCTTATTTCCCCTATTTTTTACATTTAGATCACCATTGCCATCAGGTAATGGTCACTTAAAGTTCTTAACACATTAATAATTTAATTAATTACATTTAAATGTTAAATGTAATTGTTAGCAAATATCAAAACAAATTAAAAAAAAAATCCATACTGATGTGATGCCTAAATTCACTTTTAAATGCATCGAAAACAACTGATTTCAATTTTACTGTATTACTTTTTCTTATTTACTCAAAATACTGTAGTATTTTAACCCTTCAACTGTCACCATCCACTCTGCGGGACACCTAAGTTTACTTCACCATATTACAAATAAATCCTAATCTAATCATGACAAACTATACATCATTGGAAAGGTCTAAGACTCCTAAATAGATATTTTAACATATTTTTGTGTCACAAATTATGTAGAAAAAGTAAAGAGTGCAACTTAAAAAATCTACATCATAACATGAGTTCTGACCTTTGTCACAAAAGACTTTCTTCGTTTCCTTTTTCCCTTTCACACTTTAGATATCATAAGAAATGATACATCAGTTCAAAACTTAGAATCTCAAAATTCATCCTTTGAATTTTAAAATCATTTTAAAATCAGGCATTGCATTACCACAGAAAATGTACATCAAAATCAAATTACAAAATGTTTTCATTCATGAATTATGAAAATTTAAGTTTGGATAGTGCATTTTTATGTCTGTTTTCAAAAATGGGAGAGGCAGTTAAAGGGTTAACATAGTTTTAAGCCATAAAATACAAAAAGATTATATTGGTAATTATAAATAAAATTAATTGTATTTAGTATTACATTTTATTTATAAAATAAAAAGAAACAAATGTATTAATTAACTAATAAGTAAATAAAAATATTGATAATATTAAATATTTTAATTTCTCTAAAGTATGAGATTCCACAACTTCATACACATCACTTTAACTCATCAAAAAAGGTTAAGCTATTTTCAACCTTAATTTGTAAGTTGTACAAGGTTTAACCCATTTTTTAAGCCAATTTAAAGCAAGTGGAAATGAGTTGATTGTACTTGAATTTTTTTTAGGCAGCAACTTATTTTTTTGTTTTGAATAACGACCTACAGTAATTTCTGTTTATTACACAAGATTCATTACTTGAATGAGGTTTAGACTACAGTTGATACTTTCCAGGTGTTTTTCTGTCATCTTAGGCTGAATCAGTAATGTAAGATAATTGAGACTATCTGTTTGGACGACCAATGACAGACAGAGCGAGTGTGCAGGAAACCTGTTTAGTCAATGTTTTTACAATTCTGTTTAGTGACACTAGTGGTGCAGAAATGACAGACTTCACTTTTAAACCTGAGGTTTGTGACTCCCCGTTAGGCTTCGATAAGTTGCAACAGCTTTTCTCCATCACATAACCACAACTGTGCTTGTGAAAGCCAATTTGGAGCGAAAACTGACAGCTGGGCTGGCGCACAATTGTTTGGAAAATGGTGCCAGTTTATCTCATTAAGTGAAATCTGGAGATTTAGTGAAACAATCTGCTTCTTCCTACGCAACAGTCTGGTTTGGCGTCACTGCAAGCTTCTGTTTGCGAACGGGTCTCATGATAAAGAGATGAATGCGGTAGAGAGACCACATGAATCACAGCTGTGTGTTGGGAGATGATGGTGATTCGCTTCTCATTATTATGCTGTCAGGAGTGACTGTCTTCATCTGGACACTTCATGAGCTCCCTGCACCTGATGAAATGCAGATTCCTTGGCATCTGAAATTCCCACACTTGCTTCACTCACATTAGAGAAATAAAGGCCCATAAATGCATTACAAAATTCTTGCAAAAGCATATTTGTGATGTCATGACACGAGTCTAATAAAAGCCTGTTTTTTTTTAATAGATCTTCATTGCATCAGAGTTCCCGGAAAAGGTCACGTGTTTTCTCCGCAGTATGAACAACTGATACTCAATCAATCGTTTTCATTCGGCCACCGATTGAATCGGTTTTTATCGGCTCAGAGCGTGTTGAAGCTGATGTGGTGTCTCGAGGGATCACATAATTAGGTCCATCTTTGAAGGAAAAGCTCAGATAATAACAAGATCACAGGCGATGGAAAAGAGCAGTGTTGTTTTTCTTCTAGCAGGTTTAATTGAACCTCTGGGCCCTGACATGCCTGAGCAAGAATGTGAGCAAATACTTTTGTATTACGCGGTTGCTCTTGTTGTAGTTGCACAATGAACTCTGGGTTTGTTTTAAACAGATGAAAGGTGCATTGCACTGGACTTTGAATGAGAATTGCTTAGGATTCTGCAATCTGTCTATCTATTTATTTATCTACCTTTCCATCTATGATTGTATATATACTTCTATAATAGCGTAAATATATATATATATAGTTGATTGTTTATATATGTATATATACTAGGGGGCAGTTGAATGCTTGAATCTGACTGCCTGATGAACATTCTAAGGTGTGCAGTTATTTTCAGGGAAACCCCCAGATAAAGTTCCAGGCAGGTCTTGACCGCATTGTTCATGTTCGTATCACTACGCCAATTGATTTCAGTAATTTCAAAGGTCCTTACAGCCTATAACAGCATAAGAGTAAATACACTGACTAAGCAAATAAATATGTGACCCTGGACCTTAAAACCAGTCATAAGAGTCAATTTGTTGAAACTGAGATTTATACATCATCTGAAAGCTGAATAAATAAGATTTCCACTGACGCATGGTTTGTTAGGATAGGACAATATTTGGCTAACAACTATTTGAGAATCTGGAATCTGAGGGTGCAAAAAAATCAAAATATTAAGGAAATTGCCTTTAAAGTTGTCCAGTGAAGTTCTTAGCAATGCATATTACTAATCAAAAATTAAGTTTGATATATTTATGGTAGGAAATTTACAAAATATCTTCATGGAACATGATCTTTACTTAATATCCTAATGATTTTTGGCATAAAAGAAAAATCGATAATTTTGACCCATATAATGTATTTTTGGCTATTGCTACGAATATACCCATGCTACTTAAGACTGGTTTTGTGGTCAAGGGTCACGTATAGTAAACAAGATAAAAACAACAAATTATTAACGTTTTTGCCACAAAATTACGTTTTATAATGTCCAGAAAGCACATACTTTCTTTCTCTAGCTCTCTCTCATAAAGTACAAACAGAATCTTGATAATCTCGAAATTATCGTGGTCACATGATGATATGAAACGATAGATTTTTAAAATATTCTAACATAAAAAGTCTTTAAAGGCGAAGTCCACTTCCAGAACAAAAATGTATAGATAATTTACCCCCTTGTCATCCAAGATGTTCATGTCTTTCTTTCTTCAGTCGTAAAAAATTATCTTTTTTGAGGCAAACATTTCAGGATTTTTCTCCATATAATGGACTTCTATGGTGCCTGTGAGTTTGAACTTCCAAAATGCAGTTTAAATGCAGCTTCAAAGGGCTCTAAATGATCCCAGCCGAGGAAGAAGGGGCTTATCTAGTGAAATGATCAGTTTTTTTTTTTTTTTTTTTAAATTTACAATTTATATACTTTTTAACCTCAAATGCTCATCTTGTCTAGCTCTGAGTCCCCTTTAAAGTTCAGGTACAAGTCAGTTCACTGACTTTTTTTTTCTGACTTAAGGTTTCTTAGGAAATCGGTTGGAGCTCTTAATTTTAAACTCTCAAATTGCATTCGAAGAATTTAACTTTAAAATGTACAAATTTTTCATTATTTTTTTTTTTATATGTATATTGCAATAAATATTGTATCGTGGACTTAGTATCACGATATTATCGTATCGTGAGATTTTGATGTTAAAACGGTGCTGTTCTTGAAGAAGATAAACTTACAGTTTTGCTATTAGTAGAAAAGCCTCTACCAAACTCTGTTGAGAGATGCACAGACTCAGGACTTCACACATGCTTAATCTCTCTGTCTGTCCAATAACTTAATTAATTACTGCATTAGTCTGTTATCAATGACTCAAGACTCTGTTACTAGATCTAAAATGAAGTTTTGTGGGATGAGATACGTAAGAAATTAATTCTACTCACAAGACCAAACCCTGACAAAGGGCAAAACCTGATGAATGTCTTGAAACACAACATCTGAACAATATTTGAGGTGTGGTAACCATAGTATAAGTGGAATAATTGGCTCCGGACCTGTTGAATTATTAGAAAATAATGCACACCCAAGGTGTAACCACCTCAGGTGTGCATTATCAACTAATAATTCAACAGCCGGTAATCAATTATTTCTTACAGATAGTGTATATATAGTAAATTGTTTGATTGTGATTATTGTTTTAATTATTTGATCATTATATCATTTTTATTTCTCTCTCTCTCTCTCTCTATATATATATATTTACTATGTATAATATATATTAAACTATATTTATTATATATAAATGTTAATTATCACCTAATAATTTAACAGCCCATTGTCAGTTATTTCTTACATATAGTAAATTATGATTATTGTGATTGTTTTAATTATTTGATTTATTATAGAATTAAATTGTATTTCTCTTTATATAAAACTATATTTATTATATATAATATATATATATTATACTATATTTATTATATATAAATATTAATTATCATCTAATAATTCAACAGCCCATTGTCAATTATTTCTTATACATATAGTATATAGTATATACAGTAAATTATTTGATTATTGTGATTGTTTTCTATATATTTCTATATATAATTATTATGCATGTTGATGTTCTGATAATTTTTTTTCCTAAGCACATTTTACCCATTCCAAAACACATCAATCTTAACTGCTATTAATTATTTAATCATTTATAAGTGATATATAATTAAATCCATGAAGGCTTGAAGTGAAAAACTCCTTATGTTGAGGTGTGCATAATTAGAAAGCAGGTTTTCTTTTACAGATAAAATGAAAAGTCAAAAATGGTTAAATCCTTATGAAAAGTATATATATAAAGCTTTATGTTATCTAGTCTGTATTTGCATTGCAGTAAAAGATTACTCTTTTATTGGTAAAATGCATTTTTGTCAAACCTGAAATTTGGTACACACTGCAAATTTTAATATGATGGACAGAAATGAGTAAGGTCTGTTTTGAGGGCGTGAAAACAGTTGAATCATTCTGAAATTAAGTAGAAATGCAGGAAACTGGGAGCCGCCTTTCAGAAATAATCATTAATTATCAAGAAATGCCTTCATCTGCTGTAAACGTTTTTTTCTTACAACTTTTTTTTACTATTTCCATCGAAATAAGTGTGCTCTAGCATGCATGTTTGCGTCATGGTTTGATAACAGTAAAGCAAACATAGCTGAAAGCGATAAGACTTGATTGCATTAGTGTAACGCTATCAGTGGAGTTTCAGTGGGTTTTACTCACCAGCCCTTGAGTTCACACAAAGCTGATTACACGTCTGTGACCATGATCAGCTGCTCGGCTTCACTTCAATACACATGCACACTTTCATTGCAGGGGTTTCTCTGACAAGCCCATTGAGAGCCTGTGATGTCATCAAATGGGCGTGGCCTTAAGGTAGGCCTGCCACTTTTGGAGACAAACTCTCTCGTGTCTCACTCGTTCTCTGAGTGACTGTGTGAATCAATGGGACATGTGAGGTGTCTAAAAAGAGGATTTTTTTACACCGTAGCGCAGGAGGTAAGAGACAATCTGAGTTTGATGAATGAATGTCTTTGTCTTGTACCTGTAGGGCAGGTAACTCTAATGCAGAGCCTCTTGTTGGTGCATGTTCATGTGACTTGGCGCACAATATGTTAGTTTTTGTCCAGTTGTGAAACCAGTCTCGTGACCGCACGTTATGCATTTGTTTGTTTTTACCTGGAAAAATAAGTAACTGTATTTTTATATCACTGAGTGCTACTGATGTGTTTGTCCATGCAAATAGAAGTTTACAAAGCGCTAAAGATAAACAGCATTGTTCCTGAAATATCCCGGGTGGAGTCATTTACGGAGCAGGAAGGTGCCTTTTGGATATTGTTCCACTCTTCAAACCCACCTTTCCCCAAAGGGCCAATACTGGAAGGCGCCTGTCACCTACACAATGCCCTGAATTGGATGTGACCATGCTGCGAAATCCCCGCTCGTTTGTCCCAGATTCTCCCAAAACATTCTCAGTTAGTGTGATCCTTCGGATAATGAAATTCCATGCAGTGCTGCAACTGTCGCTCCTCGCACGGCAGCTGCAATAATGCGAGCCGGAATGCGTGGAATTTGTCGATCCCCCCTGAACGACTTCTAGATATTGTTGTTTCTCAGTGTTTTATGTGTTGTGAAGATTTCTGGTGACCCCAGATAGCCGCTCTCTCTCTCTGTCTCTCTGAGTGCTTTAATAATGCAAGTGGTCTTTGCTGAGTAAGTCATGTAAACATTAATTAGGCTACTGTAGCCGCCCACAGGACCACACAGCCTTTATTAAAGCTGATGGAAATGGGCGGCAGACACGTTACGCCTGGTTAGCCCATAATATTCACACAGGGCTCATTGCCTCTGTGTTTCAATTCTGAACGGTAGGAAGTCGTAAACCTGTGAAGGTAAAATTGTTTCTGTGTTCGTTCTCTCTCTCTCTCTCTCTCTCTGTCTCTCTCCTGATGAATAGTTCACAATGATTAAAGGGCTACTGTTAATGATGTAATTAATGCTTATTTAAGGTTTAAATGGGTGTTAACGACGTTACAGTTTAAGTGAATTAGGGTTGGGTTTTTTATTATTTATTAGGCTACATTTATTTAATCAAAATCTAGGGAAACCATTAGACTGTGAAATAGTAAGAGTTTAAATAACTGTTTTGTCATTTAATAAACTTAGAAAATGCAAGAAAAATGGCAGATATTATTTATCACCAGTTTACACCAGTTTATTTATTCATTTATTTTATTTTATATATATTACAATGTTTTTATAGCAATATATTGATTTTTTTGGCCTTTTAATGGTATTACATGTGTTGCAATTAATGTTTTTTTTTTTTTTTTTTTGTAAGACCATTTTTACTACTGAAAATCTTAAATCTTAATCTCTCATACTTTCAAACTTGATGGCTTTATTGCCCACAGAGTTTGTAAAGCTGCTTTTAATCAATGTGTGTTTTGAAAAGCGCTATAAATAAATATAAAAAAGCACTATACGAGGGCTGTCTGGAAAGTATCCAGCCATGTAATATCAAAAATAGAGACATTTATTAAAGAATATAAAAGATACAAGAAACATTGTACATAGGACAATGACGCCTCAGTCCCTTTCAATGGTGATTTTCCTTTTGGGAGAAGCCAGAAGTCGCAGGGCGCCAAATCTGGGGTGTAGGGTGGTTGAGTCACCTGGGTGATTTGATGTTTTGCCAAAAAAACTCTGCACGAGACTTGTTGCATGGGTGGAGTGTTGTTGTGACGAAGCTGCCAATCACCAGTTGCGCATAGCTGCGACCGTTATCGTTGTATTGCTTCTTACATCTCATATTTTTCATATTATATGGCTGGATACTTTCCGGCTGTTCACTTCCAGAATAAACATTTCTTGATAATTTACTCACCCCCATGTCATTCAAGATGTTCATGTCTTTCTTTCTTCGGTCAAAAAGAAATGAAGGTTTTTGCAGAAAACATTCCAGGATTTTTCTCCATATAGTGGATCAATGGGTTGAAGGTCCAAATTGCACTTTTAGTGCAACTTCAAAGAGCTCTACACAATCCCAGGAAGGAATAAGGGTTTTTATCTAGCGAAATGATAGGTAATTTTCTAAGAAAAATACTAATTTATATACTTTTTAACCACAAATGCTCATCTTGCACTAGCGTGATGTAGGGGGAAGTACTGACCCAGTGTTTACAAAGAGAACGTGCAAAGAAAGTTGAAAGTTTTTCACTCTACCTTACCTTTTTGAACCGAAGTATACAGACGAAGGGCTAACTGCGTGTGACCTTTCCAACATGATTATGTAATGCATGAAGATGCGCATACACATTGCAGAGGTAGTGCAAGATGATCATTTGTGGTTAAAAAGTATATAAATTATTATTATTATTATTTATTTATTTTTTTTAGAAAATGACCAATCGTTTCACTAGATAAGACCCTTATTTCTCAGCTGGGGTCGTGTAGAGCACTTTGAAGGGGTATTGAACCTCAATTTGGACCTTCAACCCACTGGCCACCATTGAAGTCCACTATATGGAGAAAAATCCTGGAATGTTTTCCTCAAAAACCTTAATTTCTTTTTGACTGAAAAAAGACAGACATGAACATCTTGGATGACATGGGGGTGAGTAAATTATCAGGACATTTTTATTCTGGAAGTGAACAATCCTTTAAGTTTCCTGAAGACAAAAAGTAACTTGTGATTATGAGAGCATGTGATAATGATGGCTCTCTGAAATCAATGTAATATTCACAGGGCAGTAATCACATTTTACCAGCAATATCACCCCAGAAACAGTAGATATAATTACTGTGATGTAACACAACCGCGGAAACCGCACTTCCAGGTTTTTAAGTAATGTATGTGAGCAGCGCTACAACTTTTATGGTCTGTTTAACATTATGTAATGAATAATTAAAAATGTGGCAGTAAAATACGTAAAACTTATTTTGAAATTATCAGATTTCACAGCATTTCAATCGCATATCTTGTCACATTGATATAGTATGTACAGTGGTGTTGCTGAGACTGACTTTGGTCTTGTATTAGTCAACACAGTTGTGTTTTAAAAGCTAAAACCAGCTGTTTATGAATTCAGAATTAATTTAATATCTACCAACATGATCATAACTGATATTAATTTATATAAAATTTATTAATCCTGATGGAATAATAATTTGTAAAATTGTTTTAGCAGTTTTTTTTTTTATTTTATTTTATTTTATTTTATTTTATTTTACACTGCACTAATATGAAACGGCTCTTTTCTTTTTGCTGTGCATTTGTTTGTAATATTTATGTATATATTAAAGGATTAGTTCACTTTCAGAACAAAAATTTACAGATAATTTGCTCACCCCTTTGTCATCCAAGATGTTCATGTCTTTCTTTCTTCAGTTGTAAAGAAATAGTTTTTTGAGGAAAACATTACAGAAATTTTTCCATATAGTGGCCTTCTATGGTGCCCGTGAGTTTGAACTTCCAAAATGCAATTTAAATGCAGCTTCAAAGGGCTCTAAATGATCCCAGCCAAAGAAAAAGCACCTTATCTAGCGAAACGATTGGTTATTTTACAAAAAAATTACAATTTATATACTTTTTAATCTGAAATGCTCGTCTTGTCTAGCTCAAGACAGTTAGGCTATGTCGAAAAACTCCCATCTCATCTTCTCCAACTTCAAAAAATCATCCTACATCGCTGCAGAAGTACCGACAGTGTTAATCACGTGAACGTGCAAAGAAGATCAAATGCCCTTTACAAAAAAGGTAAAACAGCAATGTAGGACGACACTCAAAATGTAGATTTTTATAATTCCCATACATTGTTTGGGACAACTATTTTAGCATTACATTACAGTTTTTCACAGATTTATTGTTGATTTATTCACATTTTGAAGCAGATCAGTGGGGGGGATGGGTGGTCTGTGCTGGTATTTCAGATATTCCAGAAATGAGCCTCACGGCCTGGGTTTACTGATGTCTTTGATCTGAGACTGTGTATTGTTGTTGTTGTGCGTGTTGAGTCATTGCTGTGATAGTGCAGATTACCCAGTGTTAGGATCTCTGTGTCCTGTGCGCTAAACACCCGGCTGCCTGGGGTGTTTCACCTCGCTCATCTTGAAAAGACACAAAATAGCTGCACGTTATTCAGATTCCCCCCCAGCAGGTGTTTTGAATATAAGAGAGCTGAAGTGTAATCTGCAGTGTTCACATGTGACCCAAAGACTTATACACAGAGTTAGACATTGTGGGTTTGGCTTATTAATTAATTATGTCTGCAAACATTCACTGAGACATTAGTCATGTTACTTCACTCTGCTGGCCATTAAGCAATTTTCTTGAAATGACATCATGATGTTAACCCGCCTTAATTGAGTACAGTTGCTTTCTCCAGCAGTTTGTAAGGCTGTTCACATTGCGCACAGTATATATGGTGTAATCATATCCAGTAACTTCACAACATTTGTCATAGTAATGATATACTGTAGCTGTTGTGCATATATATAAAGTTTCTTGTGCAGTAAATCAGCATATTAGAATGTTTTCTGAAAGATCATGTGACACTGGAGACTGGAGTAATGGCTGATGAAAATTCAGCATTGCATCACAGAAATTAATTACATTTTACAATATATTCAAATAGAAAACAGCTATTTTAAATTGTAATAATATTTCACAATTTTTATGTTTTTACTGTAATTTTGGTCCAATAAATGCAGCTTTGGTGAGCATCAGAGTCTTCTTTTAACAAACAGTCTATTAAAAATCAGCTTGTTATTGGTTCAAGATTTTAGAGTTGGATGCACCAAAAGATCTGATTTTTGCTGCCTGTGTGAGTAAATTATATGTTTGTATATGTGTTTGTGTGAGAACTCTAGTTTATTGGGGATGTGTGGCTGTTTAATGATAGCTATCAGTGCCGATAATGAATGAGTTTAGATCTCGAGTGATGTGTCAGAGGAAGAGGCCTCCAACAGTCAAGCTCCAACACGCCTGGTGTGTCATTCACTGCTCTGAGATGCTGAAAGGTCGTGGTCAAAATGTCTCACAGGGAATGGGATCAGCCTCTCCTAGTCATATCTAGACACAAACATATCCAGAACTCCTTAAAACACTCCACAAAAGTAGAAACATACATCATTCACAAACCTTTCACAATCTCCACCTGCTTGCATGTTCCTCTGTTAAACATTTGACCTATTTGATAATGCTTTCAGCTTCACAACTGTGTTTGACACATTGTACCATGTTTAAATCCAGTTGTGACCTGTGTCAACAGGTAACAATGCATGCTGTTAGATGCTTCCGTGAAGCTCTTTCTCATTCAAATTCAGCTGACTGCAAAAACGCTGCCACATGTGTCCCTTTCATCTCAATATTGTACAGTTTGACTTTCCTTGACTAGAATAAATGCATCACATATCTGGAATATTCAGATTTGAAAAGATATTAAGAAAGGTAAGGTGAGCACTGGTTTTACTTTAGGATTTTACATTGAGAATAAAGTGGGCAAAAGTAATATTAAATGTGCAACAATATGCAGAATTATTGAGTGTTGTAGCATCTAATTTCTTAAAAAACTGTGTTTTAGTAGTTTTATGCTTTGCAACTTAATTACTTAACTCACTGCAACCATGCTTATCCTCATTAATGGCATTTGACTCCAGTTTACTTTTATGTTGTATAGTTTTGTCCTGTTTTTTTTAAGGATAAAGGCATTGCACAACTTGTCCATGTTAACAACTGTCTAATTTGACTAATTTCTACCATTTTTGTTAAGTCAGTTGTATTCCAAAGCAGCTTTACAGAAAATCATGTTGTTAATGTTCATAAAATCTTAATATTTTCATGCCTTACAGTTGTACTTAGCACAGTGCAGTTCAAATGTTTTGGCATCAGTGAGATGCCAAAATTAATGTCTCTTATGCTCATCAAGACTATTAATTTGATCAAAAATACAGAAAATTTGTAAAATATTATTGTAATTTCTAATAATGGTTTCCTATTTTAATATACTTTCAAATATAATTTATTTCTGTGATGCAGCGCTGAATTTTCATCAGCCATTTGTCCAGTCTTCACTGTCACATGATCCTCCAGAAATCAGTGCTGAAACTGTGGTGCTGCTTAATATTTTTTGGGAACCTGTGATACTTTTTTCTTTGATTCTTTGATGAATAAATAGTTAAAAAGAACAGCATTTATTCAAAATAAAAATCTATAAGTCTTTACCATCACTTTTTATGCATTTAACACATGCTTGCTGAATAAAAAGTTTATTTATCAAAGATGTATTAAGATTATTTATTGGTACAAGGATGAATAGGATTATTTATTTCTTCAAAAAAAAAACAAAGAAAAAATGTACTCTTCCCAAACTTTTTTTTTTCATTTTGAATAAACACTGTTCTTTTAAACTTTTTATTTTTTAAAGAATCTTGAAAAAAAGTATCACAGATCCCAAAAACATTAGGAAGCACAACTGTTTCCAACATAGATTATAAATCAGCATATTAGAATGATTTCTGAAGGACCATGTGACACTGAAGACTGAAGTAATAAAGCTGAAAATTCAGCTTTGCTTCACAGGAATAAATTACATTTTAAAGTATATTAAAATAGATTTTAAATCGCAATAATATTTTACAAAATTACATATTTTTTTTTCTGTATTTCATTAAAAATCTTACTGATCCCTAACTTTTAAACGACAGTGTGCTTCACGTTTTGTGACGATATCAATCACGCAGCCAAGATCTGCTATATTTTATGTATTGCTCTGACATAAGTGAGTGTATTATATGCTGATAAAGCTGGATGTACTGTATTTTCAACTTTTAAATATATAGCTTGGCCATAATATTTAACTATAAAGTGTATTTTGGGAGAATATGCATTGCAGGAATGAGAGGGGGTTTGATAAAGCTG
This sequence comes from Cirrhinus mrigala, assembly GCA_036247105.1. Taxonomy (NCBI): domain Eukaryota; kingdom Metazoa; phylum Chordata; class Actinopteri; order Cypriniformes; family Cyprinidae; genus Cirrhinus; species Cirrhinus mrigala. Next base: position 32,085,250 of record CM070015.1, read on the forward strand.
TTATGGTTAAAGAGGGAGACAGTTGTGAAACCTTGAAATATCAGCATTGTGCATGCAGTGTCGGGGTGGATATTTGCGCAGGTGTCTGCATGTGAGTTTGTCGACTGATTTGACCATTCAAGGCCTCTGGCTCTACTTTTTGTTTAAAATTACCCCATTAAAATCCTGTTTTTTCTTGTGCAATACATGCAATTTTACTATGAGCAATGCTTGCAATGCTGCATTATGTGATTTTGGTGTTTTGATCATGGATAATTAAATTAAATTGAATTAATTTTATAAAACTGATGGTTTTGTCTCTGATTGCATAAGCTACAGCACCTTCAAGGAGAAACATTTCGCACCATTTCTACAAATAATTCTTTAGATGTAAGTTGATGAGTGCTTTGGTTGACACTAATAGGACGTTTGCTATTTGAAACGCCTGTTTTGAAAGTCATGAGTGTGTCTGCTTGCCATGTCAGAAACCCTCGTGTTTACTTTGGCCTGCCATAGCCACCTCAAACATAACACACTATGCTAATGCACACATTTCAGGGGCTTTCCCAACTTCCTGCGTAATGTTTACGCTCTGCTCCTCAGGCCTGGACTATTCCTGACCGTCCTCAGGGAATCTTGTATGTCAAATAAAAATCAGGTAATTGACATAAAATATTATCTGCTGCTGAGAGACATTTGTGAACTCTGTTAGTACTTCAGCAGATGGTTGCTTGGGATTTATTGGGTCTTTGTTGCCCACCTTTAAACACAGAGTTGTTTTGCAGAACAGAACGTTCAGTCATTTTCCCATCTCCCTGGAGTCGTCATATTTGGATTAATTTGACATTCAAACAAACCCTTCAGCTTCGTAATGCATAATACGGCATGATGTGTTCAATGCCCTGTAACCTAAAAATGACCACACTGAGCAACAACAGTGTTTTTGGACAGTGTTGTGTAGTGCTAGCCTAAAGACCTAATAAGATTTAAAGGGGTTATATCACGAGGAATCAAATGTTCCTTGATGTCTTTTCCTCCCAGTCCAAAAAGGAGTCAATCAAAATAAAGCTAAAAAAACAACAGATTTTTAAACCAGAAAAGTCAGTCTGACTTGGGCACTCTTGATCACATTTACACGTCATTGACCTTATTTGGCTCGTCCAGTCACGGTGAGGTAATGCGGAGGAAGTAGGATACTATTATTCTTAAACAATAGAGATATTAATCAAGAGCAAAATTCCTGGCTCTGTGTTATTATTGAGTCTGTGTTTAAGTGGCATGTCTCAACATGCATTATTTGGTTATATGTGTAGACTCTTTTATATGTGTACCCTTAAAATGTCAGCTTTGTACCTTATTTACCCCTGTAAAAAAGGTTCAAAAAGGTTCAAAGTAGTGCCTTAAGTGAGAAATTCAAGATGTGGATAAGTTTGTTCTTCAGATTTGGAGAAATTTATCATTTGCTCACTAATGGATCCTCTACAGTGAATGGGTGCCGTCAGAATGAGAATCCAAACAGCTGATAAAAACATTGACTTGAAAAGCTGAATGTTTATAAACAAATCTTCAAGATGTTTTTAACTTCAAACTGTCGCTTCCTAAAATATATATTATTCCTCTATCTATAATATTGCATTCTCTAGTGCAAAAGTGGTATCTTTTGAATCAAGAGAAGTATGCACAGAAAACAGTGCAAACCAAAAAATACAGTACCGTGCAAAAGTCTTAGGCCACTAGTATTTTCACCAACAAAAAAATGCTTTTAAGTCAGTTATTTCTATCTTTTGCTGCAGTGTGTCCGTAGGAAATATCAGTTTACATTTCTAAACATTCATTTTGCCATTAATTGTAATAATCCAGTGAGATTTTTGTTTGCACAAGGAGTCTGACAACAGCCAGTGCTCCACACAGAGATCTGATCTGACCATCATCCAGTCCGTCTGGAATGACATGAAGAAACAGAACAAACTGAGACAGACTAAATCCAGAAGAACTGTGGCAACATCTCCAAGTTGCTTTAAGAAACCTACTTGCAAAGCTACCTGAAAACTACCTAGGGCAAAAGCTGTTTTAAACGCAAATATGGTTTACCAAATGTTGACTTAATTTAATTGAAGTTAATTGATAAATAAAATCTATTTATGGCATTATTTTTGACAGCATCCTCATTTTACAGCATTTTTACACAAGTGCCTAAAACATTTAACAGTACTTTGTAGGTAGGTTTCTTGAAGCATCTTGGAGACGTTGCCATGGTTTCTGGATTTAGTCTGTCTCAGTTTATTCTGTTTCTTCATGTCATTCCAGACAGACTGGATGATGATGAGATCAGATCTCTGTGTGGAGCACTGGCTGTTGTCAGACTTCTTGTGCAAACAAAAATCTGACTGAATTATTATTACAGTTAAAGGCAAAATGAATGTTTGGAAATGTAAACTGATATTTCCTACTTACACACTACAGCAAAAGATAGAAATGACTGACTTTAGACCAATTTTTTGAGCTGGTGAAAATACTAGTAGCCTAAGACTTTTACACAGTACTGTATATCAGTGGATTTTGAGGCGAGAGGATGACAGAAGATGGACTTTTTCACTGAATGAAGTGTTATTATAGATTATGGCTTTTAGCCATGATGGTTTACAACAGTTTGATGTTAAAACGTCTTATTTATTGATTTGTTTCTTACAAACACGCAGCTTTTCACTTCACAAGAGGTTAATTAATGCACTGGAGTGGTGTGGATTACTTGTGGATTATTGTAATGTTTTTATCAGCTGTTTGGACTCTCATTCTGACGGCACCCATTCACTGCAGGGGATCCATTGTTATGTTACATCTGTCCAAATCTGTTATGATGAAGAAACAATGGATGGCCGGAGGGTGAACTATTTTTTTGGGTGAACTATTCCTTTAAAGGTGACCTATTATGCCCCTTTTTACAAGATGTAAAATTAGTCTCTGATGTCCCCAGAAGGTGTATTTGAAGTTTTAGCTCAATATACCTGACAGATAATTTTTTATAGCTTGTTAAAATTGCCACTTTTAGGGTATGAGCCAAAACGCACAGCTTTTGTGTGTGTCCCTTTAAATGCAAATGACCTGATGTTCCCAGCCCCCTTTTCAGAAGAGGACAGAGCTTCAAGAGCCAGTTAAAAACAAAACAGGACAATCTTGCACACTGAAAATCACTGAAAATCTCTGAAACTCTCAGTAGCAGTGTTCAGCCTTATATGTTCGAACCAGAATCGGTTTAAAAGTCCGTCATCTGATTGTACTGTGTATAATAAATGCACGTTTATGAATTACACAGACGGGGAGTTTGTGCTATCCCAAACTTTATAAGTCCCACTTGTGATTATGAGCTCAACAGTTTCAAACAGTCAGCCTCACATTGCTTTCATACCCAATTTTTAACTACCACATTCCTATTTACGATCAGCAGCATCAGTGAAAACAGACAATAGTAACTTTAGGAACATTAGCCTTACAGAGTGCCAAGAAGCGCTTTCAGAAAGTCAATTGCGCATGATGCATACTTTGTCTGGAGCTAACGTTAGTGCACAAAGCGTTGGTAATGATCCCTAAACATATAAGGGACTTACCGTTTTTTTCATTTTCTTCTAAAATAAAATTTAACCACAGTATCTTCAGTGGCTCAGATAGAGGGATATATGACATTATATATGCCATTGTATATCTCCAGCAGCTACAGCAAGAAAATAGTAATGGCGGACTGCTGCTTCTCACTCAGGACTGTGTCTATGCTAATAGGGCAGAGATCGACACAAATTGGTGGGATTTCTCCCTACGATGACGTGTATGTAGGGAGAAATCTGGAATTGTGTGTTCAGAGAGACTGTTTATGATTTACTGGAATTATAAAAAAAAAAACGAGTAGGTGGATTTTTAGCATTATAGGCTGGTTGTTTTCACACACTGCGGCCACACAACTGATTTCAAACAACTTATAAAAGTGATTTTTACATTATAGTAGGGCTGGGCGATAATTCGATAACGATAATTATCACGATATAAATTCCTTCGATAAAACAATATGAAGAGTTCGATAAATGTTAATAAATAATAATATAATTTTATGTGCCAAAAGCGGAACGAAACAGCGCGACTCATTTGAATCGCGCCACACGGACCGTTTATCTGCTTGGACCAAAGTTTAAACTGCCGTGCTGCGCAAGCTCACTAAGAAGATGCATCTATTATCTCAATGCGGTGCGGATGCGCCTGGAAAAACCGAGTGCGTTGCGACTGCGTCCCTTCCGTTACGACCGCAGCTGCCGCGCGCCTACATTTGAAATAATGAACTTGAGTGCGCAAAAGACGCGATATGTGAACGGCTCCGTCACGCGAGCACTAAACAGCGCTGTGAAATCCAGTGTAAAACACTTGAATTCAGCGATGAACACAAATGACTCTGTGATTCAAACTAGTTGTGTGCAATGAGACAGTCAGAAGGCTTTTCAATCTACACATCACCATCATTTACTGTAGTAACACTCACTGCACCATGGTATTGTGGCAGCAATGTGGGATATTTGCATTGAATTTTATTACAGGAGTAATGGTATATAATTATAGTATGTATGTATTTATGTTTAAGCTATAGCATGTGTGCATTTATACTGAATGTTTTTAGACTACCATTTTTCATACAAATAGGCTACCTATAAAACCATGTAGTTATATTTTTACCATGGTATTGAGGTACCATTATGTGTGGTTTTTATGTGTTTATCATGATTTAAAATGTATGCTTGCTACTATGGGAGACCAATGCTTAATTTAAAAAAAAAAAAAAAAAAAAAAAAAAGAAAACTGTCAGAATAAATTTAGCCATATAAAACTGAGGTTGCTATAAACTGAGTTTTTACAGATGTTACTGACTGATAATGAACGAAAATGTACCTCTGCATCCTCAAGCTACTATCAAATGTGCATTTCTAAGAGACAAAAAAAGTGATATTATTATTATTATTATTATCATCAATATCATTATCATACAACCCAAACCTGTTTCTTGATTTGAAACAATATAACTCATTAGAACATGCAGAAATTATTTTTAGTTTAGATATTTATTTTGTTAAGGAAAATTAATGGTCTGGTTTCTACAACTTTCACTTTGGAGCAAAAATCTGACTTTAAACTTGAAAGAAATAAAGATTTGACATTTATCGTGATAATTATCGATATCGACTGATATGAAAAAAATTAGCGTGATAATTTTTTTGCCCATATCGCCCAGCCCTACATTATAGGTCCCCTTTAAAGATAATATGCTCTTTTTAGAAGTAGATATGGTATGAAGGTGTCATTTTAAGGTTATTGGCTCAGTGACAAGCTGTTGTACTCCTAAACACAACATTTTTGCACATTTTGTATGTGCTGTTGTTGAAGGATGGGGTTAAAATCGATTTTGGATGTGACAGCAGACCTGCAGTCCTTGATTGAGTGTTATTCCACATGCAAAGAGAATTTTACATAGAAGTCTTAAAGCCACAGTAGCCAATAAAGAGCTTGTTTAAAAGCCTGAAACATACTCGCAATTGCATGCATGCAAATGCAAACTGGTGTTACATTGTGTTCCCAAATGTGTCAGACCACATATCATAATGCAGTGGTATCCGTTGGATTCTCAGTATTGCGCTCTATAGTGTGCATTAGTGTTTACAGTCTTGATTCTATGGTCTATAGTTATTGCTGTTTAGGCTGAGTATTAGCATCTGGGATTGTGAAGTTGTGTGCAGTGTTTCTGGTCTATGGATAAGGCATGGAATGGAAAATGATCGCTAAAATGAATGCAAACAATACTAATGGACCCCAAAGAGAGACTTTGACAGAAACTGTGACTGCGTTCAACATCAGAACTGAGATGGTGACTTTGTTTCTCAACACTTGCTGCATTTCAAGAGACCAGCATCATGCTCCTCCTCCTCCTCGGCTTCCTCAGAGCTTCATCCTCGTCTGCTGGAATGAATGAATCACATCACTCCAGTGTCTTGTGACTTGTGTGTAAAGTGCATCCAAGCCCTCTCATTAAATAGCTGCTTATTTGGGTGGAGAAGAATGACTGTCTTTCAGGCATCATCACGCAGCGTTTTCACTGCAATTACTGCGTTTTCCCAGAAAACTGAAACTGCTCATTTGTCATTTACAGTTAAAATTGTTAAAGCAAACCGACGTTCTGATGCAAATAATGCAGTGTGAGAACAGACCTGCAGAGTTGGAGGAACTGAACTGAACTGGCAACTGAACTCTGGTTCACACCAAGCAATCAAAATGTGTGTAAACAGACAGATGATTTAGTGTTGTCTGTATTAGAGCAGATGTTTTGAGCACGGCAGGTGAGATTGAGTAACTGAGCTTGTGTAAAGTCATGTCTGATCTTTAATCTGCTGTCTTTCAAAGCCCCCAAGCAGCTATTTTCTACATTCGCTGACAGGCATACGAGTAAAGCTAGTATGTACTTGAATGGGAAAAGAAATCGTGCAGATCTGTTTGTCAGGATTCAATTACACAATCTGTATTATTTCAATGTTTATTCAAATATCAAATATGGCCATATGGGGTATTTTAATTTTAGGGTGAACTATTTCTTTTTGTTTAACTTTCTTTATTTGTGTTAACAGGAGATCATCGAAAAACAAAGCTCCTCCTCCTCCTCCTGTCCTGAAAGGCCTGGATGCTCCATTGCTGAGCCACAAACTCCCAGCTTACCCTCACCCTGCCATGGACCAGAAGGAAAACCTGCTGGAGCAGGACCTGACTCTCACCGTGGTCCTTCCTGGAGGGGTGGAAAAGACCACAGTCGTCCATGGCAGGTGAGAGCTTTGTTGGTTGTGTTTTAGGTAGAGCTGGACATGTAAATCACTTGCAGGCAACTTGGTATGTTTAAAGACAGAGGTGATATCAAAGTGATTTAACTTTGTATGTGTGGTTGCCATGGGTCTTTAATTTGTTATTTATTTATTTATTTTAAATTGAAGACTGTAATTTCATAAATAGCACAATAATGCACAAAAATGTTGTAAATATCCTAGTAGTTTTGATTAGTTTTAATTTTATATATTGCATTTTTTTAAATATTTTATTTATTTTTCAGGTTTACTAATTTTAGTATGTACTTTAATATTTTCATTAAAATTTGTTGTTTGAAATACACTACCAGTCAAAAGTTTTTGAACAGTAAGATTTGTTATGTTTTTTTTTTTTAAATAAGTCTCTTCTGCTCATCAGGCCTGCATTTATTTGATCCAAAGTACAGTAAAAGCAGTAATGTTGTGAAATATTTTTACTTTTTAAAAATAACTGTTTTCTGTTTGAATACATTTTACATTTGCTGATTTGCTGCTCAAGAAAGGTTTATTATTATTATTATTATTATTATTATTATTATTATTATTATTAATATTTAGAACTATTTTTTCAGCATTCTTTAATATCAGTATAATTTTTTTTTGGAAAGAAATTATGGAAATTAATACTTGTATATAGCAAGGATGCTATAAATTGATCAAAAGTGATGATAAAGACATTTATAATGTTACAAAAGATTTCTATTTCAGATAAAAAGTTCTGAAAGTTCTTCTGAACTTTCTATTCATCAAAGAAACCTAAAAAAATTCTACTCGGCTGTTTGCAACATAATAATAATTGTTTTTTAAGCAGCAAAACAGAATATTAGAATAATTTCTGAAGGATCATGTGACTGGAATAATGATGCTAAAAATTCAGCTTTGAAATCACAGGAATACATTACATTTTAAAATATGTTTAAATAGAAAGCAGTTATTTTAAATAACAAAAATATTTCAGAATTTTACTGTTTTTGTTGTACATTGGATCAAATAAATGTGGGTTTGGTGAGCAGAAGAGACTTAAAAAAAAAAAAACATTAAAAATCTTACTGTTCAAAAACTTTTGACTGGTAGTGTATTGACTTTTCTATTTCAGATTTAATTTTAAATTAAATTCATCTTAAACTTATTTTTTTGTTAGTTGACAAGGCAACTTCTTTATTTTAATCTAATATTTTTATTTATTTATTTCAGCTTTATTTTTTTATTGTTATAGTTTTAGTTATCAACAACACTGCCACTTATTAGCAAAAAAAATGTGAACAAATTGCACCAATTAATTTCTCCATAGTTCTTTTAATAGGAGTTTTTATGTCCTGTTGTTATTTTTTTTTAAGCAAAAATATAACAAATTCATTTTAAATTAATATAACTAAGACAACATTTAAACAACAAAGCACTGTTCTCTGCAGACAGCACTAAAAAAATTTGTAGAAACTGTGGAGAAACATTGGAGTTTCCCTTCATCTTGAATTAATAATTGCCAAATATTTTAGACAAATAACACTGAAAGCAAATCAGAATATACAGATGTGTTTGAGGAATTTGTTGGCAATCCTTTAAACACAAGCCTGGACATTTGTGACTTGTGCAATACTTTTTATTAGAACACAACACTGTGGCAACATCAAAGGGGGTCTATTATGCCCTATTTTACAACATGTAATATAAGTCTCTGGTGTCCCCAGAATGGGTCTGTGAAGTTTCAGCTCAAAATACCCCACAGATCTTTTATTACAGCATATCAAATTTGCCCTTCTTTTGGTGCTGTTTTTGTGTGTGTACCTTCAAATGCAAATGAGCTGCTGCTCCCCACCTCTTTTTCCAGAATAGAGCTGTGCCTTTACAGCTTGTACCTCAGATACTCTTCCAAAACATCTGTTTGGTTTTGATTATCGTGTCTATTGCGCTAAATCATGTGTTTTAAACCGTATTAGTTTAAACTTCTGATACACGGTTCTCTGAGAGCACACAGTAAGCAACTGTCACATGACACAAGTACTAAACTAAACTCTTTCATGTCTTATTGCGCTTAAACTGTCAAATACACACAAGTTTATGTTAAAAACACAGGAGTTACAAAAACAGTCAGTTATGTCTGTGAAGGTAAACAGCTGGGAAAGAAATCACATTTATATTAGATCTGTGTGGCAGCAGCATAATATACAGTAAATAAATTAATAAATCCACTGCTCTCTTGTCTCCTCTGAGGCTGGGACTCGAAATAGTGTTAGTATTTATAATAAAAATAATAATAATAATACTTTTACTATTATAATTATTTTGTATTATTATATTTTTAATATTAAAATTATTTACTTTTATGTAATAATAATAATAATAATAATAATAATTTTTTTTTTTAATTAATTATAATTGTTACTCGAAATAGTGTTCTGTGCTTGTCAGTGCAGCTAAAGACAGAACAGTTAGCACTTTTTATAACACTTAAATACAGAAGTTAAATTTTCACATTTCCCTTTTTACAAATGACCACTCTTCACGTAATAATAATAATTGTATTTTTTTTTCTAAAATTAATTATAATTGTTGTGCTTTTATTATTATTATTATTATTATTATTATTATTATTATTATTATTAATTTATTTTTTTACTATTATAATTATTATAAGTAATTATAATAACACATTTATTATTATTATTATTATTATTATTATTATTATTGTTAATAATAATAATAGTTATTATAATGTTTTTACTATTATACTATTTCTTTTATATCATAATTATTATACATGATTATAATAACATTTACTATTATTATCATTATTATTATTATTATTATTATTATTTAATTATTATTATTTCTAAAAAGTATTATAATCGTTATAATTGTATTAATAATAATAATACAATTAATACTATTATTAAATAGTAGTAATAATAATAATAATAATGATGATGATATTATTATTATTGTTATTCTAAAATTAATTATAGTTATGATTGTGTTATTAATATTATTATTATTATTATTATTATTATTATTATTATTAATAATAATAATAATAATAATAATAATAATAATAATAATATATTTACTATTATAATTATTTTATATTGTTATATATTTAATATTAATTTTCTTTACTTTTATGTAGTAATACTAATAATAATAATATTTTTTTTTTCTTCTAAAATGAATTATAATTTAAATTCTAAATTCTTGTCAGTGTAGCCAAAGACAGAACAGTTAGCACTTTTTACAGCACTTAAATACAGATGAAGTTAAATTTTTGTGATATGTCCCCTGTAACAAATGACCACTCTTCAAATCTCTTCTGATCTTTTAAATCTAGTCCGTTCAGAGAGGTTATGATGTAATTCTGTTGCCTTAAAACTATTCTGTTCATGGTACATGTTTGGCAGGTCAGAATAAACATTGCAAAAATGACAATTTGAGCATGAGTGTATGAAAACGCTTGTTTACTTGCAGCTGTGTGCATTTCTGTAGCCCTAACAACCTGAACTGTTACAGATGAATGATTATCGTAGCTTTATTCAAGAATTCACATTTTTACGGAACTTTATTTTTAATGAATGCTGTACACTTCTGCATGGAAGGCGTTAATCTGCGCTGAGCTGTATGTGAGATCATGAAGCTTTTCAGATGATAGCTGTTATGAAACTAATCAGATGATTGCTGCGGTGAGTCAGCTGGGTGGGGCAGCATGTTTCTCAAAGCTCCTGCAACTAATCAGGCTTAGTTTGGGTACAAGGAATGAGATGATGTTAGAGTAATCCGGCATCTTCGTACACTGTTTGTGATTATCATTAAACACTAGATCAATTTCAGCAGTTGGATCATTTGCTCAAATGACCTGCTGTGCTCTCTGTGCTGTGCTTAGTGATGTTTTCTGTCCCTAACAATTAATCTCAACTGTTGAAGGTGTGCCAGAAGGACATTTTTAAGTGGTATTTGTTTAATGATTGGCCAAATAGCATTGCTTTCATATTTCGCTCCAGTTATGCATTACCCCCTTGCAATAATTAGAAATGATAAATTTAATAACAGCAGCAGCAACAAAATAATAAAACATATTTATTGTTATTATTGTTATTATTATTATTTATTTATTTATATAATAATAATAATAATAATAATAATAATAATAATTAGTATTATAATGGTTATGGTTTTAATAATAATAATAATAATAATAGTAATAGTGATCATAATACATTTACTATTATAATTATTTTTATATTATTATTATTATTATTATTATTATTGTTGTTGCTGTTATTATTATTATTATTATTATTATTATTAGTGTTATATTTAATATTATAATTACTTACTTTTATGTAATAATAAAAATAATGATAGTGATTATTATTATTATTATTATTGTTGTTGTTGTTATATTTAATATTATAATTATTTTTATATAATAATAATAATAATACATTTACTATTATAATTATTTGTTTATTATTATTATTATTATTATTATTATTATTATTATTATTATTATCATTAATTATTATTGTTGTTGTTATTTTTATTTACTTTTATGTAATAAAAATAATGATAATAGTGATTATTATTATTATTGTTGTTGTTGTTGTTATATTTAATATTATAATTATTTATTTTATATGATAATAGTAATAATAATAATAAAACATTTACTATTATAGTTATTTTTATATTATTATTATTATTATTATTATTATTATTTATTATTATTATTATTGCTGTTGTTATATTTAATATTATAATTATTTACTTTTATGTAATAAATATAATAATAATAGTGATTTCATTATTATTATTATTATTATTATTATTAAATTAATTATAGTTATGATTTTATTAATATAATAATAATAATAATAATAATAATAATAATAATACATTCAAATATTTACGTTTATAATTATTTTATTTATTTTATTTTATTTTATGTTGTTGTTGTTGTTGTTGTTGTTGTTGTTGTTGTTATTATTATTATTATTATTATTAGTAGTAGTAGTAGTAGTAGTAGTAGTAGTCAATATTTTAATTATTATTATTATTATTATTATTGTTGTTATTAAATTAATCGTAATTTATAGTATTACTACATAATAATAAGAACAATAATAATTTATTGATCTTTTTATTATTATTATTATTATTTTTTTTTTTTTTTTTTTTTTTTTTTTCAGATTACAAATAAATATTTTTCTTTCAGAAATTGGACTGCATGGCTGTGCTTTGACTTTGTGTTGCTAGAGTAAAATATCTTTTTTTCCTGCCACAGACTTGATCTCAGATTTCAGACAATCTGTCATCACAATTTAATCATGGTTTTATTCTGTTCTTTGATCCTGAACACCTGTAAATGAAACCTGATTTTCCTAAGCTTAGCGTTATTGCCCCTTTATTGCCCCCTTCATGCTAAAACCGAAACCAAATTCAATATAGAAGGATTAATAATTAAATTCTTCACCTGCTTTTCTAAATGTGTGCCACCCAAACTCACTGGCCTCCTTCATTTAAATCAGAATTAAATGATTGGCTGTGTGTGTTTCCAAAGGCTTCTCAGATCCTAGAATTCCAAAAGCAGCTGGAAAGCTTTGTGTCATAATCTGCCTCGAAAGGATTTTCCACACTTTCAGTATGCAATGTGTCGAGCGTAAATGACGTGGTGTTCTCTGAAGCCTGTGGGAGTCGATGGATAAGAAACCACACTTTGGAAGTGATCCCCGTTGTTCTTTCATACTTTGTGGCTGAAACGTAATGCAACATTGCGGGAACAGTTTATGCAGAAATTAAAATTCTGTCATTATTTACACATTCTTTACAGCAAACCGCTCTGCTTTTCCTTGGAATACTAAAAGAATTTAGTTGTTATGGTAAGAAAGGTGTGCACAATTTCTTCTGAATTTCTCTTTTGTGTTCATACTCTGTTCCTGTTGTCATGAACACTTGAAAAGCAATTAAGGGAAAAATGGTTAGAGCTCATTTCCTTGACGTGCATTGGAAACCCCTGCAATAAAATGTCATTTATGCAAATCCTAAATGCTTGTGTTGTTAACTTTGACATTTGCAAACTCCCCACAGTGGAGTCACTTGTTTCCTGAGGCTTTGCCTTCACAAAATATAATGGAAAAGATCTTTCACTGATTCAGATAATTGTGTCCTAATAGAAACAGTTAACCCAAAAATGGCATTTCTACAGAAACTCAAAATGTGATGTTAACAAAACAGCAACTGCTATTCAGTTTTTTTCTGCTTTTCTGTGTTTTTCAGCAAGCCCATGATGGACCTGCTGGTCATGCTTTGTGCGAAGTACCACCTGAACCCGTCCGGCCACACCATAGAGCTCATCACCACCAACAGGAACCATGTGAAGTTCAAACCCAACGCCCCCATCGGAGCCCTAGAGGCTGAGAAGATCCTGCTGAAACCGAAAGGCATGGAAGATAAAAGTAGAAAGACAGGACCACAGATGCCTGAGGTATTCTCATGTACCATTCACTTAAATATGAATTTAACAGAGCTGAAGTCAAGTTACTTTTATTCATAGAGTGCTTTATACAACACGGACTGTATCAAAGCAGCTTCACAGTAAAAAAAAAACAGGAAAATAACAGTTAATGTTGCACAATTTAGTTTATCAATTACATAAAGTTAATCAATTATGAAATTATAAGTGTGTGGTCTTATATACTCTACAAATTGTAGACTTTACTGCACATTACAGAAAATACGAGCTTAAAATTAGCATATTGCAAAATTAAAATTATTATTATTTAAAGTAATGAATAAAAAAATTACAGCACTAGTAAAACTATTATTTATTTATTTAAAGAAATTAATAAATATGAAAATGGCAGAAAATACAAAAAAAATTATTGTGCACAGTACACATACTATATACTTCAGCATTATTATTATTATTATGACTATTATGTAATTTGCTTAATAAAATAGAAATAATAAATCAAAAAAATATTTACTGAAAATACAAAAATACAAAAATAAAATTTTTGTGCACAGTACTCATACTATATATTCAGCAATAGTAAAATTATTTACTGTTATTATTATTATTATTTAAAGTAATGAATAAATAAATTAAAGCACTAGCAAAACTATTATTATTCAAAGAAATAAATAAATATGAAAATTGCAGAAAATACAAAAAATGTAATTGTAAGCACACATACTATATATTTCAGAAATAGTAAAATTATTATTATTTAAATAAATGAATAAATATAAAAAATATTTACTGAAAATACAAAACTAAAAATTATAAAAATTATTGTGCACAGTACACATACTATATATTTCAACAATAGTAAAATTATTATTATTATTATTATTATTATTATTTAAAGAAATTAATAAATATGAAAAATTATTTACCAGAAATACAAAAATAAAATTATTGTGCACAGTACACATACTATATATTTCAGAAATAGTAAAATTATTATTATTATTTAAAGAAATGAATAAATATAAAAAATATTTACTGAAAATACAAAAATAAAAATGTTGTGCACAGTACACATACTATATACTGCAGCAATAAAAAAAAATATTGTTATTATTTAAAGAAATTAATAAATGTGATTTTTTTTTTTTTTTTTTTTTTACCAAAAATACAAAAATAAAGTTATTGTGTGCAGCACACATACTATATATTTCAGCAATAGTGAAATGATTATTGTTATTATTATTTAAAGAAATGAATAAAAATAATAAATATTTACTGAAAATACAAATATAAAATTATTGTACACAGTACAAATTCTATATATTTTAACAATAGTAAATTTATTATTATTATTATTATTATTATTATTTAAATAAATTAATAAATATAAACTTTTTACCAAAAATACAAAAATAAAATTGTGCGCAGTACACATAATATTTACTTCAGCAGTAGGATTATTATTATTATTATTTAAAGAAAAGACAGCATAAAAGAATATACAAAGAAAATACAAGCATACAAGCATAACATTTGCACATTGTGCACACCACATAATATATACTATAGCATTAGTAAAAATATTGTATTGGTATGTTATTCTGAGCTAGAAACGTGTATTTAGAAACTGAATATGATCCATTTGGATTCTGACATTAAAATGAAAGGTTTCTGTAAATCTTAAAAAAGTGTTATGTAATTTTTATATTCATATTTGTTCAGTTAGTCATGAGTAAAAGCAGATCTGCTGCTCCACACCCTGTGAGATGAGCCTGAAGTATATCTAGATGAGTCAAATCAGTGGAGCATGGCTGTACTATAATAACAATCCGCATCATAACGAATAGCAAACAATATCACATTACATCAAAATAAAAAGCATAACAGCACATAACACCTCTGTTCCAAAAGTGTTCTGCCATCTGCTGCCTACACAGGACAGCATCCTACAGAAATGGCACCTCATAAGGGACCGATTTGAAACACAGAAACTAGGCTGAGGTGCGTTATACAAATAGTGTTTCTCATGTGAAGTGCACTGGAAATTTAATGGACATTAATTAAATAAGCATGTTACAAAACTAACAACATGATATTCTAACAAGCATAAAAATGCATAGCATACACAGGTAGTAGATATTGTTGTTTTTTTTTTTCTTTTTAATAGATAAATATGAAGAAATATTTTATTATGTTTTGGATATCTATTAATATGATTTTAATTTTACATTATTCAATTAAACTTTTTTTTGGCACGAAATATTTATAACCAGTGTTAATATATATATATATATATATATATATATATATATATATATATATATAGTTTTTATGTGTGCCTTTGTCATTTTTATTATTATTATTATTTTTTTAACAGTCTATTTAGGTTTCATTTATTTTTATTGCAGTTTTAGTTTTAGTGCAGTATTAGATTTATTTATTTCCAGTTAATGCTTCAACTTCAACTTATTTAAATTAGTTTTTAGTAATTATTAATATAGTAATTTATTAATAATAATAATTTCTATTTTTATTTGTTTAATAATAATAATAATAATAATAATAATAATAATAATAGTAATAACGCAAATATTTTATTTTTAAATATTTAAAAATATTAAGGTTTCTTTTTTTTCCAGTTTTAGTACAGTTTTAGTTTTGTCCAGTTAGTCATTTTAATGCTTCAACGTAAACTTATTTATTTTCTCATTTTTTTCATGTAATATTAATATTTTTTTGTTTTCTAATAATAATAATTTTTTTATTAATAATAATTATTTCTTCTTATTATATTTTTTATTTGTTTAATAATAATAATAATAATAATAACAATAATAATATCATTATATGTAGTATTTATTTTTTTTTTTTCTTTTTTTCATATTTTCATGTATTTATTTTATATATATTTCCTGTTTTCATTTCAATTTTAGTTACAATTTTAGTTTCATTTTTATTTTTTAATTTCTATTTTCTAATACTAACAATAATTTATTAATAATAATTTATTTGTCTTACAATAAGAATAATATTATATATGTAATATTTATATTTTTAATTTTTTTTCATATTTTCATGTATTGTTTTATATATCTTTTTGTTATTTCAGCTTTATATCAATTAACAATTTTTTTTAAATTACATTTTTATATGTATCCCTGGATAACTTGTTGCAGTGCATCTTGGGATTGTCTTCTTCACAAAGCTTGCATGTGATGGAATTTATCCAAAGTTAGTTGTCTTAAAAGACAGCGCAATCATGCGTCCTTCAGTGCCTTTTGCAACAGCCTTTATTCAATATCAGAAACGCACCAGTGATCCAATAAAATGCTCCGTACATGGTTGTCTCGCTAGTTTTTTAAACAGAACCAAACACAATCTTGCCGTACTCTCTACCTTTCTTTTCTCCTCTCTCCCAGGCAACCGTCCGATTAGTGATCAACTACAAGAAAACCCAGAAAACTATTCTCAGGGTGAGTCCTCGGGTTCCTCTACGAGCACTGCTCCCGGCGATCTGCGAGAAATGTGAATTCGACCTGCAGACCACAGTTTTGTTACAAAACGTCGACTCAGAAGACACTTTGGACCTGAGTGGCTCCCTCAATGACTTTGGCCTGAGGGAAGTGTATGCGAGAGACACAAAAGGTCAGAACTGTGTGTACATTAAAATGACTCATATGAAATCATGCAGGACCGGTTTTCATAAGGTCACATTGAGACACTCTGTGATCGGGTTTGTGATTTTTCCTGCAGTTATAAGCCCTGTGAGTCCTATTAGTCCAGTAAGTCTGCCTCCATCTCCAACTCACTCAGGTAAGTGATGTTAAATATATCACATTTTCCATTTTATAAGAAAAATAATCAACTTTTTTTTTGCACAATTTGCTAAAACATATACATGCAACTAAATAATCATAATAGCGACTTTAAAAATAAACGTTCAAATAAATAAAAGAATAATTATTATTATTATTATTATTATTATTATTATTATTATTATTATTATTATTTAAAAAATTGTTTTTAATTAATTGTAAAGTTATGTTATTATTAGAAAAATAATCAGCTTTTTTGCACTATTTAATATAACTTATACATGTAACTAAATAATAGTGATAATAATGACTTTCTAATACAAAAACTTTCAAGCAAATAATAATAATAATAATAATAATTATTATTATTATTCATTGATTTTAATTAATTATTTTTTTTACATTTGTCATTAGAAAAATAATCAGCTTTTTTGCACAATTTAATATAACATATATGTAACTAAAAAATAATAATAATAGTGACTTTAAAATAAATAAATACAATTAATAATTATTATTGTTATTATTAATTGTTTTTTAATTAATTATTTGATTTAATTTATTAACTAATTTATTAGTAATGAATTGTTATTGTTAGAAAAATAATGTTTTTGTGTAGTTAACTTATACTTGCAACTAAATAATAATAGTGACTTTCAAATAAATAAACTTTCAATAAATAAATAAATACAATTAATAATAATAATCATAATAATAATTATTATTGTTATTTTTACTATTGTTTTCTTAATTAAGTAATTTTAAACTTATGTCATTATTTTACACAATTTGATATAACTTACACTAAATAATAATAATAGTGACTTGCAAAAAATAAACTTTCATATAAATAATAATAATAATAATAATAAAAATAATAATAATAATTATTATTATTATTATTATTATTATTAATTGTTTTTAATTAATTTTAAAGTTATGTCATTATTAGAAAATTAATCAGGTTTTTGCATTGTTTTATTATTATTATTATTATTATTAATAATAATAATAACAATCATAATAATAATCATTATTGTTCATTGTTTTTTAAATTAATTAATTTCTTAAGTTATGTCATTGTTAGAAAAATAATCAGCTTTTTTGCACAATTTGATATAACTTATATATGCAACTAAATAATAATAGTGACTTTCAAGTAAATAAATTTTCAAATAAATAAATACAATTAATAATAATAATAATAATAATAATAATAATAAAAATAATTATTATTATTGTTATTATTATTTGTTTTTTAATTAATGTATTTATTTTAAAGTTGTCATTGTTAGAAAAATATTCACCTTTTTTGCACAATTTGATATAACTTATACATTTAGCTAAATAATAATAGTGACTTTCAAATAAATAAACTTTCAAATTAATAAATACAATTAATAATAATAATAATAATAATAATATTTTGTATTAATTATTTAATTTATTAAGTTATTACATTAAGTTATGTCATTATTTATTAACCCTGATGTCATTTCTTTTTTTCTTTTTTTTAAATATGGTTCTTTTTTGATTGAACTTATAAGAATTAAGTAATAATAAGAAATTAAGGATGTATAACTAAGCTAAACTAACTAAACTGTATTGAATCACAGAAATGTTTTATCATGGGAAAGAGAAAATCCAGAAGGAGAAAGATAAGAGGCGATTCAGCTTATTTCGGAAAGGAAGTAAGAAGCAGTCCGAACAGGTGAGTTATGAAATCCAAAATGTCTACAACAGAGAACGATAACATGCTTTGAGATTTTCTGGTGATGTTGGGATAAGGTGAAAGGCATGTGTGTTTTCTTTTCTTTGTAAACATTCCCTGCTCATATTTGTTTTATGCAAATGGTTAAAGACTTTGCTTACTTGTGATTGGCTCACCGGTGCCACTGGTTGGGAATGTGCTGATTTGCGATTGGCTGTCTGTCATTAAAGTCTATGACCGTGAGTGCACCGGCATCTCCAGTGCACAGGAAGCAGAGGCCGGTCAGCATGAGCTCCTTCAGCGCACATTCATCGATTACGTACGATTCCAACACCATGCCCTCTGACATGCCAAAGAAAAGACGAGCTCCGTTGCCGCCGAGCATGATGTCACAGAGCATGCCTGCCGACCTCGCTGATCACCACACGCATCCTGATGGCAACCAGGTATGTAGCGCTGTTCTGGGATTCAGTTAATATTTACTAACTTGCCATGAATATGCACTGGAGTCCAAAAGTCTGAGAGCACAGTGAAAATCTGCAATTTCTTTCACGTAAACAAAGTTTTTGGACTTTTAGAAAGCAAAGAATAGGTGTTTGCATAAAATGAGGAAGGATTTTGCACTATTCCTAAATCACTATTCAAATACGCTTGTGTTCTCCAGCATGTTCAGGTGTTTTCTTGTGTCAAAATGGTGGTAGCTTACTTACGTACGTTGTCATCCGCAAACATGAAGCTCATTTATGACAGAATTGAAATTAATCAATTTATCAATAGCATTTTATGTCAGCAAAGGATTTATTTTATTTTATTTTATTTTATTTTATTTTATTTTATTTTATTTTATTTTACTTTATTTTATTTTATTTTATTATTTTATTTTATTTTATATAAAAAGAACTATAGAAAATAAAATGTATGTAATGACATTCAGACATTTTTAATTGTGGTTTAAGTTTTCAAGCACGATTTGGTGCCACTGCAAATGAGCTTTCATTATTTTGAAAGTCTTTCCCAAAAAAAAAAAAAAAAAAACCTAGACGAACTATATATTGTTTGTTATAAAAATCAGTTATTATTTTATTTTATTTTATTTTATTTATATAAAACAAACTATAGAATAAATGAGCCTTCGTTATTTTGAAAGTCTTTAAAAAAAAAAAAACTAGACAAACGATATTTCGTTATAAAAATCAGTTGATTTATTTTATTTTAATTTATTTTATACAAACTATAGAAAAGAAAATATTATGTGATGACATTCAGACACTTTTAAATGTGGTTAAAGTTTACAAACATGATTTGGAGCCACTGTAAATGAGCCTTCATTATTTTGGAAGTCTTTACAAAAAAACAAAACAAAAAAAACTACACAAAACTATATTTTGTTTGTTATAAAAATCAGTAATTTTTTTTTATTTTATTTTATTTTATTTTTTTAAATATATGCGATGGCAATTTAAGTGTGGTTTAAGTTTCCATACACGATTTGGTGCCACTGTAAATGAGCCTTTATTATTTTAAAAGTGTTAAAAAAAAAAAAAAAAAAAAAAAAAAACTGTAGGCAAACTGTATTTCATTTTATTTGTTATAAAAATCACTTGATTTTTTTATTTTATTTTATTTTATTTTATTAAAAAATGCGATAAATATGCAATGACATTCAGACATGTTTGAATGTGTTTTAAGTTTACAAACACGATTTGGTGCCACTGTAAATGAGCCTTCATTGTTTTGAGTATTATATTTTAAGTCTTACCGAAAAAAAAACAAAAAAAAAAAAACACACAAACTATATTTCGTTTGTTATAAAAATCAGTTGATTTATTTTATTTTATCTTGAAAGTCTTTCAATGAAAAAATCTGAAATTACGTTTGTTATTTTATTTTATTTTATAAAATAGAAAATAAATGCAATGACATTCAGACAGTTTTAAGTGTGGTTTAAGTTTCCAAACACTCTTTGGAGCCACTGTAAGTGAGCCCTCATTGTCGTGGAAGTCTTTTAAAGTAAAAAACAAAACAAACAAGACTTTGTAACCTGTTATTTCATGACCTGAGTTCAAAGACCAAGTCTGAATCTACGTATAAACGGCACTCTGTGAATACAATGAGCGGTTAAACGTCGCTTTCACAGTATTTGTTTTGTTTCTGCATAAACTTGGCACTGGGTCAAGTCGTTTCATCACCTTGTCTTTAGGGAATGTGGTTGCGTTTCCCACAGCCAAATATTTGGAATTATATGCCATATTTATTACTGTCCCCCTGCCTGCTTTACACAGAATACAGCCCCTTTGAGCCGGGGATCCTCGACAGAGTCGTCCTTCAAGAAGTCCACCAAGAGGAAGGCCCCTCCGCCCCCCACCTCGAGCAGCACAGCCCCTCCTGAAGAAACCACACAGGACAGAGACATGACAGGTCGGTCTGAAGACCTGAAAACTTACAAAGAGTACACTTGTGTTCAGCATCAGGGGTTTACATGGGTATATTATGTTTTATTATATTATATTATATTATATTCGTAAGTTGCGTCAACAATCATTACATTTAAAAAAAAAAATGCAGACTCAGCTCTGTGCTTATATGAGTTAAAAAATGAGAATTTAATATCTTGGCTATTTCATCATGTTTCGTGCTTGGTAATCTGTTGGCAGTAGGTGGAAAAGTAAAGAAAGAAGGTTATTATTTAGAGTTTAGAGTATTATTTGAAGTTATTATTTCATTATTTAGAGGATTTAGAGGGCTTGAATGGGCACAGCGGCTGTACTTTGAACTGGAGAGATGTAGGTGAGCATTTGGGGCCAGTGTGTGATGCCATTGACTTTCTGTAGGCTTTGTCACCACCTAGTGGTTCAATAGACACATCACTGTATTCTCTAATTTGATCTATGTAATTTACTATCTCAGCAATGTGATTATGCTGGCTTAATGGGTACCTTCTTTAATAGATACCTGCCAGTTCTAAGACAGCATTGTGTTATGGGAAAAAAGGTGTGCCAAAATGCACTATAACAAACCCAGAATGGTAGACAGGGCAATTATTTTATTTTATTTTATTTTATTTTATTTTTATATAAAGCAAACTATAGAAAATAACAAAATACAAAAATACAATTTATTATTGAAAAATATTTGTTAATCAAATTAATTCTGTTTTTCCCAATATTTGTGTGTTCCTTCTATATTTATGGTTTTCTAACTAGAATCTGCAGAAAAGTTTAGAAAAAGAATTATCCAAAATGTAAAAATAAATAATGATAATTTTGTTTCTATTGGTATTACAAACACACCAAGCTTCCTAAATAAACTATCATGTTTAGAAATGCAGTGCTGAAAAAATTCTCTCTGTTAAACAGCACTTGGGAATTATTTGAAAAATAATGGAATATTTCATAGGGGGCTAATAATATAATTTTATTTTATTTTATTTTAATTTATTTTATTTTATTTTATTTTAGTTTAGTTTAGTTTATAAAAAAGAAAATAAATGCAATGACGTTCAGACATTTTTTATTGTTGTTTAAGTTTCCAAACATGATTTGGTGCCACTGTAAATGAGCCTTCATTATTTTGAAAGTCTTTAAAAAAAAAAAAAAGAAAGAAAAAACCTAGACAAACTATATTTCGTTCGTTATAAAAATCAGTTGATTTTTTATTTTATTTTTATTTTATTTTTATTTTATTTTATTTAGTTTAGTTTTATTTTATTTTATAAAACTTACTTTTCTTACAAAATCTATTTTTAAAGTCTTTAAAAAATGTAAAAAATAAATAACTAAATAATAATGATTAAAATAGGAATAGATTAATGAAAATTAGATTAAAATAAACAATTATCTAATAGTACATTACAGTACTATATAGAAAAATAGTAGAAAAATAATGCAGATTAAAAAAGTTACATTAAAATAAATGGAAATTAAATTAAAATAAACTAGATTAAAATAAGTAAACAAGTAAATAAATACATAAATATGTATCAGTATAGTACTATATAGCAAAATAGTAGAAAAAAGTTATAATTTAAATGTAAAAAGTTAGATTAAAATTAATAAAAATTACATTAAAATAGACTAGATTCAAATAAGTAAATAAATACAAAAATATTTAACATTACTGAAGTATATAGAAAAATATTAGAAAATATATAAATATAAAAATAAAAATAACAAAAAATATAAATAGAAAAAGAAGGAAAATAATATACATTAAAAAAGTTAAAAATAAATTAAAATTAGATTTAAATAAATGAGTAAATACATAAGTATCTAACAGTACGGTACTATAAAGAAAGATAGTAGAGAAATAATGTAAATAAACTACCAGTCAAAAGTAAGAGTTTTAACAGTAAGATTTTTAATGTTTTTAAAGAAGTCTCTTCTGCTTACCAAGCTTGCATTTATTTGATCAACGGTACAGCAAAAACAGTAAAATTTTGAAATATTTTTATTATTTAAAATAACTGTTTTCTATTTTAATATATTTTAAAATGTAATTTATTTCTGTGATTTCAAAGTTGAATTTTTAGCATCCTCACTCCAGTCACACGATCCTTCAGAAATCATTCTAATATACTGATTTGCTGCTCAAAAAACTATTATTATTATTATTATTATTATTATTATTATTATTATTATTATTATTATGTTGAAAACAGCTGAGTGGATTTTTTTTTTTAGGTTTCTTTGATGAATAGAAAGTTTAGAAGAACAGCTGAAATAGAAATCTTTTGTAACATTATAAATCACTTTTGATCAATTTAAAGCGTCCTTGCTAAATAAAATTATTAATTTCTATCATTTCTTTCCCAAAATAAATAAATAAATGATCCATCATAAAGGAAGATCATATGTGGGGATCTTTGGCATCTAAAAGCTTGAAAACCCTATTAGAATATGATGT
Organism: Cirrhinus mrigala; assembly: GCA_036247105.1. NCBI lineage: Eukaryota > Metazoa > Chordata > Actinopteri > Cypriniformes > Cyprinidae > Cirrhinus > Cirrhinus mrigala. Next base: position 32,108,995 of record CM070015.1, read on the forward strand.
AGGACTGGGCGATAATTCGATAACGATAATTTTTTTGCGATATAATTTTCCTTGATGAAACGATATGAGGAGTTCCATAAATGTTCGATATAATTTTTATGTGCCAAAAGCGGAACGAAACAGCGCGACTCATTTGAATCGCGCCACACGGACCGTTTATCCGCTCGGACCAAAGTTCAAACTGCGCTCTGCGCGAGCTCACTAGAGAAAATGCATTTATTATCTCGTGTTTGGGTGTAAACGTAACTCTGACATTTCATCAGAGGTGTTGTGAGAGCAAACGTGATTGTGTAAGCGTTCGACCTGACAGTTTCCTGGATGAGAAATGGAATAATTCTGTTTCCAATTCCACTGAATGATTACAGCTCCTTAACGATTATTTAAGCAGACTGTTAATGAGTTTGACACTGATCTTTCTGACCTGTTCATTTAAAGGAATCGACTCAGAGTCATTTGTTTGGGAATCACTGGTTGCACAGTATTTATATTGCTGCATGCAATTAAAGACTATTTTGTCTTTAGTTTTTTTTTGTACTGCCTGTCTTTATATTTCATCGCAATCAATCTGGACAGCACGCTCAGGAACTTTAGTAAAACATTTCTTTTGTGGAAGCGGTTCATGTTTGCTTCTAATTTTGGTTCTGTTGTCTGTGCGTTTGACTCTGAATGTGCTTTGCCACATCTTACAGCATGATATCATAGTTTAGAGTTATAAAACTCAGAGTCCTCACTGAAGTTTTAATGAGATGTCTATTTTCACTTTAATTACTGTTGTACTTAAGACTCTGTTACCAAGGTAACACACTCATGCTGCATAATTAGGCTGTTTGAAAATATGATTCTGATTAAAATATCTATCTATCTATATCTATCTATTTATCTATCTGTTGTTCTATCTGTCTATCGTTCTATCTATCATTCTATCTATTAAGGGTGTAACGATACCGAACCGTAGATGTATTCGTACCGAACCGTCACGGTACGGGCATCTCGGTTCGGTGCATGAGGCCTTACTACGAATACAGGCAATTCACCCTCAATCCAGAAGGGGGCGCCCGCAGTAACTCTGTTTGATAACCGCCAGCAGAAGAACCGCGAATGCCGTGAGTTGCGCATTTGAAAACAAACCACACTAGACTGTAATCATGTGCTGATTCTGAACGCGTCTCTCACTGACAAAGGAGTATAACGTTACTTTAAAGGCTTGCGCACTCAACTGTCTGCGAAATGGAGCTTTGTGCTCTTGTATCCCATACGTCTCTCATTCGGCACAAATCCAAACATTCCATAATATTTAAATATTTGCGATGCATCCAAATGCTAAACTATTATTTATTATGTAAATTATAGACTCTGTACTTCAGTCACGTTCTAACGGTGACACAGTGAGGCGGGTGTGCTGATGTTTGGTTCACTGTGTTTTATTTTGATAAAGTACCAACTGCGCTGTCAAGTTAGCAATGCTAGCAGCCTGGAACTGATATGTTTTGTGTTTGTTTGCACTGGCGCGATTACTTCAACTTTCCTCATACCAGCAAAATCAACTTAAACAAAAATCAAATAGAATGTCATTTTCTGCCATTTGAGTTTCCTTTCCATTACAAAACTGAACTGAAACTCAGCAAATATAGGCCACGTTACGTGTCGCACTTTTTTACCCTTGTCTATCAGTTACATATAAATTACATATAAATTACATATATTTCAAGTATTTATTCCTTGTCTGTCTGTCTGGCTGTCTATCTATATATCTATCTGTCTGTTGTCTGTCTGTCTATCTATCTATCTATCTATCTATCTGTCTGTCTGTCTGCCTGTTTATCTATCTGTCTGTCTATCTATCTATCTGCCTGTCTGTTTGTCTGTCTGTCTGTCTGTCTCAATCATTCTATCGTTCTATTTTTCTGTCGTATCGTTTTATTGTTGTATCATTCTATCGTTTTTTTTCTATTTGTCTGTCTGTTTAAGCATTTTTAAGCATTTAAACCTTTCTCATTTATTACATAAATCACCTCTCTTTGGATCAGTTTTATTCTTTTCGTTGCATTTTTAAAAGAATGCAAGTAATGGCCTTGTGCCTCGCCCATAATATTCTCTACCTCTTCATCTTTTTCTCGTGTCATCTCTGCTGTCTTCCTCTCATTGACCTGAACACACTCTTTATCTGAACCGTAAAATTCTGTAGAAAAACAAATGTAATCTTTTCTTCAAATTTCACTTTAGACCATGTCTGAACTGGAAGCAAGCGATGTAACAAAACCGGTCCTGTTATAATCAATGAAGCATTGCACACTTTTACACTATATATGGCTCACCTGCATTGCACATCTGTGGAGTAAATGCATTACGAAAAAAACATCTCTCTCCAGCTCTTACATGCTTGATCTCTCTCTGAAAGCACTTATTAAAATACATTGTTTTTTTTAAGATGTGAGTTTTCTGTGAAGTAAAAAAGTGAGATGAGGAGTGTAAGTGCTCTCTAATCAGAAGCTAAAATGTGCAGACTTTTCGTTTGGAAATATACAAAGACGGCCTTCTGAGACCCAGCAGGGATCATCCACTCGTTTTTGTTTCTTACAAGTGTATTTTATGAATGCTTTCGCAACTTTTGCTGAGTTGTATTGTGTCAGTGTCGAGTCGACACTGATTGGCTAATAATGTCTAATAACTTCACTGAGAGAGGCTGAGAAAGTAAATAAATAAATAAAGAGCCAAAATACACACAAATAATGACTCAGAGTGGAGCAGAGAGATAGAAAAAGCAGCTACAGAAGGGCTTTGAATCTAAATGTCTGAAAGAGATCACAGAGAGAGCTCTCTGCATGTTTCTTCATCTCTCTGGTCTCCAGAGAGGGCGATTGAAGAGCTGAATCAGGCAAGAGAAGTGAGACGTCTTAATTAACGGCACTTGTTCAGTCTGAGGAGCAAAGAATCCATATTAATGCTGCGTATGCCAGATCTCCCCCTCTATCAGCTGAGAATGGGCATCACTTCAGTTTGATGTGGAAACCCCTGCCTTAGTGTTGCTGTAGGGATACAGTGAAGAGCTCAAAGAATTAGGCTGGACTTTGTAATATTGAAGCATTTGACTTTCTGCATTTGTCATGATTTTACACTGCAGAACCGACGTTGGCGTCTCCTCTGGAGGAGATTAGAGAACAGGAAGAGATGACTGTGAGCGCAGAAGGTCAGGTGGCCGCTGTGGAGGAGGAGAACCTGGGGGACGACAGCAGCCTCAACCTGTCCGCCGATATCTCTCTGGACTCGGGCCGAGCTGGGATGGCAACTCCCTCTCAGGATTCAGAGATTCTGGAAAGCGGGACAGCCAGAGACAATCCATCATGTGACCTGTCCACAAATGCAGAGTATGTACAGTAGTGCTCATTTTTATACAATGGGCAGCTCAAAAATCTGAGAGCACATTGGAAAAAAATATTTTTTTAACATCATTGCAACTACTCAAGCGACACCTGTTAAGGCCTAGCAACCAGCCAGAAGACCCTGACAACTCCTAGCAGCAAGGCGAAAAACTCTACTAATGTTTAGAAACTTATTGTTAAAGGAAAAATAAATAATTTAAATAATGAAATATATTTTTTGTTAATAAAATATAAATATAAATATATAATGAAGCTTAAAAAATATTGTAATGTTTTAAAATATGGTAAAAATATTAAAATGTTGCCTTGCTGAGTAACCGAGCTAAAATAAGTTGCAAATAAAGTACTAAAATTACTAAAACAAAAGTGAAATAAAATAAATTAAAGGTAGTTGTTAAGTTTAGGTATTGGGGAGGATTAGGGATGTAGAATATGGTCATGCAGAATATGTGCTTTATAAGTACTAATAAACAGCCAATATGTCAATAATAGGCATACTAATAAGCAAGTAGTTAATAGTGAGAACTGGTCTCTATACCAAAGTATATATGTGACTCTGGACCACGAAACCAGTCACAAGGGTCAATTTTCTGAAATGAAGAATTATGCATCCTCTGAAAGCTTGAATAAATAAGCTTTCCATTGATATATGATTTGGGTGCAGAAAAAATTAAATATTGAGAAAATCGCCTTTAATTTTGCCCAAATGAAGTTCTTAGCAATGCAAATTGCTAAAAAGTAGGAAATTTACAAAATATCTTCATGGAACATGATATTTACTTAATATCCTAATGATTTTTAACATAAAAGAAAAATCAGTAATTTTGACCCATGCAATGTATTTGTCTATTGCTAAAAATATACTTTACCTGGCTACTGACTGATTTTGTGGTGCCGGGTCATATATATATATATATATATACTGACCAAAATTATAAACGCAACACTTTTGTTTTTGCCCCCATTTTTCATGAGCTGAACTCAAAGATCTAAGACTTTTTCTGTGTACACAAAAGGCCTATTTCTCTCAAATATTGTTCACAAATCTGTCCAAATCTGTGTTAGTGAGCACTTCTCCTTTGCCGAGATAATCCATCCACCTCACAGGTGTGGCATATCAAGATGCTGATTAGACAGCATGATTATTGCACAGGTGTGCCTTAGGCTGGCCGTAATAAAAGGCCACGCTAAAATGTGCAGTTTTATAACACAGCTCAATGCCAAAGATGTCGCAAGTTTTGAGGGAGTGTACAATTGGCATGCTGACTGCAGGAATGTCCACCAGAGCTGTTGCCCATGAATTGGATGTTCATTTCTCTACCATAAGCCGTCTCCAAAGGCGTTTCAGAGAATTTGGCAGTACATCCAACCGGCCTCACAACCGCAGACCACGTGTAACCACACCAGCCCAGGACCTCCACATCCAGCATCTTCACCTCCAAGATCGTCTGAGACCAGCCAGACGGACAGCTGCAACAATCAGTTTGCATAACCAAAGAATTTCTGCACAAACTGTCAAAAACCGTCTCAGGGAAGCTCATCTGCATGCTCGTCATCATCATAGGGGTCTCAACCTGACTGCAGTTTGTCGTCGTAACCGACTTGAGTGGCCGAATGTTCATATTCAGTGGTGTCTGGCATTTTAGAGAGGTGTTCTCTTCACGGATGAATCCCGGTTTTCACTATACAGGGCAGATGGCTGACAGCGTGTATGGTGTTGTGTGGGTGAGTGGTTTGCCGATGTCAACATTGTGGATCGAGTGGCCCATGGTGGCGGTGGGGTTATGGTATGGGCAGGCGTATGTTATGGACAACGAACACAGGTGCATTTTATTGATGGCATTTTGAATGCACAGAGATACCGTAACGAGATCCTGAGGCCCATTGTTGTGCCATTCATCCACAACCATCACCTCATGTTGCAGCATGATAATTCACAGCATGTTTGGGTTGCTCTGGATCGGCGTATTCGACAGCGTGCTCCAGTTCCTGCCAATATCCAGCAACTTCACTCAGCCATTGAAGAGGAGTGAACCAACAGTCCACAGGCAACAATCATCAACCTGATCAACTCTATGTGAAGGAGATGTGTTGCACTGCGTGAGGCAAATGGTGGTCACACCAGATACTGACTGGTTTTCGGACTCCCCCAGACCCCCCAATACAGTAAAACTGCACATTTTAGAGTGGCCTTTTATTGTGGCCAGCCTAAGGCACACCTGTACAATAATGATGCTGTCTAATCAGCATCTTGATATGCCACACCTGTGAGGTGGATGGATTTTTACGGCAAAGGAGAAGTGTTCACTAACACAGATTTAGACAGATTTGTGAACAATATTTGAGAGAAATAGGCCTTTTGTGTACAAAAAATCGTAGCTCTTTGAGTTCAGCTCATGAAAAATGGGGGCAAAAACAAAAGTGTTGCGTTTATAATTTTGGCCAGTGTATGTATATATATATATTTACATATTTTATTTATTTACATTTTTTTCTCTCACGCTTATGGAATATAAACTCTCAGAATTGCGTGATAAGTATTTGTTGTATTGGTGTACCTTGCAGAGCATCCTTAAACCTGGGAGAGGTGCTATATAAATTAAACATTATTATTATTATTATTATTATTATTTTATATCGCCCAATTCTAAAAAAAAAAAAAAGTGTGTTTATAGTTTTTCAGTTTATATCTCACAATTGTGACTTAATAACTAGCAATTGTGACTATTTCTCAGAATTGCAATTCTGATTTTTTTTTCGCAATTGCGAGTTTATATCATGCAATTCTGAGAAAGTCAGAATATATATCGGAGTATATATATGAGACAGATGCACATAAAATTACTGAAACTTACTAAAATGAAAATATAAAAAATAATGTTATGTTATAATAGTATATAAATGAAACTAAAATAACACTGCATAAAACCCATCCAAAACCAAACCAGCAAAAACAGCCTGGTTCTTACTTAGCAACCAGCCAAAACACCACTGCATTGTCTGGCAACACCTTAGCGACATATTAAAACCAGTCAGAACAACCCAGCAACACTTATAAACCAGCAAAAACAGTCTAGAAACTAGCCAGGGCAACCTAGAAATGCCATTTTCTGTTCACTTTTCAAAATATATGTAAATATTTTTTCTTTGCATGTATTTTATTAAATGTATTTTTCTATATAGTTTTTAACCAATGCATGGTGTTTACCCTTAACAGAGTATCTGAAGTCACAGTGAATGGAGAGGAGAAATTGAACCAGGCCGCAAGCTCTCATATCTCATCAGAAGAGATAGGTAAGCTTCAACTCATGGGCGAAATCCTTTATCACCTTGTTATACTTTACTGCACTTTATGCAATTGTTATTCATACCAACTGTTGGGGAAAGTTACTTTTAAAAGTAATGCATTACAATTTTGCATTACTCCCTGAAAAAGTGACTAATTACATTACTTAGTTACTTCTTTATGGAAAGTAATGTGTTGCATTACTCTTGCGTTACTTTTTAAATCTGGACAGGGCTTGCTTCTGTGTTTTTGATATAAAACAATTCTAATGTAAAAGCCTGTTTACACCAAAAGTGAAATGAATTCACCTCAGGCTGAAAGAAAAGTACATTTATGCAGGAGATCACTCTTCAGCTATAAAAAAAAAATGAAGCACAAATGTTAGTTTACCTAAAGTAATTTTTGCTTATTAGTATAGTTGAATTGCATCATTGAAGGTCAGCAACAAAGACACTGGTTAATAAGATGGGATTAAATACATAAAGGATATTTGCTTTATTTAATATATTTAATTATTGCAGGGCTGCATCATATTCTGAGTTTGCATTTCAATGTTTTTATTCATTTTGAGGAATACTGAAATAGTTTTTTGTGAGTGAGATGAAATAATGCATATTCATATTTAGTTTAGAATACAGTAACATCATGTTTACTCCCAATTTCCCGACAGGAGACTTGTCAATCAATAAATGGAGAAAAAAGTGACTGGTGTTACTTATTTGAAAAAGTAACTCAGATATTTTCTTAGAAATTCAAAAGTAATGCGTTACTTTACTAGTTACTTGAAAAAAGTAATATTATTATGTAACTCGCATTACTTGTAATGCGTTACCCCCAACACTGTTCATACCTATGTCATTTTTTCAGCTTAGTTTTAATAAATGCTCTGGTTGAGTTCTGAAACTTACAGTAGAACAATGAACTCTTTAATCTCAGAAGATCAAACAGGAAAATCTGATTACTAATGACATGTTCTTTATAAAAACTCAGTTATGACACCATAAGAAAGCAGCGTTTGATGTGCAACGGGTTATATTTTACACTAAAACTCTAGTGACAGAATAAAAGGCTTCGATGCATGACTTCATTTTTACTTTCTCCAGAGCCCTCAGTGGGAAAGACAGAAGAGGCGATTCAGACGTTTGAAAGTGGCTCCGTTCTGGAGCAGGTTTCAGTGAACGCCACCGAGAAGCCTGCATCTTTATTCAAGCTTCAAACCTCCGAATGCGGCATCCAGACATTGCAGACGGACTTACAAGTGCAAAGCTTTGATTTGGACCAAATGTCGAAAACCGTTCCCAGTACGGTCAGCTTCGCTCACACCGAGACGCAGACGCAGACAGAATCTCAGAAACCCTTTAATGAGCCATCGAGCTCATGCACTGAAGCCTCCCCGGCTCCGTCTGCGTCCTCAACGGGATTAAAAAGAGACATGGCCACTTCCACAGAAGAGCTGCGTGTTCCTGAACCGCCTTCGCCCGCGATCCAACCAACCAAGGATCTGACGTCCGCACCAACCGCTAAACCAAGTCCCGTACAGTATATCGTAGATGCCGAACCCAAACCCAAACCATCCAATGAGCTCACCCGTGAATACATTCCCAAAGTGGGCATGACCACCTACACCATCGTGCCTCAGAAGTCTCTCGAAAAGTTGCGTTTCTTTGAAGTAGAGTTGACTTTGGAGCCTAATGTAGACTACAAACCTGAAACAAAGACTGTCTCCAATGGTACAGCTGCTGTTAACGGCCATCAGAACGTCTTTGCGCAAACTAGTCCTTGTAGTCCTCCAGCTACCGCTTCGTACCCTGTTGAAGGAACCAAATCTAACGTCAAAGACAAGAAAGTTCCACCAGCAACAAGACCTAAACCCGCTTCTTTCCGCCTGCCGCAGCACAAACGAACACCTGGGGATTACGTAACCTCCGCGTCCGTTCGTCGAGCGAGTGTCGGCACTAATAGTAGCAGCAGCAGTTGTTGTAGCAGTCCTGCAGCCCGGCCTAAAGAAAGTGCAAGCAGCCCGCAATCTGATGTGTTTCCTGCTTTAGACAGCTTACCTCCTCCACCGCCACCGGTCCAATGGGAAGATGAGGAGAATGTAAAAGCCAGCCGTGCACCTCAAACTGCAGTGGTGGATGTATCTCTACCAGAAGCACCTAAATTTCCACCGTCGTCTGTATTGTCCCGTCAGCAGAGTCTTCCCACTAACCCCACGCCTTCGCTGAGTCTAGAGAAGCTGAGAAGCTTCGCCGCACCCAAACCGTACTCGCCTACATCGCCCTCTCGCTTCGCTCAGGCCGTGTCTTCTGCCGTGAAGCGGTCACAGACGCTTTCCCATCCTCCTCTGGGGCAGTTACCACGCACACATCTTCTCACAAAACAGAGATCCATTGAAGAGTCACCCGAGCCGCCGACAAGCACTGTGAGTACAACCTAGTAAAACTTTCTTTAGTAGTGGTCACCTTTTTATATAAATATCACGAAAATATGGCTAGGTCACAACAAAAGTATGTTGGTTTTTTTAGTGAATATTCTGAGACTGGCCCTGGTCAAATTTCACCTATATATATATAAATACTACTGTTGACTACTGTATATATATATAAGTTTTTTTTGTTACTTTTTTTTGTGAGTTGAATATGTATTATTTTCATGACAGTTATTTTAAGATATTTATATTAGATAAGAATATTATTATATATTTTAACAAAATAAAGAAGATTTTTAACAATTTTGCATTTCAGAATGAATTAAAAATGTATTATTTTAATGACAATTACTTTAAGAAAAAATTATTATACTGTATATTTTAACAAAAATTCTAACCACTTTCTGCATTGCAAAATGACTATTTTTCTTGAGAATTAAATTTTTCCACCTAGATTTAGTGTAATGCATTCAAATGTTTTACTTTTGATTTGTTTTTGTTTTAACAAAATAGACTAATTTTAACAATTTTGCACTTCAAAATAAATTAAAAATGTATTATTTAATGAGAATTATTTTAAGAAAAAATATTATTATATATTTTAACAAAATAGACATTTTTAATCACTTTTAGCATGTTAAAATGTCTTGAGAATTCAAATGTATCCACATAGATTTAGTGTAATGCATTTAAATGCTTTACTTTTGATTTGCTTTTATGTTTTAACAAAAAAGAGACTACTTTTAACCATTTTGCATTGCAAAATGAACTGGAAATATATTATTTTCATGACAATTATTTTAAGAAAAAATATATCTTTCAAAAATATATCTCAAAAATATTATTATATATTTTTTCAAAATAGATTTTTAACCATTTTTTGGATTGCAAAATGACAAGATTTCTTGAGAATTGAACCTTTTCCACACTGATTTAGTGTAATGCATTTAAATATTTTATTTAATTATTTGTTTTTATGTTTTAACAAAATAAAGACTAATTTTAACCATTTTGTATGAATTGAAAATGTATTATTTTCATGACAGTTATTTTAAGAAAAAATCTTATTATATATTTTAACAAAATAAAGATTTGTAACCACTTTTTTTGGATTGCAAAATGACTGAATGAACTCTTGACACTTAAATATTTTACTTTTTTATTTGTTTTTGTTTTAAAGACTAATTTGAACAAATTTGCATTGCAAAATTAATTGAAAATGTATTATTTTCATTCAAATTATTTTAAGAACAAATATTATTATATATTTTAACAAAATAAAGACATTTTTAACCACTCTTTGCATTGCAAAATGACAGTTTTTCTTGACAATTAAATTTCTTCCACCCAGATTTAGTGTAATGCATTTAAATGTTTTACTTTAGATTTTTGTTTTAACGAAATAAGGACTAATGTTAAGAACTTTGCATTGCAGAATGAATCGAAAATGTATTATTTTCATGATGATTATTTTGAGAAAAAATATTATTCTATTTAACCACTTTTTGCACTCCAAAATGACAATTTTTCTGGAGAATTAAGTATAAATGTTTAAATGTTTAAATGTTTTACTTTTGATTAGTTTTTGTTAAAATAAAGACTAATTTTAACATTTTTGCTTTTCAAAATGAATTGAAAATTTATTATTTTCATGACAATTATTTAAATAAAAAATATTATTATATATTTTAACAAAATTAAAGACATTTTTAAACCTGTAATGCTGTAATGCATTCAGATGTTTTACTTTTGATTTGTAATTCTTCTTCTTCTTCTTTTTTTTTTTTTGGTTATAATTCACAATCGATTCTATCGATTATCGATGCTAGAATAATTAAACAAGTTTCATTTGTGCTTTTTTTTTTGGTAAATTATTGGTCTATTTAAACGTGCACTAGGTAGACGTCTTTTGCTGTAGCACTTTGTTTTGCTGTCTTTTTTTCAGCATTATATTATTGTTATACATTTATTATAAATATATTATATTATATTATATTTAATGCATTTTTTTTTTTAATTAATGTTGCCCCACAATTGCAGGGGAAATGAGTTAAAAAAATCGCAAAGCTACAATGCCAAAAAGTCACAGTGCAAAACCTCTAAATTTTCCTAAAATAGACTTTCTTGAAAGCAGAATACAGTGTCTCATTTCTTTCTTTTGATTTTGAGGTAAAGTATAACAAAGGCTTATGTGCGTAAGATTAAATCAAAACCTGACATTGCGTGTATGAGGCATGCATTGAGTAGGTCCGCACGGGTGGAGTCGGACCTACGAGGTCTTTTGGGCGCTGCTGTAGCAGTGCTTGACTCACTTTGTAGTCTCATTGTACTACAGTTGTTGTGTAAGTAAATATTCTATTGTGAAATACACCCGGTTTAAACCGGCGCTGGTAAATTAATATTGGGAGTTGGATGACACTCATTGTAATGGCAGCGTGTGTACTCAATGTATTGACGCACATGACTCATTAATCTATGTCCCGGATTGACCTGTCTACTCGTCTTTGTTGTTGCGTCGCCGGGGTCAGCTGTGAGCGTGTTCAGAGAAGCAGGGCGCTGTTGTGTGCCGTCAGCGTATACAATGTATGTTTGGCCCTCATCACTGTCAAAACAGTCTTGAGTAGAAGCTTTTGTTTGCTGATGGGTTTAAATGATTTTTAAGATCACGTGAAACATTTATGGGAAGATTCAGTCAAGTGTGCCTAAACTTTTGACTGATGGTATATGTAAATATTGCTGTTTATGACAATGTGTCATTATATTTGTGCCTATAAATGTTTTATTAAATAAATATTTTTCTTGTGCTCATAGAGAGAAAAATGTATTAATATATTTATTTATTTTGTATATTACCCTTTGAGAGTGAAAGTGATTTATATAGTTTTTTTTTTTAAAATACATTAATATTTTAATTCAGCAGGGATGCGTTACATTGATCAACAGTGACATTAATTACACTTTATAATATTACAAAATATGTTATATTTCAAGCTTTCTATTCATCAAAGTATCCTGAATTAAATGTGTCATGGTTTCCATTAAAATATGAAGCAGCACAACTGTTTTTGTTGTTATAATAATTATTTCTGATAATAATCAGCAAATCAGCATATTTGAATGATTTCTGAAGGATCATGTGACACTGGAGACTGGAGTAATAATGCTGAAAATTCTGATCACAGAAATGTTTTTTTTTTTTATTTTTATTATTTTTTTAAAGATGTATTTTTTGGGATTTTTTTGCCTTTATTGCGACAGGACAGATCATAATTGACAGGAAGTGAAGTGGGAGAGAGAGGGGGTGGGATCGGGAAAGGTCCTCAAGTCTGCCCACAAGGCTATTTGGCACCGACGGAATAAATTTAACTTTAAACAATATTAAAATGGAAAACAGTTATTTCGGTTTGCTATATTTCACAGTATTACAGTTTTTGCTGTATTTTTGATCAAATAAATGCAACCTTGATGAACAGAAGTCTTTTTTTTCTCTTACTGACTCCAAACATTTGAACAGTTCTGAATTTGTTAAAAAGTACTCTATTTAAATTTGTTTTATTTTATTAAAGTAAAAAAAAATGTTTTTTTTTATATAATATAATATAATATAATATAATATAATATAATATAATATAATATAACATTACTGAACATTTAAAAAAAAAAATTTGTATCCATTTATAAAAATGTGTATATGCACTATTTTACACATAAAAAAAATACTAAATAAATAAATTACCAACCCCAAACTTTTAAACCATACTGAATTTGTTGAAAAAATTTACATTTTTTCTTTTATTAAAGTTAATTTTTAATTTTAATAATATAATAAGTATAATATAATATAATAATATAATATAACATAATATACATTTTATTCAGCTATATTGCTCTCGCCCTGAACAACACCTGAACAGCAGTATTTTACAAAAAAAATAAAAATAAAAAAATTAGATCTTACCAATCCCAAACTTTTGAACAGTAGTGAATTTGATGAAAAATATTTAATTCTAATTTGTGTTATTTTATTAAAGTAAAAACCAATTTTTAAAATTAATAATATAATATAATATAATATATAATTAGGGTTGCAAAAAGAAATTTTGGCAACTTTATGGGAATTTTTTTTTTTTTTTTTTAGAAACGTTTGGACATTTTTGGGAATTTTTGAAAACTTTTGGAAATTTTCTGGAAATGTTCTGCCCCTTTGCACACCAAATATAATATAATATAAAATTGTATTCGGCTATATTGCCCTCAGCCTGAACATTTTTAAAATTAATTTGTATATTTACAGTAATGTGTATATGCAGTATTTTATACACATTAAAAAAATAATACTACAAAAAATTTTACCGACCCCAAACTTTTGAACAGTAGTGAATTTGTTAAAGAATATTTTATTTAAATTTGTTTTATTTTACTAAAGAAAAAAACATATTTTTAAATAATATAATATAATATAAAAAAATGTATTCTGCTATATTTTTCTCTGCCTTAACATTTTTAAGCTCAGTTTATGTCTACTAACACTAATGTGTATATTCAGTATTTTATGTAGATGTGTGTGCCTGTATGTGAGTGTCTGTCGGTGGGGTACGGTGGAACATCTATCTGTGTCTTCTTCATGTGATTTATGAAGCAGCAGTGTCTTTTTCACAGACTCTGTCTCTGCCTAGTGTGCATCATCCTCAGCCCTCAATAAGAGAGTGTGTATTGTGTGTTTTCTTCCCCCCTGCGGACCACAGGTGACAGACAATGGAGAAGGACGTACAGAGAGATTGGGAGAGGCCCCATCGCAAACAGCAGGCCACAGCTCCACCCGAGACGCAGGCATGGGAACATGTAAGATTGGAAATACTCAACCGTCACCAGTGAGTGAATCTAACTCTAGATCTAACCATCACTGAAGCTCTTGCAACCCCTAATAATACAGTAACCTTTTTTTTTTAAAGATCCTTTGTGTGCTTTAACACACCATTAAAGGGGACCTATTATGCAAACATCACTACAATGACAAAAAATCCAAATCACTAATATTTGAATGCCTTGCGTTCATTTGAGCGCTCAGTCATGTAGCCAGAACAGGACACACACTCCCTCATAGAAATCATACAGTTGTCTTCTTACCACACACAGAACCAAATTGATTTCCCGTTTGCAGTTTCTAATAACTAAGTTGCACAGATATATCTACCAGATAAAATGCTAAACACAATATAGTCTGATCTCAGCCAGCTGATCTCATATCATCATATCGCCCTAATTTCTTAATGTTAAAGCAGTAAGGGATAAAATAACAGTACGACCCTCTGTAACGCAGCTCTGAAATGAATTGCATTGTGATACTAGAAAGTTTCACTGCACTTAATTGGAACAAATACACCATTTCTTACCAAGAGTTGCTAAACAATTAATCAAAGCACGCAATCTGATCGCCTGCAGTTGCTGACGATCACGAAAGTGCGCAGTCGCTTTCTTATGTGCGCTGTTTTACTGGTTTCACTTTCGCTTTCGAAATCTATCACATTTAGCAAGGAGGGGAGAGGATTGACAGGCCCGCGAATGCCCCCCGATTTGTCACGACACCTCTCCTGCTTTACACAAAGTAATCGGGTTAATGCGTTTACATGGCAGAATTTTAATTTTGTTCTGTTTATAGAAAGGTTTATCCCACCCCTCAAACCGATTACAGTTTCATTCGGTTTGAGCATTTTTATTCCGATTGATGTGTTTATATGGAGCATTTTCATTCGGATTGGGCTGATTACAATGCTCCATGTAAACACACCTAGTGACTATTAAACCGATTCTGGTTCGAGCATATAAAGTTGAACACCTCTACTGAGAGTTTCTGAAATTCGCAGAGCGATTGTCCTGTTTACTTTTTGCTGGCTCTTGAAGCTCCGCCCTCTTCTGAAAAGGGGGGCGGGAATGCCAGCTCATTTGCATTTAAAGGGACAAACACACAAAAATTTCAGCAAAAACGTTTTGGCTCATACCCTAGAAGTGGCAATTCTAACAAGCTATGAAAAATGATGTGTAGAGTATTTTGAGCTAAAACTTCACGTACACACTCCGGGGATGTCAGAGACTTATTATCTTGTGAAAAGGTGCATATTAGGCTCCCTTTAATAAGGACAAATCTACAATGAAACATTTAAAAAAAGTATTTAAAGTGCACTTTTTTTCTCACACAGGGGTCTGAAGCATCTTCAGCGCCGTCTCCCACATTGAAGGGAATGTCAGAAGTCTTTCATTCAGTGGAAGAATGAAATGTGCCTTCATTGATGGAATCCCAGCATCACTCATTCTCAAACGTTCTGCAGGTCATGAGAAAATCGCTCGTCTCCACATTAATTATTTTTGTGTTGCAACTCAAATGATTCTCAGTACTTTTTTTTAATCCAAATCTGGTCAGTCTGGTCAATCTTATGCTTTCACCTTTACAGTGTGCTTATCATGGATTTTTTTTTTTTTTTTGCAGTTTCCCTTTTCTTTTTCTCCCCCTCAGACATCCATTTTTTTAAATGAAACACAACACGACTTAAATTCATGTTAAAAAAAAAACATATATAAGGGCTGTCAAACGATGTCTGTAAACTGTGTAATTATTATGTATATACAAATACAAACACATTCATGTATATATTTAAGAAATATTTGCAAGTATATGTATTTATTCTAATTTTTCTATAATTTATATTTATATAAATTTTATAAATTTATATAAATAAATATTTTGTACATAAATAACATATTTATCTTAAATATATACATTAATTTGTGTGAATTTATATATACATAATTACACAGTGCACACACATGTATTAGGCAAACTCAAACTTTTATTTTGTATGCAATGAATCATGATTAATCGTTTGACAGCCATATATAAATATATATATATATATATATATATATATATATATATACTGTATTTCATTTAAAAAAAAAAAATGTATATATATATATATATATATATTTTTTTTTTTTTTTTTTTTTTTTTTTTTTTTTTTTTTTGCAAAATCTAAAAAAAAATATCTTAAATGTATAGTGACCGTACAATATATCTAAATATTACACATTATGATCTAAATATTTTTTGGGCCTTTTTGGGGAGAGATTTGTTAGATTTGTTGTTTTCTGATGTGGCACAGACACATGGAGACGAATTATAGCTGTGGATTTCTGTTAATTTATTCTGCATTTGGACAATTCATGGTAGTTCAGAGGTTTTTTTCTTTTAATATGCTACACTTTTTCCCCTTTTAATAAATGTAACAGATCCTATTAATGTTATCATATTTTAAAATGAGTATTTTTGGTTTGCTTTGTGACATATGAATTACATTATGAAATGTGTAAATACAGTATGCAGATGTGCAAGAAAATGCTCTGATCTATTTGAAGGCCTTTTTTGTTTAAATTATTAGGCGTAGATTTGATTTATGTAATTATTAGCCTATGGTACTGAAACTTCTTCAGTCACACAAACCCATCCCTTCTTCCCTTGCCAAACATTAGTACACAGTGTATCGCTGTTAATTACGGGCTGCAGGTGTAATTTGTTAAAATAATAATGTGTTATGTCATTGAACAGGTTTCTGGAGCCCACAACAACAGATGATTTATCAATGCTGTTGCTAAAACAAAAACACTGGGCTTTTCATTCATTTTGAGGAGAATACTGCTGTATTATATGAATTCAACTCTCCTCTCTTTTCTGTATTAAAGACTTTTAAAGTTTGCATCCTCTGATTGTGTTTTTTTTTCATTTGGGTTTAATTGCAAATCAGTTTTTGAGGCTGTGAGATGTCAGTGTAATGTCTTATTTCAAGCATGCAACGCTACAAAGTAGTTGTGTTTACTGTACATTATCCAAGTACAATGAACAGTTACTGCAATCTGACACTGGCTTGACTCTGTCACCTTTTATTTATTTGTGCGTCATCCAGCTGTTACAGGACACATTCACGTAAGAATGAGCGACTTCGGTGAAGTTTGTTTGAGGAATCTTTTCTGCTCTGTTCATTGGAGGTTCTTGTCAGTTTGTCATGAATTAAGATTTAATGCACCCGAATGGAGAAACACCAGTCTTTTACATCATTCGGTACAACAGGGCTAAAGTCTTGCTAAAGAAAATGTTTCGTTTTTCTGATTCCAAACTGTGTGAAGATCAAAAAACGAAAAGGAAATTAATAATGTAGCAACAGTTTGTGTTAAATATGAACATCAAAGGAAATAAAGCAGAGGCCCTTCTGGTCTTGCTTTACCCTGCATCATAAATTTCTCTTTTCTTTTCTTTTTTTTTCTTTTCTTTTTCTCACGCATTTTCTTTGTTTATTGTAATTTGATATTAGTTATTTTTCCTTTTTTTTTTTGTTTTTAATTCAGTTTTCTAAGTATTTCTTTGTTCAGACTTGAGTCATTTCTTTTTTTCCTGCTTTTTCCCTCTTCAGATCTTTTCATTTCTTGCATTTTCACGGCTTTCTTCTCACATCTTTATTAATTTCTTTTAGCTGCATATTATTTTTTTCTTTTCTTTCTTGCATTTTCTTCCTTTTTTATTTTATTTTTCATCTTGCATTTTCTCCATGTTGCAATTTCTTTATTTTCTTGCTTTTTCCTTCATGTTTTTCATTCTTTTAGCTGCATGTTATTTTTTTTTAAGCTTTTCTTAAACTTTATTGCATTTTCTTCATTTTTTTGCTCTTTCATCTCTGTCGTGCATTTTCTCCTTTTTTCTTTTCTTTTCTTTTCTTTTCTTTTCTTTTCTTTTCTTTTCTTTTTTGCATTTTTTTTCTTTTTTCTTTATTGCATTTTCTAATGTTTAATCTCTTGCATTTTCTCCATGTTGCAATTTCTTTATTTTCTTGCATTATCCTTCATATTTTTCATGCTTTTAGCTGCATGTTTTAAGCTTTTAAAAAATGTACATTTAAAATTTCCTGCATTTTTTTTTTTTTTTTTTGCCCTTTCATCTCTGTTTTGCATTTTCTCCATCTTGCAATTTCTTTATTATTTTTCTCCAGCTTTATTTAAGATGCTTGTTAATTTTTACTTTTCTTCTTGCTTTTTTTATTCTTTATATTGCAATTTCATCTTTTCTTGCATCTTTCATCGTAATTTGGTTCAGCTGCATGTTTATTTATTTATTCTCAGTCTTGAAAGTTCTTGATCTTTTCTTGCAGTTTCTTCTCTTTTTTGCCTTTTCATCTGTCTTGCATTTTCTCCATCTTGCAGTTTCTTAATCCTCATTTTTCTTGAACTTAATTTAAGATGCATGTTTATTTTTTTCTTTTCTTGCTTTTTTCATTCTCTTCGTCCGGCAGTTTCTTCATCCTCATTTTTCTTCAACTTCAAGGTGCATGTTTATTTGTTCTTTTCTTCCTTTTTTCATTCTTTCCACCTTGCATTTTCATCTTTTCTTGCATTTTTCCACCTTTATTTTTAATTGGTTCAGCTACATTTAATTTTTTTTTCTTTCTTGCGTTTTCTCCTGTCTTGAAAGTTCTTAGTCTTTTTTTGCAGTTTCTTCATTTTTGCCTTTTCATCTGTCTTGCATTTTCTCCACCTTGCGGTTTTTTGCATTTTTATTTTTTAGATGCATGTTCATTTTTTTTTTCTTCTTCCTTTTTTGCATTTTCATTTCTTGCATTCTCTCCATCTTACAATTAAATTTTTTTCTTCCATTTTTAACTGGTTCAGCTGCATTTAATTTTTTTTCTTTTCTTTATTGCATTTTCTCAGTCTTGAAAGTTCTTGGTCTTATTTTGCAGTTTCTTCATTTTTTGCCTTTTTGTCTGTCTTGCATTTTCTCCACCTTGCTGTTTCTTCATCTTTATTTTTTAGATGAGTGTTCATTTTTTATTTTCTTCTTCCTTTTTTGCATTTTCATTTCTTGCATTCACTCCATCTTACAATTTCATTTTTTTCTTGCATTTTTCACCTTTATTTCATTGGTTCAGCTGCATCTTTCTTCTTGCATTTTTTTTCTTGCAAGTCTTGAGTTTTTAGAATTTTTTTTTTTTTGCTGTTTCTTCATTTTTTGCCTTTTCATCTGTCTTGCATCTTCTCCATCTTGCAGTTTCTTAATCTTTATTTGTTCTTCAACTTTATTTTAGATGCGTGCTTTTTTTTTTTGCATTTTCATTTCTTGCATTCTCTCCTTTTTGCAGTTTGTATATTCAAGCATTTTTCATAGTTATTTCATTTGTTCAGCATGTTCATTTTTTCTTGCATTTTCTCAGTAAAATTCTTAATCTTTTCTTGCAGTTTCTTCATCTTTATTTCATTCTTAAAGCTACATGATCAGCTTTTCTTTTCTTTTCTTGTCTTCCCCTGCCTTTTTCTTATTTTCCTGCATTTTCTTCCTCTTTTATTTATTTTATTATTTGCATTTTTCATCTTTCTTGCTTCTTATCGATCTTTATTTCATTATTTTGGCTACATGTTCATTTTCATCTTTTCGCTTTTTTCTTGCACTTCCTTAATCTCTTTTTCCCCTACCTCTTGCTTTCTTGGACTTCTTTTCTTTCTCTGGCTCTCTCTATTCAAACGCGCACATCAGATCTCATCCTCGCACAGCTCCGTGTGTGTGTGTGTGTGTGTGTGTGTGTGTGTGTGTGTGTGTGTGTGTGTGTATGTGTGCGTTTCTCCTCTCGGCTCAGTATCGTGACGTCGCGCTGTGAGCAGCAGGAGCGCCGCGCGTGCAGACGGTTACCGGCAGCGATGGTGGAGAGAGCGGGAGCGCCGAGCAGAAGCAGGTACAGAGCCGTATAACACACATCACATGACCGTACGGCAACACAACGCCTTCAAATGCGACACTGAAGTACGATCTGTGGGATCTTCAGGCTTGGCAAGGACACTCTTTAACGCGGTACAGCAACATAGCGTACTGTACTGTTAGAAATATGCATATGTCAGCAAAACAACTCCTCGCGTTCACCGCTGCTGTGCTCTTCAGGACGAGAAGTGACTCGTAAGTGTCATTTAACGTTACTTTAATGACTTCATGATTGTGTGTGATGAGATTTATGCGTTTATATGCGTCATACTTTTGTTTAATGAACAAATTAATGGGTGGTAACTATTATATAGGAGTTATTTCAGGATTTCCCCCCCTTTTTTTCCTTGTTAACTAAGTCTCTGAAATCAATTAATAGATGCTGACAGATATTATGACGGTTTGTGTCATTTACTGTTTTTTTATTTTATAGCTATATCATGTTTAGTTATTTATTTGTATATGAACGACGCATTGTGTATCTTTATTAAACACATCTCTGTAGTTTTGAGTTTTATTTAAAGAAAAACTCCTCTGAGGTAAAAGTTTATACAGTAAGTGACCGTTGAACTACCGCCGCCTACTGGTCAGGCAGAGAAGCGCAAGTAACAAATTAATCTCGACAAACTTCGCTCGGCTTACTGAACACTCATACACCAAATATTTTAATCAGCTCATTGTTTTGGTTTTAAAGTTGTTGTTGGTCTCAGACAGAACACTTTTTTTGTGTTGGTATGATGTGTTCAGATCATAAGATCTGCTATTTGTCTTTATTCATACCAGTTTCTGGAGAATGTAGATGTGCAGTTCTTGAAGGAAATACCAGTGTTGTAAAGCAAATTTATTTTTTCGTTTTTGTAACCTTATTATTATATTGCACTTCACTGCATTGTTTTACAGTAACGAAAATGTATAGTATAATATTGCATTATTATTAGAATTGATTTATTTATTTATTTTAGATTTTTAATAATTATCATTATATTAAATAGTACAGTTTAATGGCATTGTTGCAATAATAATATTTCTTTATTAATTATATTTTTATCATTTAAATAAGTCATGAATTATATTATTATTGTTATTATTAAATACTGTTTTGCAGTTTTTAGTATTGCAGTATTTATTTATTTATAAATAATGATAAAATAACTATTTATAATTGTTATTACTGTTATTACTACTAATAATAATTTGTTGTTGTTGTTGTTGTTGTTATTGTTATTATTATTTTAGTATAATGCTGTGAGTATTACATTTTATTTTTATATTTTAAATAATAATTATTATTATATTAAATAGTAGTCATTTTTTATTTTTAGATTTTTAATAAGTATTACTGCATTAAATAGTATGGTTTAATGGCATTGTTGCGATAGTAATATTTCTTAATTTTATTTTTATAATTTAAATAATAGTAATATATTATTATTAGTAGTAATAGTATTGTTATTGCTATTAAATACTATTTTTTGCAGTTTTTAGTCTTGCAATATTTATTTATCTTTATTTATTTATATAAATGATAAAATAACAATTTAGAATATTATTATATTAACTATTATATTATTATATATTATTACTAGTATTACTAATAATGATCATTTATTATTATTGTTATTATTATTATTATTATTAGTAGTAGTATAATGCTGCAATAGGTTTTGATTTTATTTTTAAATAATAATTATTATATTAAATAGTACAGTTTAATAGTATTGTTGCAATAGTAATATAATTATTGATTAATCATTACATATTTTAAATGTTATTATTATCATTATTACAATAATTTATTATTATTTACATTATTATTTACATTATTATTATTTTTACATTATAAAAGTATTATTGCAATATTAATATTTCTTTATTAATATTGTATTATGTATGTATGTGTATTTATTTATTTATTTATCTTTATGTAAATGATGCTAAAAATAAATTAGAATTATTACTATTGTTATTACTACTACTACTACTGCTAATAATAATAATAATAATAATAATAATTATTATTATTATAAAGTATTTGAATGTGAGAAACAGTTTTCTCTTCTTTTCTTTCATTAGCTGATTCATAAAATAAATGGATGATACAGAAAATTACCAGTACATTGTTACCAGTATACTGTTACCATCAGCCTGTCAGTCGTTTCATGAGTTTGGTTTTAATATCGGGTTGGCTGATGTGTTTTTGTGGGTATGGTTTTGGAGAGAGGGCGTGTGTATAACTGTGGTGATTTTGATTCATTTCAGTGACTTGAATCTTTTGAATCTGTTTACCACATTAGATGTATTTGTAGACCCATCAACTCAATATCCTCCGGCTACAAATTTTCATTAAACAGAAGGTGAAAAATACCACAGTGGCCGATTTTGTGCATCCTACGAGGCCACTAGAGAGGCTGAATTTAGCATACTTGCATACTGCTCTTAATATTTTTAGTATGGTCTAATCTTATTTGGATCATAACAGGAGTAGTATGGCGGTGTGCTCTTCCGAATTCAACCACTGTGATTATAAATGACTGGGACCAGGGTTGTGGCTGATATTCAAGGTTGCATGACCCTTTTACTGTTAGAATTTAGATGTAATATGTAAAGATTATATTACATAAAAAAATATTGTAGTCTTTAAGGCACAAAACCAATCTTACATGCATCTAAAGGACAGATTTCAGTCAAAGGGAAAATTTATTTATTATTTAATTTAAAATGAGTGAATGAATAATAATAATAATAATAATAATAATAGTATTAATTTATTTTAAAGTATAGTATTATTGCAATATTATTAGATTTGTTTATTTTTATATTTTAAATAATAATTATTATTCTATTAAATAGTACGGTCTAATGGTGTTATTGCAATAGTAATATATTTATTAATTTATTTTTGTGATATTTAAATAATTAAAAAAATTATTTAAAATTAAAAAAAATATTTTACATTTAAAATATTATTGCAATAGTAATATTTTCTTATTAATTTTATTTTTATAATTAAAATAACAGTGATGTTGTTGTTATTATTATTATTATTATTATTATTATTATTATTATTATTATTATTATTATTATTGCAATTGTAAGGGTATTGCAAACTTGCAGTATTTATTTATTTATTTATTTATATGAATGATGATAAAATAACCAATTATAGTTATTACTACTGTTACTACTAATAATGATAATTTATTATTATTATTATTATCATTATTATTATTATTATTATTATTATTATTATTATTATTATTATTATTATTATTTTATAGTGTAATATTATTGCAATAGTATTATATTTGTTTATTAAATAGTGTGGTTTAATGGCATTATTGCCGTAGTAATATATTTATTGATTTATTTTTTATATTTTTAATAATAATAATAATAATAATAATAATAATAATTATTATTATTATTATTATTATTATTATTATTATTATTATTATTATTATTATTGTTATTATTATTATATTATTATTGTAATTTTTTACATTATAAAAGTATCATCGCAACATTAATATTTCTTAATTATTCTATTGTTCTATTATTCTTAGAATAAAAAAAGTCATAATGACATTATTATTATTATTATTATCATTATTATTATTATTATTATTATTATTATTGAAATTGTTTTACATTATAAAAGTATTTTTGCAATATTAATATTTCTTTATTATTTTGTTCTTAGAATAAATAAGTCATAATAATGATATTATTATTATTATTATTATTATTATTATTAAATGTTCTTTTTTCGTTTTGCAATATTTATTTACTTATTTATCTTTATATAAATGATATAAAATAACAAATTATTATGACTGTCACAACTACTACTACTAATAATAATTATTATGTAGTCATTTTGAATGTGGGAAAAAACAGATTCTTTCTTCTTCTTTTTTTTTATTAGCTGATCATGTTTGTAATAATTTAGTACAAACACTAACCATTATGTAAATATGCCTTGGTGCCTTGCAAACACTAAATATAAGATTAAAAACTTTCACAAACATGAAAAAGTGATTATATTTTGATCACTTATTCAAAATCCAACACTGAAACGGTCCCATGTGCTTCTGATAAAGAATTAAAAGTATTTACATTTCACTTTAATCAAGAGTATATGCAAGAATATATAGCAGTAACATCAGCCTCAGTTTGATTCTCCTCCCTTCTCACATCTGTTGTCATTGGTCTGCGTGGCTCCGCGCTGCCCGGCCAGACCTACAGAGTGTGTGTGTGTGTCAGTAACAAGATTGCATGTTAATGCCACATTAGAGAGGGCAGTGTTTGTGAATGCAATGATTGTAGTGATGGAGCGCATGCAGTCGGCCGCGGGTGGGTGTCTGAGCTCCTGCTACAGGCTATAATTATCTGCTCTTGTATGTCCTGCGACTCTTTTGTGTGGCCCTGCTTCATTCGCTTCAATGAAAACACCATGTGATAGTCACTCCTCAACCGGTTTCTGCAAAGCATTTACACAGGCAACTGGCTTCACGGTGCGTCGCTTTGCACAAAGAACTTGTATGTGATTTAAATGTGCTATGCATTTCACCACTATATAAAACAAATCAGGCCTAGGAATATTTTGGAAACACAGTCAGCTTTTGACTTTCAATGAGCCGTCACTCCAGCGGTGTCAGGAACATAAAACGGGTCATTCCTGTTATGCAGTACGTCTTCATAACCTCATCATGTTTTATTATGTAGGAGACAAATAAAATATTAAATTTAAAAATAAAAAAATTATTTATTAATTACTAAAAATAAGTATTATTATTGTAATATTACTTATTATTGTAAAATAAAAACATGAGTGTTTAATAATCATAATATTAAACAATACAATAAATTGTTGTTATTATTATTATTATTATTATTATTATTGAAATTGTAATAGAAGAAATATTAAAGAAACATTACTATTGAAATAGTACTATACTGTACACATATCAATAAAAAATATATATTAAAATTATTTTAAATAATAGTAACAATAATTTATTTTTATTATCACAATTATAAAAAATAAACAGATCAGTCATACTTAAATTCAATGTGAATTACTGCTTGCAATCATTTTATCATATTAATTATTATTATTATTATTATTATTATTGAAATTGTAAAAGAAAAAATATTAAAGAAATTACTATTGAACTATTGAAATACTATTACACTGTAAAATAAAAATTAAATTATTTAAATTATAAAATCATCGTTTAAAATAGAAAATTATTATTTATATTATCATTAATATGTATTTAAACAAAAAGTAATTTGAAATAATAACAATTATAAAAATCAAACAGATCAGTCATACTTAAATTCAATGTGAATTACTGCTTGCAATAATTTTTATTAAGTAAATAATGTCAGTTTTAATAAAATAATAATAATAATAATAATAATAATAATAATAATAATAATAATAATAATAATAATTTTTATTACAACTGTAAAAAATAATCAAGAAACATCACTATTGAAATACTATTATACTGTAAAATAAAATTTTGTTTAAATTATAAAATCATTATTTTAAATTGAAAATTATTATTTACATTATAATCATTAAACAAATCAATTAAGATTATAATTATATATAATAATAATTGTATATATTATATAATAAAATTATATATTACTATTGCAGTACTATTATACTATAAAACAAAAAAAATTAAAATAATAATAGTAATAATAATAATAACATTTTGTTTTTATTATTATCAAAATAATAAAAATAAAACAGACCAATCATACTTAAATTCAATGTGAATTACTGCTTGCAATTATTTTTATTAATAATGATCAAGTAAATAATGTCAGTTTTGATTATTATTATTATTATTATTATTATTATTATTATTATTGAAATTGTAAAAATAGAATAAAGGATGATTACTATTGAAATAATATTATACTGTAAAAAAATTGTATTTAAATTATAAAATCATTATTTAAAATTGTAAATTATTTAAATTATAATTATTAAACAAACCAATAAAAATTTTATATTATATAATATAATTATATATTACTGTTGCAATACTATTATACTGCAAAACAAAAAATAAATTTGAAGTAAAAGTAATAATAATAATAATAATAATAATTTTTTATTATTACAATAAAAAAAAATTCAGTCTTACTTAAATTTAATGTAAATTACTGCTTGATATTGTTTTTTTATTCATTTGTATATTAATGTAAATAATGTCAAATAATGTTTTAATTTCATATCTAAATATTCCATTTTTATTTTCTCAAGTCAAAATGTTTTGGAGGCAGAGCAAGATATGGAGGCTCTTTTTTTCTTTATAGGTTTTGCAGGATTACATTGCAAAACACATTCTATATCATTTCTCTTTGGTCTGTTTTGTGAACTGGTTATCTGCACGTATTTACAAGGTATCAGTATCAATATTTCATGAATTTTTTAGATGGTTGCATGCTTAGTGAATATTCAGAGGCCTGCCGTTTATCTCCTGATAAAGAGTGTGATTTATAAGGCTGTGATTGAATGATATGACTTCACAGAAAGGAATTGTTGAGGGTTATGTAACCTGCTTTATTAAACAGACAGTCTTATCGTTCAGCCATTAA
Organism: Cirrhinus mrigala; assembly: GCA_036247105.1. Taxonomy (NCBI): domain Eukaryota; kingdom Metazoa; phylum Chordata; class Actinopteri; order Cypriniformes; family Cyprinidae; genus Cirrhinus; species Cirrhinus mrigala. The sequence goes on from CM070015.1 coordinate 32,135,502, forward strand.
AAAGATTAGCAAGGAACTCAAACAAAAGGAAGCAGTATTTACCCTTCCATATATATCCACATACTCTATGTATTTGTTCATGTATTTGCTGCGGATAAGACACAAGTGTTTTTGTCTCCATGGATGTAAAGCAAAGACACCGTGAAGCTCTTTATATATTTTGCTTCTGTAATGGGGTAAATTTCTGAGGTGCCGGCTAAAACTTCATTTTATTGAATGAATGAATGAATGAATTTTTATTTATTTGTTTATTTATTTTAATAGAAGGTGCATTAAATAAAGATTTTTTTTTTTTGCATTAAAATTCATTTAAAAAATGTCTAGCTTATAACAAAGCTAGAATTGCATTGAAAATTAGACAAATTATATACAATTACAGAGGAAAATGTGTACTGTATGTAATGTTTTAGTTATACCCACAATAATTTATGATTCTAATTATGCATTCTGCAAAAAATTAATAATTAAATCTGCAATTAAATATTACATGAAGGCAGAGCAAGATATTAAGGGAATTCATTTATTTGATATAAATATAATTATAAATATATATTAATAATTATAAATTATACATTTACAGTATATAAATGCGATTTATTTAATTTGTTTCATTTATTTTATTTTTCATTATTTAAGTGTAAGAGGGCATTAAATATAGTTTTTCACATTTATGAGGCAATACATTTATATTTTGAATTTATTTGTTTTTATTTTGTTTGATCAATTGGACTATAATACGAGTAAGAGGGTGCATGAAATATAGTTTAATTTTGGCATTAAAATGCTTTTTTAATTTTCCCCAAAATTCAAGCTTCCGAACTAGAATTTTGTTAAAAATTAAACAAATTATATAGAATTATAGTGGAAAATGTGTACTGTGTGTTGTACTGTGTGCTGATTCGGCAACTGCAACTGAAAAAAATTCAAGCAATTTAAGACTTGGATTTTAAGAAGTGAAACATGTGAAGCATGCATGCTGGGACGGTTCTTTAACCAATGTGTCAGTGATTTACAGTGGCAGTTATTAGAGTGGGACAGAACAGCAGCATTCCAGAAACCTGTTTTTGCCCTGGGATGTTCTCAAACAGTGTGTGAACAACTGCTCACTGTACGCCAGTGGCTTTTTTTAGTATTAAATTTAGTAGTCATTTAAATTTCAAAACATCCTTTAGGGTCAATCACAGATATAAAATAAATGCATAAATAAGATGAACTCACAAGATATGTATGGATTATTTTAATTAAGTTTATAGAATAATATTATGAATAGATACCGATTTGGAGGTTATTTATTTAATTATTTATTTAGTGCAGTTCATGCAGTTCATGCATTTATTTAGTGCAGTTCATGCAGTTCATGCATTTATTTAGTGCAGTTCATGCAGTTAAAAAAAAACATCATACTTTTGTTTTTGCCTTTTTCAGTTAATGTAAACATGGCTTAAAGGAACACTCCACTTTTTTTTTGAAATAGGCTCATTTTCCAACTTCCGTAGAGTTATACAGATGTGTTTTACCGTTTTTGAATCCATTCAGTCGATCGCCGGGTCTGGCGGTAGCACTTTTAGCATAGCTTAGCATAAATCATTGAATCCGATCAGACCATTAGCATCTCACTATAAAATGACTAAAGAGTTTCGATATTTTTCCTATTTAAAACTTGACTCTTCTGTAGTTGCATCGTGTACTAAGACTGCCGGAAAATGAAAAGTTGCGATTTTATAGACCGATATGGCTAGGAACTATACTCTCATCCCGGTGTAATAATCAAGGAATTTTGCTGCCGTACCATGGGTGCAGCAGGTGCAGTGATATTACGCAGCGCCTGAAAGTGAGCGGCACTAAGTTTGTGTAGATGCAGAGAGTTGTAGCTGGCAGAGTTGACGGCTGCGTAATATCATTGCGCCTATTTTCAAAAAAAGTGGAGTGTTCCTTTAAGATGCGAAAAGAGGAACAGATGAACTGAATCATTTGATTGAGTCATTTACATTTGAACCACTCTGTTTGATTCAGACTTCTGACTTCAATCTTTCATTTCAAGCAATTCGCTAGCAAAAACCAGATCAAAAGAGCCATTCCTTTTTTGAGTTTTGACATCGCTTGTAATGATTTTAAAAAGCATTTATTATTATTTATTATTATTATTATTATTTAGTGGTCGTGAATCGTTTGACTTAAAACTTCTGAGCGGGTTCTTGAATCATTCCGCGAAATGAATGATTTGCAATTCACGATCCACGCTGATCTGAAATAATGATTTGATTCAGTTCGAGACTTCAGAGCGTGTATCATGAATCATTTGTTTCAGATCAGGATTTCAGAGCGTTTTATTGTGAATCATTTGATTTAAATCGCAACTTTGGAGCAGGTTCTTGAATTATTCTGTGAATTGAATGCCTCGTGATTCGCGATATACGCTTATTTGAAACGATGGTTTGTGAATCATCATTCAGATTGGGACTTCGGAGTGGTTTTGCGAATCTTTTGCTTTAGATCAGAACCTAGGAGCGCGGAATGCGAATCATTTGATTCAGATCGGGACTTCACAGCATGTATCGTGAATCATTTGTTTCAGATCTGAATTTCAAGTCACATATTGTGAATCATTTGACTTAGATTGCAACTTTGGGGCAGGTTTTTGAATCATTCCGTGAATTGAATGATTCGCGATCCGCGATCCCCGATCCATGCTAATCTGAAACGATGGTTCATGAATCTTCATTCAGATTAGGACTTCGTAGAGGTTTTGCAAATCTTTTGCTTTAGATCAGAACCTAGGAGTGCAGAACATGAATCATTTGATTCAGATCGGGACTTCGGTGCAGGTTCACAAATCATTTGATTCAGTTCGGGTCTTCAGAGCGTGTATCATGAATCATTTGTTTCAGATCTGAACTTCAAGTCGCATATTGTGAATCTTTTGACTTAGATCGGAACTTCGGAGCGCGTTTGTGAATCTTTTGCTTTAGACCAGAACCTAGGAGCGTGGATTGCAAATTATTTGATTTAGATCAGGATTTCGGAGCGCGTATTGTGAATCATTTGATTTAGATTGTAACTTTGGAGCAGGTTCTTGAATGATTCCGTGAATTGAATGATTCGCGATTCACGAGCCGTGCTGATGTGAAACAATGGGTTTGTGGGTTGACTTCAGAGTGTGTCATGAATCATTTGTTTCAGATCAGGATTTTGGAGCACGTATTGTGAATCATTTGATTTAGATTGCAACTTCGGAGCAGGTTCTTGAATCATTCCGCTAATTGAATGATTCATTTAGATTGGGACTTCGGAGCGGATTTGCAAATCTTTTACTTTAGATCAGAACCTAGGAGAGTGGATCGTGAATCATTTGATTCAGTTCGGGACTTCGAGCACATATTGTGAATCATTTGTTTCAGATCAGAAGTTTGGAGCGGTTTCGCAAATCTTTTTTTCAGATTTTTTTTAAATATCTGACTGAAGTCCTTGAAAATCAAAAAAAGTAGTGCTTGAAAAGTCCTTGAATTTCATTTTACAGTATCTGTACGAACCCTGTTGGAGCACAATAATATTAAATTAAATTAAACATTAAATTAAAAACATTAAATATAGTTTTGTTTTGCCATTCAAATTTTTTAAAAATTTCATCTTATGTAATTTTGATGATCTTATTTCTGGCAGACAAAATAAGATTATCAAGTTAATTGCCTATATTTATGAACATTTACCTTTAAGTTAAATCATATTTATAGCAAGATGTTTATATTTTTCTTTTTTTACTGATACTAATATTGTATACTGTATGTATATTGTATATCAATAATTAAATAATTTTTTTCAAAACTAATTAATTAATATAACACTTTACACAGTACACATTGATTCAAGGCAGCTTATTAAAAAATCATGATGTTAATATTTATAATATCTTTATATTATCTGTATAATGTAGGGGTCAACTGATATGTGTTTTTCAGGGCCTACGCCAATACCGATTATTACAGATCAAGTAGGCCGATAACCGATATTTTAAACCAATATATATGTCTGGTGTAAAAATGAAAATTAATGTCAAAATTAAGAATAACAAGGGCTCTGAAAAAAGCTTTTTTTAAATGCTTTTAAATTATTTTACCGGCAAATCGGTTTTGAAAACGACCAATTCCGATAACCATAAAATGCTTAATATCGGTGCCGATAATCAGCGACCCCTAGTTTGATGTTATATAATTTACACTAAATGATGATACAAGCAATCAAGCAGTTTGCTATACTTTATATATAAGCCTATGCTAGTACTATATGAATGCAGATACTGTATGTATGTGAATAAAGTTGGATACAATATCAGGCTTCATAGAGCTGTGCAATACAGTTTACAATTTTTGAGATTTGCTATATTTCTTTACATGAGTGTACTGTCTGTACTGTATCCGGATAATGTAGGATGTACTATATATCTAACTTTTAATATATCATCATATTAGTGTAAAAGGCCCATTACCAAGTCTATGGGGTATGAACCGAATGTGTGATGAAGCTCTGCTGGAGCTCTCGTGGACCTCATCTAGTGGCATTTTCAAGGTCAAACAATTAAAAAGGTGATGTGTGTGTCGTGTCTCTAACGTGCAATTATGGTCGTACGTGACGGCCTAAGAATAAGCATTACTGGCTGTCCTTCACATCACAGATGCACGTATGCTGAGCTGTAAGCAGAGATGATGTGTTCGCTCCCCTGCGGGGTCTCGTTAATCTGATAATTACTGCAGACGGCACTAGCGATGCTAACGACAGCTCATATTTCTGCTGCGACCTCTGACACTGCGGTCGTCTGATGAAGGCCTTTCCTTTGCTGCTGTAAGGACGCCAATGTCTCCCCACAGGAGAGTTCATGAGTTCTCAGTTTCTCACTTTCATTTAAGGATCAGTTTTGTCCTGAACATTCCTCGTAATAAATAAAAATAGATGCAAATGAGACAATTGTACAGTAGGAGTATAAAATGATTAAATGAATGTGCATCGCATAGATCAGCTCATAATTTCTGTAAAAAATTTACACTACTGTTTCAAAGTTTTTTTTAAAAGAAGACTATTATGCTCACTGGGGCTGGATTTATTTGGTCAGAAATAGAGTAAAATCAGTAATATTGTGAAATATTATTGCAATTTAAAATAACTGTTTTCTATTTGAATATATTTTAAAATATAATTTATTTCTGTGATGCAACTCTTTTTTCAGCATCATCACTCCAGCCTTCAAAGTCACATTGATCCTTCAGAAATCATTCTAATATGCTGATTTGCAAGTTTTGTAACATTATAAATTCCCATATTTGAGCAATTTAATAAATGCAGGTTTTCATATTTTGGCAATTTGAAACTGGTTGCATTCACAATGAAAGCAACATGCAACGTGTTGAATACTGTGCAGTACATTTTGCATACTCTTTTCCAACCCTAGTAAGTGTGTCAGTATGCATTATGTAAACTGTAGTATGCTACATTATTGTCACATCATCTCATTATGTTGTATGCGAGTAACATCCAGTTGTAATATTGAGGAAACAATATTGCAATTAATTCAGTTTTTTGTTAGGGCCCGAGCACTGATGGTGCCATTGGAATTGCACAGTTTCTTCTTATTCTTCCCCAAAACGAATCACATTTTGAGGGCCTAAACATGCTTAAAAAACTCATGAAACTGCACACGTGAAAAATTGTGAAAATTTACATCTGATATGGGTTTCAGAAGTTGGTGTGGCAAAATGGCTCGATAGCACCAATTATAAAATTTCAACGAAGTGCCTCTCGAGCTGTATTTCACATACATGTACGAAATTCGGTAGACACATGTAACACACCAATACCTACAAGAAAGTCTCTCGGTACGAAGTCCGAAACTCAACAGGAAGTCAGTTATTTTGAATTTTCTCTGCAAGTTTTGTGCAGTTTTTGCCATTTTCAGGCATTGTATTTTGACAAACTCCTCTTAGAGATTTAAACAGATCAACACCAAATTTGGTCGGTGTAATCTAAAGCCCTTTGTGACGTTAAATTGCAAAGATCTTGAGTTTTCGTTAAAGGGTGTGTCCGTGGCGGTCTGATAAACTTCGATGTTTCACCATGAAAAAGGATGTTGTTATAATTCAGGCATACAATGTCCGATCTGCACTAAAATTCACATGTTTGAATGATTCAGTTATAGTCATAGCGCCACCTGCTGGCAACAGGAAGTGTCATGTTTTACGCTGTAACAAACTCCTCCTAGAAATTTACTGACATCAACATTATATTTGGTCTTATCTAAAAGCATTTGCGATCTTAAATTGCGAAAATCTTGAGTTTTTGTCGAAGGCCGTGACAGCCTGTCAAAGTTCGATGTTTCGCCATGAGAATAGTTGTTGTAACTCAGCCATAAAAGTCTGATCTGCCCAAAACTTCATATGTTTGATAAAAGCCCTGCCCTGAACACATATGAAGGCCAATATGCCGTTATAATCATAGCGCCACCTGCTGGCAACATGAAATGACTTGTTTTACACTAATTTAAACATGCAGTATCCGATCTGCCCCAAACTTCACGTGTTTGGTAAGAGTCCTGGCCTGAACATATTTAAAGGGCAATATTCAGTTATAATCATAGCGTCACCTGTTGGCAACAGGATATGTCATGCTTTGCACTAACTCAAACATACCATGTTCAATCTGCACCAAACTTTATATGTTTGATCAAAGTGTTGGCCTGAGCACATCTACATGCCAATATCCAGTTGGCAGCAGGAAGTTTTGCACATAAAAATGACTTTGACATATTCCTTCTATATTTACCACTTTAAATGCATATTACTCACCATTCTCTGTTTTCCTAAAGGGAATGGGTGGCGATGAGCCCGGATGCGAGAGCCCTTTCAACACTGCTTGCAGCTTTAATAAATAATATTGTTTTGTTAGTCTGATCAAATAATGTGTCAAGAAAGCACATCTGATGTTATTTCTGGTTCATTAAACACACCGGAACTGGAAAGTCATGTGCAAGGCATTGTAGTGTACAGTTATATATAGCATGCTTATGGCAAAATAAAGCAGAATATCTTTAATGCTTACATAAAATATGCATACTGTGCAAAATATACATAATATATACTGGAGAGATAGTAAGACAAGCATGTTAGTATGTTATTCAGAACACCAAGGTTATTATAGTTAACTAAAACTATAAATAAAACACTTATTTTATTTCAGCCATTTGCCAAGGCAACATTTCTCATTTTCTTTTAGGTTATCTTGACTGTCTAAAACTAAACATGAAATCTATATATAAATATACATTTAAAAACCTAATAAAAATAACAAAATTGCACATACCAAAATTTTGCAACAACAAAATTTAACAAAAAAACCCCAAAAAAACCTAACAATTAAAATTTAATTACAACAGAAAATGTAAAAATAAAAACTCATTAAAAATATGAATAAATTAATTTTAATAACTGCTGAACACAACCATATCTGAGATCTCCTGAAACTCTAAATGATGTGCTTCTCTTTTTGAGTTTCTCTTTTACTTTGCAAAAACCTCATTGCTGTCTAGGAGAAAACAGTTGAGATCTGGAAGAGATGTGTGATTTTATTCCTGTAGATTTGGACTGTCACTGACTGATGGCTTGTGTTTCCTTTCCGTAAATCCAGGTTGAGACCGAAGTTAAATTTCAATGGAGAAATCTCCATCGTTCCTGTTTGATGTTAATATGTAACCTGACATATATAAAGGTTTATGTGAAGTCCGATTGTTTGATTTAGCAGTGGCCTTGTGTTTCACACCCAAAGCAAACGGACAAGCGGGAAACAGACAGCGGATATATTGCTTATGGAGTCACGTTTGTGCTCCGACTGTCTGCGTCATTAGTCGATGCCGATACATGTATGACGTCATGATGTTAAATTGTGACAGGCAAAACCAGCAGCGGAAGTGTTTGTTTGTTGCTGATCTTCTCCTGGCATTTTCTCTCAGCATTAATCATTACAAGAAAGCTAGCAAAGGAACACTGAATTAAAGCCCCAGGAGATCTCTGTTCATTCTACATCAGTTAACTTTTATGACTGAACACTCAGCGAGAGTTTGCATCCATTATGATTTCAAAACTTTGCAATGTTTGAGTTACATTAGCCTCTTTTCAAAGTTAATGTGAAATGAAATGGACCCTATCTACATTTATACAACTGGTAGAGGCTTTTATCCAAAGCAACTTGCATTGCATTAAAGGTATCATGCATTGATTCAGTTCATGGATTAACGAGGAATTAAACCCATGATAAACAGAGTTAACTAAAACTAAAACTGAAAACAACAAACAAACAAAATAATAGAGTATAAAATGTAAACTTGTTTTATGTCTTCTAGTTGCAGAAGCCACATTTTTCATTTTTCATTTAGTTAAACTTGAAGTAAGACTAAATAAACTAAATAAACTAAAACTAATAAAAATCAATCAAATCTATATAGACAGAAATGTTTACAGTTCTCTAATTTCAGCTCATGATGAGCAGGTAATCACATAAAATATTTTTTTCTTTTATAAAGTGTTTTATTTGGATTGTTTTTATTTAAAAATTACGTATTCATTTTGATTCTACCTTCTTAATATTTGATCAATTATTAGCTTTTCATCAGCTCCCTTGCAGTCACGAAATCCTCATCTGATGCAATGATACTCATAGTTTTATGTAAGTATGGCTTAAGTTTTCATATGCATTTTTTAACATTATTATTATTTTTAATTTTATAAATTATTATTATTATTATTATTTTTTAATTATGTAGATACAGCCTTGATGAGCATAAGAAACTTCTTTAAAAAATATTAAAAATCGTACTAATCCCAAACTTTTGAACAACAGTGTAGATATATATTTAAAAAAAAAAAAAGAAAAGAAAAGAAAAACAGGAAATCAAAACAATAAAACACAATTTGTTGAGTCAACTTAAAATAATTTGTTACCCTGCTGCCTTAAAATTTTTGGTTCAGGCAACTCAAATAAGTTTAGTCAGCTTGAAATGTTAAGTTGTACTAGGTGACAACTAGGTGATATTTGAGTTGACTGAACTAAAAATTTGGTTTGTTAAACTTAAAAGCTGGGTTTGTTACTCAGCTGCCTTAAAATTTTAAGTTGAATCAACTCAAATATCTAAGTTGTCACTTAGTACAACTTAACATTTCAAGTTGACTAAACTTTTTTGAGTCGACTGAACTTAAAATTTTAAGCCAGCGGGGTAACAGATTATTTCAAGTTGACTCAACAAATTGTCTTATACAGTGTATAATAGTATGTCATCAGTACTAAAATAAGACTAATCTGTATGTATTTGCTGCAGTTCTTTGTTTTTGTAATAATTTCTACAGTAATTTCTCAGTTGAGAATGGTACAGTGAACACCAGTCAATACACAGTAGTGTTGTAGTACTTGAGACCGGCCTTAAAACCATTTTTTGAAGGTTTTGGTCTTGTTGCGGTCTCGACTGTATTTTTACTCGGCCTTGTCTTAATGAAATGTGATCTTGGTCTTGACTCGGCTTCGTCTTGATCTTATCTTGGTCTCAACACATGGTCTTAGTCTCAGTTTAGGTGTTCTTGACTACACTGTAAAAAACAATTTGTTGAGTCAACTTAAAAAAATGTGTTACCCGGCTACCTTAAAATTTTAAGTTCAGTCAACTAAAAAAAGTTTAGTCAACTTGAAATGTTAAGTTGTACTAAGTGACAACTTAGATATTTGAGTTGACTAAACTAAAAATTTGGTTTGTTACTCAGCTGCCTTAAAATTTTAAGTTGAATCAATTCAAATATCTAAGTTGTCACTTAGTACAACTTAACATTTCAAGTTGGCAACCCTTTTTTGAGTTGACTGAACTTAAAATTTTAAGCCAGCAAACAAATTAATTTAAGTTGGCTCAACAAATTGTTTTATACAGTGTATAATAGTATGTCATCAATACTAAAATAAGATTAATCTATACGTATTTGCTGCGGTTCTTTGTTTTTGTAATAATTTCTACAGTAATTTCTCAGTAGAGAATCGTACAGTGAACACCAGTCAATGCACAATAGTGTTATAGTACTTAAGACCGCCCTTAAAAACATTTTTGAAGGTTTTGGTCTTGCTGCGGTCTCAACTGTATTTTTACTCGGTCTTAATAATCGGCTTCGTCTTGGTCTTATCTTGGTCTCAACACATGGTCTCAGTTTAGGTGTTCTTGACTACACTGTAAAAAACAATTTGTTGAGTCAACTTAAAATAATTTGTTACCCAGCTGCCTTAAACTTTTAAGTTCAGTCGACTCAAAAAGTTTAGTCAACTTGAAATGTTAAGTTGTACTAAATGACAACTTATTTAAGTTGATTGAACTTATATTTTTAAGGCAGCTGGGTAACAAGCCCAGCTTTTAAGTTTAACAAACCAAATTTTTTGTTTAGTCAACTCAAATATCTAAGTTTTCACTTAGTACAACTTAACATTTCAAGTTGACTAAATTTATTTGAGTTGACTGAACTTAAAATTTTAAGGCAGCAGGGTAACAAATGATTTTTAGTTGACTAAACAAATTGTGCTTTTTGTTTTTTTTACAGTGTACAACGCTAATTCACACAAGTACATTTTGTACAAAAATGACCCTGAACATTGGCTGTGAGCACTGGGAGAGATTTGTTTACTCATAACCACTAAGATATGGAAAAGTAAGATGATCCGTGCAAATGCAGTCGTATGATTATCTATCAGCACACGCTTCATTCAGCACGTCGCTGTTGTTCTCTCCTCATCAGCAGCTTTTTGAACCCACTTTTTAATATTGTCCTGTGGCTGTTGCTGTCATTTAGGGCCGTTGGCTCAGGCTGAACTGAAATAACCGTGCCTCTCACGTCCCGCTAATGTAATTAGAAAGCGTTTGCATTGACTGATAACACAAGAATGTGTTTCAGCCCAGCAACTATTTTGGGAGCGTCATGCTGTCCGGTCCTCTGGTGCCCTTGTCTTGGACCCAGCAGAAGTTTTGTTGATGAGGCTCATGTAAACACCCTTGTTATGTTTGCAAAGACGTGTGTTTACATGAAACACAAGAGAAATACAGGTCAATAGTGATGTGCATTTTACTCATTTTAATTGTGAGTACTATATATATGGAGTACTATATACATGCCTTTATATATACAGTTGAATTTGCCTTTTGAAAAGGAATGTCTCACTATGGTCAACTAGTCATCCAAAAACAGATTCAAATGTTAAAGTGTCATTTAATTAAAATTGTTCCTAATCTTTGATACAGTACAATGAGAAGACAGACCATTTTTACTATTCTTTACTATTTTAACTTCATTTTTGGTTGCATGTTATAATTTGTCTTCAGAATTTAATTTAATTTAATTATTATTTATTATTATTTAATTTAAAATTTATATTTTGCCTTTTTGTCTCTTTTTTTTTTTGGATAGACACATGGACAGAGAGATGGCAGAAAAAGGTTTTCAATAATTGGTTGAAATATTAAGACCCCTTAGTGTCTTACTTCTTTAACTTAATTTTTGGTTGCATGTTATGATTTGTTTTTTATTTTATTTTATTTTATTTTATTTTATTTTATACTTTTTTTTTAGATAGTCACATGATAGAGAGATGACAGGAAATAGTTTTAAGACCCCTTAGTGTCTATACTATTTAACTTCATTTTTGGTTGCATGTTGTAATTTATTTTTATATTATTTTATTTTATTTTATTTTATTTTATTTTATTTTATTTTTGCCTTTTTTGTCTTTTTTTTTGGATAGACACATGATAGAGAGATAACAGGAAATGGTTTACAATAATTGGTTAAGACCCCTTAATTAATAATTTCAATAATTAAGACCCCTTAGTGCCTTTACTATTTTAACTTAATTTTTAGTTGCATTGGTTGCAATTTGTTTTCATATTTTATTTTATTTTATTTTATTTTATTTTATTTTATTTTATTTATTTATTTTCCCTTTGTTTCTCTTTTTTTTGGATAGACACATTATAGAGAGATGGCAGGATTTTCTTTTCTTTCTTTTCTTTTCTTTTCTTTGTATTTTTTGCCTTTTTGTCTCTTTTTTGGATAGATACATGATAGAGAGATGACAGGAAATGGTCCCATGCCAGATTCAGATCTGTATCAAGCATTTCCTGTCCTGCCCTTATTCCTACCCAGCAATAAATAAATGAATAAATAAATAATTTTTAAATAGTAAGACATGCATCACAGCTCATTGCATCAACCAATGCATTAAACTCTGCATTAAACCAACTAGTGTTTTGCAGTGCATACCTGACAATAACAAATGTTTCATGCTGGCAAGAAATACATAATAATATTGCATCTTCCTTTTCACTGCATTCTATTTTGTTTTACAAATATTAGAACGTCTTGTTCTTCTGTCTGTATTTGTGATGCAACGTTTATGCAACAGACAAATGAGTACAAGAGCACAATATGAGACCCAATAATGATGCCAGTATCGTTATCAGCGGATCCATAATTTGTGAAGTATATGTACATTCAGGGATGTCATAATGATGGATAATCACCTCAGAGCAGTTTGGCACTTGTGTGGGTGGATGAAAAGTCAGTACAGCAAATGTGGAAAAAGCACTAAAGTTTCAAAATATATCGTAATAGACCTCCAGAATGATTTCCCAGAAAGCTGAGCTATAAACATGACTGGTACAAAATAATTTAGAGCATTAAACTTTGTGTTTATTTCATCCTGCAGTGAAACTCTGGCAGGAGGGACTTTGACCAAAGTGCAGCACATTAATACTTGATCTGAAACGTAAATTGGTAATGAAGACAGATGTTGACACATGATAACAGAGAAGATCATTATCGCATCTGATATCAGGGTTTAGATCTCTTATCTTTCTTATCTACCTTTATTCTTTGTGCTGGTTGTGTGGTATTTGTAATATAAAGTGATGAAACAACAGGAAGTGATTCATCTCAGTAAGAGTTCCCAGCATCATTAGCTTTTTTTTTTTTTTTTTTTTCCATCCAATACTGTGAATTTAGCTTATGCACAAAATTGGAATATTGCATAAAACATTTGCATATATTTCCATTTAGCGAGATGAAGAGAATAAAATCATCACTACCTGATAAACTGGTGCCAAAAATCACTACGAAAACGGTAATTTGCTGCAGCAGAAGCCACTGTGAGTTTTTCTTTTTTGATTTTTTTTTGTATATAATAATTACTTGTGCCCCAGAGCGTGCAGACAAAATGCAATAAATGTGGTCATGTTATGCTTTCAGAAGCAGATGCTTTTTTAATTGCAGTTCAATTTTTGAATATGAATTGAGGCAGGAAACAGAATGCAGAAAAGCAGTACAAATTTGAATTTAATGACGTAGAATGAAATCAAAATTCTATAAGAAATTCAGATAAATATTGTAATTTCTGTAAGGTAATTCTCAGAATTTTGAGAAAAGAAGTCAGAATTGCGAGATGTAAACTCAGGATTGTGAGGAAAAAGTTTCAATTTTCAGTTTATATCTCACAATTTTTCCTTTTTTCTCCTCAGAATTGCAAGAAAAAAATCAAAATTTTGAGATAAAGTTGCAATTATCTTCTTTTTTTTTTTTAATTGAGGCAGGAATCAGAATGCAGAATAACAATATAAATTTAAATTTAATGATGTAGAATGATTTCAACATTCTGTAAGAAGTTCAAATAAGTAGTGTTATTTTTAACTAAACAAAGAAGGTTTGTCAAGATAGACTTTGACTGATGGCTTGACACAATCCTTCTTTGAAAGTTTGAAGTCTTGAAAGGTTTATAGACCTTACGGATTTAGATTCATTTATATTCATGAATATTTAATAAAGTAACATTTATGTGGATTTTATGTTAAAGAACAATTTATTTCTCAAATTTGCACTGAATTCTTTTAAATTGCAGTTTAGTAAATTAAACTTTCTGTTATTCCAATTTAAATTCCAGTTCGACTTCCTGTACTGCCAATTCAGTTCAAATTCACACTCATGATTTGAAAAGCACCAATTAATTAATTCTACATTTTGCACAACCTGGGTCATTGATTTACAAAGAAATAATGCATCATTACTCACCCATGCCATTCTAAACCAGACTTCTTCTGTTTCAGTGTTTTTCCATCTTCCAAAGTTTTCTGGTCTCCTATGTATTTCATGGTAGTTGAAATGATCATGCTAGTTTATGCTGGTTTGGTGCTCGTCGAGCTGGTAGATCAGTCAGCATGGTCTTTCTACAGGCCTGGTTAAGTTAGTTAAGATGCTTAAGTCTTCAGTTGAAAAATTCAGTCATCATTTACTCACCCTCATGCCCTTCCAAACCTGTATGACTTTTTTTTTTCTTTTGCAGAACACAAAACATGTTGTTGATTTTGTGCAGAAGCATATTAGTTTAAATACTGGGTCTCCGTGCAATTCAGTAAGAGCTGACACTATGAATGAAAACAAAAGATTGTTGTAAAACAAAGAACCTCTTTTGTAGTGTGTGTGTGAGCAATTTAATAATTTCCATCTGTTTTTATTGTGTTAGTGGTCAATCTGACCCACAATTTTTTCTGCTCAAAATTAACTGCACATGTGCACACACACACAAATGTCTTGAGTACCAGTACTAGACTACTAGACTATTTACAAGATGAGGTGTAAATAATGAGAAGTAAACAGAAATAATATCTATCTTAATCTGAATTTAGTAACAAAAAAAGAAAAGAAAAACAGAAACGTAAAATGTAATCTCAGTTCTCTCTCAGAGAAAAGTAAGAACTGTGTAATGTAAACTGTGAATTGTGAGAAAAAGTCAGAATCCTGGGTTTATATCTCACATTTTTTCCAGAATTGCAAAAAAAAAAAAAAAAAAAGCTGGAACTGTGAACACTCAGATTTTTTTTGAGAAAAAAATTAGAATTGCAGGAAAAAGTCAGAATTCTGAGTTTATATCTCACAGTTTTCCCATTTTCCCTCAGAATTGCAAAAAAAAAAAAGTGAGATATAATCTCAGAATTCTGGGCAAAAAGTTGGAACTGTGAAATGTAAACTCAGAATTTTGAGAAAAAAATTAGAATTGCAGGAGAAAGTCAGAAAAGTTTATATCTCACAATTTTTCCTTTTTTTCCTCATAATTGCAAGAAAAAAGTCAGAACTGTGAATTGTATAAAAAAAAAAAATAGAATTGCGAGAAATAAACAGAATTGTGAGAAAAAGTCAGAATTCTGCATTTATATCTCACAGTCTTCCCTTTTTTCCCTCAGAATTGAAAAAAAAAAAAAAAAAAAAAGGAAAAATTAGAATTGGGGGAAAAAGTCAGAATCCTGAATTTATATCTCATTATTTTTCCTTTTTTTCCTAAGAATTGCAAGAAAAAATTTTGTATTGCGAGAAATAAACTGAGAATAGTTTATAATTTATTCTTTTTTCTTGCAATTCTGAGGAAAAAAAAGGAAAAAGTGCAAGATATAAATTTAGGATTCTGACCTTTTCCTGCAATTTGAGTTTATATCTTGCAATTCAATTTTTTTATTTCTCAAAATTCTGAGTTTACATTTCACAGTTCTGACTATTTTTCTCTGAATTCTGAGATTATATCTCACAATTCATTTTTTAAAAGCATGAGTTAAAGCATGAAAAATCAGGTTATAAATAAATAAGTTGAAATGGAAACTCAGAATTTTAGTGAAAAGTCTTTGAACTATGAGATGTAAACTGAGAACTGCAAGAAAAAAGTCTGAATTTTAAGGTAAATTTGCAATTATGCAATTATCTTTTTTTTCTATAATAAAGCGCTCTTGTTATCAGTTCAGGTCTCTTCATAAGTCCCAAACACACACGCTGCATCTTATCTGAGGAGGTCAAACATCCACGCTTGGCTTCAGAGCAGCTGTGGGTGCAGGGCACAAGAGGAAAGTCCATGACAAAGGAACAGTAGGTTTAACTGTCTGGCCGACCTCCAGCTCTCATTACCGAGCTACATTGCATACCAATAACCAAGAAAGCTTTTGTCTGTCTAAGCAGGTCTGCGAGGGAAACAGAAGCGAGAGTTTTTGAGCACGGATCGTGTGTGTATGTGTGTGTGTGTGCTCGCAAGAGCGAGCCGTGCTCATTCAGGAGTCATAGAGTTAAAAATAACTTTATTGCGGATCATGTTTTGGAAGGAGGGATCTACTTCCCAGGCTGGGACAGCCTGCCATGCAGGGGCAGCACAGGCGGAGTGTGTGTGCATGCGTTTGTGCATGTGCGTGTGTGTTTTTGTGGCAGCGGCAGGAGCGCGTTGACTTCACACACAGAAACGCGCTCTTTTTCCGGGCCTGTCCTGATGGTGTCTGTCCTGTCTTGTGCTCCAGATGAGCTGCTGGATGTAACCTGGCTCCATGAGTGCTATGAATGACTCCCTGGATGAGACGCGCAGCCTCGGGGAGAAAGCGGCCATATTTCGGGGAGCGAGCAGCAGCGGGAACGTCGTGGGGTCGGCCTTCATCCCATTGCGCTCACCCTTGCAGCCACCCAATGCCGCGCTCTTCAAAGGAAATAGGTAGGACGCGCTTTCTATTGCAATTCATTTTTGCGCTTGCAAACGTCCACTGTGTGTACACACTGTATAATAAACAACTCTCCGGTTCCCTACATCAGTGCCGTACCTCGTTTCTCACCGGTTAATCGTTAACGCATCCGATCGGACAAGCAATAGGGCAGCCTTTGTGTCTACGTGAAAACACCGTAGACTTTGTACCTGTAAACAGACGGGTTGAGAGCAACGAAACTGGAATCAAATCAAGCACCTGTTACTTTCCAGCTCTGGGGAGGAATCGCGAGTCCCTCTGCGCTGGCACTTTATGTCACGTCTTCCACGTGTTTGTGATACGGTAGCTGTGAGATCATGACGGCATGGCTCGAATGCGGCCCTCGAAGGAGGACTCTGAAGTGTTTATTTGTGCCGTAACCAACAAACAACTGAGCTCGCTCAGATGTAGACACACAAACAAATAAATCAAATGCACCCTGCTGCCTTCCAGCATCTCTAGATTAGGGTGACCGTATTTTCATATGCAGGTATGCTTGTTGTTTTTTAAGGCGAACGTACCCAAATGTACCCTAGTGAAAAATAAATATACTAAAATATATTTAAAATGCATTTATTTAATGCTAAGTAAACTACAAATACATTTACATATGCAACTGTACTTTCAGTATACTAAAGTGGTATATCTAATTTTGTACTTAATGCACTTTAATTGTGCTAAAGTCCAACTAAAAATATAATTAAGTATATTTGATTGTATACTTGTATACTTGCAATAGTTCCACTTTAGCACAATCAAATATACTTGAGTATATCTTTAGTTGAACTTGCACTACTTCAGGACAATTAAAGTGCATTAAGTACAAAATTAGTTGTTCCAATTTAGCAGACTTTAAGTATACCACTTTAGTATACTAAAAGTACAAATGCAGGGTATTTTTTAAGCACATAAATATGTAAAAGTATTTGTAGCATACTTAGCATGAAATAAATGTATTTCAAAGACATTTTAGTATATTTATTTTTCACTAGGGTAGGTATGCAAATGAGGCATTATCTAATTAAATATGCACTAATTTGCATATATTTCCAGAACAGAAATGGCAGGTTCAAAATTCTTGTTTCACTATGTTGACATATTAAAAGAGATTTTGAACAAACATCAAATCCTTAGAATATAGATATAGATAGGAATAAAATAAGTTTTGGTGCATGTATGATTTCAGACGGCCTTTAAAGATATCTATCATAATTGACATCTACAGACGAAAATAGATAAAATACACACTTGGTAAGTGCTTTTTTTTTTGGGTGATATTTTCTTTCTAGCAGTCCAAAACAGCTCGCTGTGAAAAGCCAAATAGCACAAAATGTAAAAATTGACCATTACTTGGAAAAAGCAATATATTTGCCTGTAGTGTCTTGCCTTAAATAACGAAAAGATGTTGATAATGGGATAGTTCAATCAAATACGACTCTTACGTCATTCCAAACCTGATGACTTTTTTTTTCCCTCTATTGAACACAAAAGATATTTTGAAAAATGTGTTTCTGTTCATACAATGAAAGTCAGTGGGATTTAGCGTTGTATGGATCTCACTGTTCATTAAAACACCTTTTTTTCATGTTCTGAAAGAAAGTCAGACATGTTTGGAATGGCATGATGGTGATTAATTGACTTAATTTTCATTTTTGGGTGTTTCAGTGTTCTACCTGGGCAAGTCAGTTGAAATGGGCCATTGTTAAGTACACTGTCGGGTCAATTCATGGTTTACCTAGGACACGCCTTTTGAAACTGGGACTGTTATAAGTAAACCTGGGCATCTGGTCACCCTGCCACACACAAATACTGTACACAGCTCATATACGCATACTTTAAATGCTCAAACTTGCTGGAGAAGAAGGATTTTTCACTCTTTTTTCCCCTATTTTTCTCTCTTTCTGTGCATCTCCACGTTTTATTAAGCCGTAGTGCTTTGCTAATGCCGCACTTGCTTACACTGTAAAAAAACAAAAACAAAAAAACAACAACAACAAAAAAAAAAACAATTTGTTGTGTCAACTTAAAATAATTTGTTACCCTGTTGGCTTAAAATTTTAAGTTCAGTCAACTCAAATACGTTTAGTCAACTTGAAATGTTAAGTCACAACTTAGATATTTGAGTCAACTAAACTAAGAATTTGGTTTGTTAAACTTAAAAGCTCGGCTTGTTACCGAGCTGCCATAAAATTTTAAGTTGAATCAACTCATGTTGTCAACTTAATATTTCAAGTTGACTAAACTTTTGAGTTGACTGCATTTATTTATTTTATTTAAATACAGCAAAAACTGTATATTGTGAAATATTATTACAATTTAAAAATAAATCTTTTCTATGTGAATATATTTTAAAATGTAATTTATTTCTGTGATGCAAAGCTGAATTTTCAGTATCATTACTCCAGTCTTCAGTGTCACATGATCCTTCAGAAATCATTGTAATATGCTGATTTGCTGCTCAAGAAACATTTTGGATTATTATCAATGTTGAAAACTTTATATTTTTGGTGGAAACCATGAAACATTTTTCCTTCACGATTCCCTGATGGATAGAAAATTAAAAATAACAGCATTTATTTGAAATAGAAATATTTTGTAACCATATAAATGTCTTTACTGTCAGTTCTGATCAGTTTAATGCATCCTGCTGAATAATTTCTATTTAAAAAAATAAAAGCAGTCTCTCTCTCACTCACTCTCTCTTTCTCTCTCTGTCTCTCTTCAGTCGTCTCAAGTATCCATTCCTCCTCTTAGTTGGGTGTGCCAGCTGAGATACAGCAAAACACACGCAGACAGGCCAAATGAGTTTGCAGCCAAAATCTTGCAGAGATTTAAAAATCTATTTTAAAACTATAAAACTGTGATGCATTTAAAATAATTGCAACACAATAATGTTTGCATTTAATTCAGCATATATAAAAGCCAGTGCGACAGTTACTAAAATTATGTACTGAATTACTAAAGTTGAGATGCTTGGGTTTTAGGATGAAAATAATCCAATGATTCTTAATGCTCCTATAAGCAAACTTAATTTCCTTTAAGCAAATAATGGAAGTGAAATATGACCTGTGCATGTTCTGGCCGTTTTTCGTGAGATTTACCCATCAACAGATCTCTCTAAACGGATTATAAATAAGCACATGATCGCACAGCATCAGACTGCCGCTCCTCGCTTTACACCGGCCCTCCGGGGATCGTTCAGGTACTGCCGATGAAGTCATCTCTGGCTGAAGACCGGCTGTTGCCTGGGAGACAGAACTTCAGTCATCCGGTCTGTCATCATATGACATCAACCGCTGCCTCACACAGCTGCTGTCTGCTGCGCTGAGAATGCAGAACGTCTGGTTTATGAAATGTCATTCGCGTCTCACATGCATGATAAGCGCTATTTTGATGGCGCTAGTCGTCCCTGAGGAGGCAAATTCGAGTTTTGGAGACATATAGTACTTTGTGATCTCAGCCAGGGTTATTATCATTAACTAAAACCATAAAAACATTTAATTACTTGAAATAAATGTTAACTGAAATAAAGTAAAATATAAAAACAATTACAATTATTTTATTTCAGATAGTTCCCAAGGCGCCATTTCTGTTTTATCATTTCTCAGTTTAAGCAGGGTTATTATAATCAAAATGAAGATAGAAAATATAATGATTCAGTCTATTAATAAAAACCATAATAGCATCTCATTGATACTAAAATAACACTAAAATGAAGTACTCAAATAACTAAAACTCAACAACTTAAAATAAAAAAATTTAAACTTAATAAAAAAATATATAGACATATTTGTAAAAAAAATAATAACAATAATAAAAATGGACAAAAACACAACAAAACTTTAACTAAAATTAAACAAAAACAAATTCAAAATGAGATCAAAATCATGAGATCAAATTAATTCATTAATTTATTAATTGAATTCTTTGCCAGTAACCCATTTTTTGGAGGACTCTTAATAACATCAAGTATATTCACTGGTGACACGACATTTCATACGACGATTGGCTCTAAACCATTCTCTAATCCTTTCAACTCCTTTAAATAGTGCCAGTCTTCCATCATTTTAATTCATGTTCCTTATCATTGATTTCTGTCTCTTTAGGAAAAGTAGAGAGGTGGACGACACACAGATGGGACCCGTCCAGAATCCCTTCCCAGAGTTGCTGCCGTCTGCTGTCTCTCTAGTGTCTGAGTGTCTGTTACCTTGGACCAAAAACAGTGCGACTCAGGTGAGACATGTGATTCACTCAATCCACTGCTGTTCAGAAGAGTTGCTTCGCTGTCTACGGCCTACATGTAAATGGCTTCTCTTTGGAAAACTGATGGAATGCCGCTTTAGAATTTGGCCAAAAGATGTTTTCTTAAGAGGCTGCAACAGCTCTTGTATCTTTATAGGCATCTTGTGTATCATTGGAAGCAAAGTATGCATTTGCAATGACTGATCGGTTGGTTGACTGGTTGATTTTCCCTGGTGGTCTTGTTTTCATTTGGTTAAAAAGTTCAGAAGCCAAAACAAACTTTCATCACTTTCTCATTTCGTTGTTCCACTGTCTTAGTTTTGTTCCCAGTCAGTAACTTCAGTATAAACGCTTAGATAGAGGCAATATTTCAGTGTAAATCCACTTCTAGTAAGAGTAAGTCTAAAAATACAGCGTATAAACAGATGCAGACCGATAAACAGGCAGAATGTGTAAACCTCGCCAGAGTGCTAATGACGTACACTGGAACAGAGAGATGTTGAACCAGTTTAGCTGGAATGGAAATGAACTGGGACGGGGAATGAAATCGCTGTGTCAGCTTTTTGAATCTATCCATTTTTGGATGTAGTTTCTAATCCAGTACGACAACAAGGGAAAAGCATGTCAAAGGGCAACATAGGCATTTTTAACAGCATTTATAATTGGAGAAGGAATGTCCTTGCAGTACATTGACAGGCTTTCATTTGTCTTTTGATTTGTGCCTGAAAGTTTAAATTGTTTCAAAAACATAGTTTAATTGTTATGGTTTTATGGTTTTATTGTTATGGATGGATGAATGGACGGACAGATGGGTAGAGAAATGGACAGTTGAATGGATGGATGGAGGGATGGACAAATGGATGAATGGACGGTTGGATGGATGGACATTTGGATGGATTGATACATGGAAGAATGGACAAATGGAAGGATCGATGGATGGACAAATGGACGGATGGAGAGATGGATGGATGGATTGGATAGATGGATGAATAGATGGAAGGATGGATGGACAGAGGGATGAATGAATGGACGAATGGATGGATGGATGGACGAATGGATGGACAAATGGAATGCATGAATTATGAATAAATGAATGAATGACAGATGGACAAGTGGATGGATGGATGGACGGATAGATGGATAATGCATGTATGGATGAAAAAATTAATGAATGGGTGAATTGATGGATGGATGGATGAATGAATAAATGAGTGAATGGATGGATGGATGGACAGATGGACAAGTGGACAGATGGATAGATGAATGGACGAAAGGATGGACGGATGGATGGACGAATGTACAGATGGATGGATGGAAAAAAATGGATGGATGAATGGGCGGATGGATGGATGGATGCATGGATGGATGGGCAAATCGACAAATTAGTAAATGGGTGAATGGATGAATGAATGAATGAATGAATGAGTGAATGAATGAATGGATGGATGGACAAACTGACAAGTGGATGGATGGATGTATGGATGAATGGACAGATTTATGAATGAATAAATGAATGGACGGATTGATGGACAAATGGATGGATGGATGGACAGATAGATGAATGGATGGACGAATGGACAAATGGATGGATGGATGAATTAATTAATTAAGTAATGAATAAATGGACGGATGGATGGATCAGAAAATGGATGGATGGACAAATGGACGGACAGATGGATGGATGGGTGGACGGACGGATGGATGGATGGATGAATGGACAGACTGACATGAATGAATGAATGAATGAATGAGCTAATGGATAGATGGATGAATGAATGAATGAATGACTGAATGGACAAGTGGACGGATGGATGGACGGACAAACGGACATGGATGTAGATTAAAAGATAAAAATTAGTTACATACAAACATTTACTGAGTTTTGCCTTTTTTTCTTTCTGTTTTCCTTCTTCGGACATACTACTCTTTTCACATGTTGTTTTCCACATACTATGTAGCAGGGAAGTATTCGGATGCAGGCTTAGAGTTAGTAAGTTTGATTCATTTCAGTGAATCAGTTTTTAGAACTCAGATTCAACAATTCAATATCATCATTCAGAATCTTTATGGAAATCTCACATTTCATTTTCAAAGTGCATCAGATTGTAAAAGTAAAATTTAAATATTATTCTTTGTGTTTATTTAGTAATTTTTTTGTATATAAATATTTTATACCAAAAAGCTGTTTGGTTGAAATAATGGTTGCTAATTGCAAGAAAAAAAGTAAATATTAAAATATGTTGTTGTTTTAATGTCTTCTTTCTATTTTAGCACTAACAGTGGAGAGCTTTAGTTGTTTTGTATGAGATTATTTTGGTGCATTATGCGTAATGAAAGCTGAGAGCCGTATATGAGAAGCATCCTCACAGCGAGTTTGCTCCAGAACTTATATGGCCAATGCAATCTGCTTACATTGCCGATTTGGGAAAAGCAAGACCCCTGTGGATCTTATTATATGACAAATATATGTTATGAACGGCCATCCGGAACAGCTTTGACCTGCAGCAAAATCTGCAAATTACAGCATATTGAAATGTGCCGTCATAATGTGGCTTTGCAGTTTACCATTATGGGGGCCTTCATTATATTTGAGGCTGGCAGTAATGATCCCTCTCGTATTATATCTGAGGCTAGCAATTACGGCCACAGTATATGAGCGAAACGGAGGGAAACCAGTAGGGGGATGGGGTGGAAGTGTCACGAAAACTTTTTGCTGTGCTAGTTTCTGCAGTTTGCCGAGGATAGACGATGACCCAAGCTGTGTCTGCCGTAAAAGACGGTCCAGGGCTGGGCGGTGACGCTAATTGCCATCAGAATTTGCGTGTGTGCACGTCAGGAAGGCTTGCTCACGCCATAGGCTGAAATTAAAGATCATCGATCGCAGAGCAGGCCATTATGTGACAAAATGGACTACTTGCATGTTTTGAAATCTTACGGCTCGGTTATTTCCGGTCATTGTACATTTTCAATGCGCTGTAATCATCTAGTTGACTTAAACGCCTAATGAAATGAGAGTTTGCGGGATGATTTTAAATTCGGACATTTTCAGAGACAGGAGAAGACATATTCTGATGATTACTGTGTACAGAATTTTCCAAACTCAGCGGAACGTGAAGTTTTTATCCAACTTAAACCGATCTGAGAAAGCGGTGGCTGGTAATCATAGGTGATTGTTCACCACAGGATCAGTGCTCTATACTGCCTAATCGCGATGCTGCAGTTTGTGAGATCTGATGAATCAGATCATAATGAACCTTTTTTTTTCTGTATTAAATATGTTAGTCACTATTCTGTGTCATATTCTGTCATCATTTCACTGTATGTAGCCTTATGCCAAAATATGAATATTCAATAGTCGCACTGTCAACGTGTTACTGTTAAAAATCATTTAAATGTTTAACATCATTAAATAAGGCAGTTACCACACATTCATTCAGCCATTTTACACAATGGAATAAGCAGTATGGGCTCAGAAAAACAGCACCAACGCACACAAACAAATTAGCTATGGTTTTAATACAACCAAAACTGTACATTCGTAAGGTCAGAAATATGATCAGTAAAAGAAAAATACTGTTCATGAGAATGCGGCAGGTTAGTGGGTAAATATTTTTATTTATTATTCAGAATGCACATACGGAAAGGAAATTTATAGTAACATTTCAGCAGGTTGAAGATGATTCATGTTAACGCAGAGAATATGATTAATTGTTTTTTTTAAAGAAATGCCAGCCCTAAAATGTAGTAATAATCTGCGTTCTCATGAGAAACTGTCTGTATGTAGGTGCGCTGAACGCTAACCGGAAACTCCCGAGGTTTCTATGTAGGTACCGGTACTTCTGATTGGGCTGAGGCTGGTATTTTAGCGAGTTTGAAGAAAAAGTGTTTGATGGATGTATAATATGGGTTGAGAGCATTCACTCAGCATCATTATCTCATTTTTGGCCGAGATGGCTTTTAGCTGGTTTTGCATCTGAACTCTTCATATATATATATATGTGTGTGGTGTGTGTGTGTGTGTGTGTGTGTGTGTGTGTGTGTGTGTGGCGTGCGGTGGTGTTTTAAAATGGGGAGGCAATTATAAATATAAATAAATTTTTCTTTTACACTTAATGTTCACACATTACATGAAAAGAGAGAACAAATATAATTTTTTTGTATTTTATTAATATATTTTTTGTTTAATATTTTTAATGCTAATTATAATTATACATATTATTTCATATACACACATATACATTTATACACACACACACACATATATATATATATATATATAAATTGTGTAATGTATTTATTATAATATTAATAATACAAAAGAAAACATTTTATCTATACAAACAATTCAACATGACAGAAAATTATTTGTTGTTATTTATATTGTTATTATTATTTATTTTAATTATTTCTTAAGTGGCATGCAGTGTTTTAAAATGAGGAGGCAGTTATAAATATAAATCATTTTTTCTACCCTTTTTCTATCTTTTTTTTAAACACAACTGTTTTCGTAATTGTGCAATTCACAGACATTACAGATTATCAGGATGTGTTTTGTCCCCTAGAACCTCGTCTAAAGAGTTTGATTGTGCCGGTCTCCTCTTTTTGGAAAGTGAAGTGTCCTCTCAAGATACAATCCAGGTCTTGTTACCCGATTCTTTCTTATATACGCCTCAGGCTGTACTTCACCGCATTAGCCGTTGATTACAATTCTCCGATGCCTGGCCTGTCATTGTTTGAGTACGCTGATGGGATTATGGGGCATTTGCTTTTGTTTTGGGTGATTTAGGGGAGCAGGGAATACTTAAGCTTCAGCTGTGACAGCAAAACGCCTCTTCGGTGACCTCCTGAGCTCTTGTTGGTGTAATTGACCCTTCGCTAAGCCCCGCCTTCAAAATGTTACAGACCAATCGTACCTGGGCAGCTGTTGCCTCATGTTCTTTTATTACTTATATTGATTCATCTAAGTTTTTAAATTCTTTTTTAAAAAGCCAGTCAATATTTAACTCTTTAATAAATGTATCACATTTCTGAGGCCTGTAAATGATCCAAACAGGAAAAGACCGTGTAATTCAACAGTTTCTTTAAAGAAAAGTGGTGGATAAAATGTTTTGCAATGCCGGAAGAATGATATCCAAGCACATTTTACGGAATTCATTCCTAAGCGATTTTCTGTAAAGCTTGCTGTGGTAATAGCAATCAAAGGGGCGGGGCTTAGCGAAAGGTCAATTCCTGCACAGGTCTGCATCCCGGGGTGTTTTGATTGGCAGGTCTTTTCGAGACGTTGCTCCGAGCGGGACAAAAGGGGAATGTTAGTGTGCACAGCTGTTTGTCTGACAGCACGTCTGAGTCACACGGTCAGCATGGAGAAAGGGATGACATCATCGCCCTGCCCTGCCCCCAGCCCAGATGAATAGATGTGGAGAGCTGGAGTAAAGTGTTGCATCATTGTCCCGGCTGCCCCTTCACCCCACAACGCTAATGACTCCTCTTGTCTGTGTTGGAGTATTGGTTTTTAGATTTAGAGACACTGAAAGTAATTGTGAGAGATTTTCTTTTCTTTCTTTGTTGCTTGTGAAGCGTCAGTCATGTGTGTGAGTTCATGATTATTTGAATCGGTTCTCAAAACTCTGATTTAATGACTTGATGTCATCCTTCAGGATTTTTATGGAAATCTTAAATTTTCAAAATATGTCAGATTATGACAGTAAAACATTTTAAATACTTTTCTTTTTGTTTATTTAGTAAATAACAGTGTAACAGTATTTGAAGATAGTTCTTGCATTAAATATTTTGACTCGCTTTTAAATCACTACTACAAATTAGTTTGGTGTAATTATAGTTACTCATTTTAGAAAAAAAAAACAGCATAGAAATCCCTGTTAATATTCACAGCACTCACTGTGAAGAGCTTTTTTTTTTTTTGCAGTTTTGTAAATTCAAACCCAATGTTCACGAAAGACCCTTCAAACTACTCTGCCCATTGGGAAAAAAAAAAATCATAAATGTCTTTAATATCTCATTTGTTTTGCCTAGCAAATTGAGTCTTTTGCTTAAGTGTCTTGCGACTCCAATGTTTCTGCTGTGGAATAAGATTTGTCTCAGATGAGATCGCAGCTACATCTCGAACTATGTATTTATTTATTTAAATTATTTATTTAAATTATTATTTAATTTATTAATATGAAAAGAAATGTGTGTGTGTGTGTTTGTTTGTTTGTTTGTGGTTTTTAAATTATTATATTTAAAAATGTATTGTATTAAAGTCTATATAAAACATTATTATTATTATTATTATTATTATTATTATTATTATTATTATATTTTATGTGTTATATATTATTATTAAATCATAAATAAAAATATATATAAATATACATATATATATATATATATATATAAATTCAGAAATAATAATATAAAAAAATAAAACATTTGATATACCTTTAAATTATTTACATAATTACATTATTTAAAAAAATATATAAATTAAATAATAAATAAATAGAAAATTATGTTTTTGTTTATTTCTATATAAATAAGTTTATATATGTTTTATATAATTGTATTATTTATATTAATGTTATTTTTTATGGTAATTTTTTTAAATATGTTTTTATACATTATTTTAATATTTATTTAATGTAATAAATATTGCTATTTTTTCTTTTAATTTTTATATTATATATTATTATATTTTATTGTTAAACAGTTGAGTGGAAAAATAAAAAGTTGTTAATTGAAATTAATCTTCGGCTGCTGTGTTCATCGTTTTTTTTTTGTTTGTTTTTTTTAACACTGCTTCCCAAAACAATAACTGAGGGTCTTTCAGACAACATGCCAACTAGTTGATTTTGAAAATGCATTTGTTGTTTTACACATCCATAATGTCAACTATCATCATGCGTGTCTTCTGTTATTCCTCCTAAGGGATTTTGGAGGAAAAACAAAGTTGATGCAATATAATTTTCATGAAGCGAAGTCATGCCAGTTGATGCGTGTGTCTGCCACTGCATCAAGAGGGCAGCATTTTACTGATATCAAACCCACGAGGCCTTTCGCTTCAAAACACACGGTTTGTTGCCACTCTACAGAAAAGCGTCTCACCACAAACTCATCATGCTGATGTAAAATGGAGCCTCGTCCCATGCTTTTTATATTACCAGCTGAGCCCAGAGGCCCTGGCTATTGGCACGGCTTTGTTTTACGTGGTCTTTAAAAGCTATTTCAGTCGTGAGAAAGCACTTCTGTGCTTGCAGTGTCATGGTACATTTACATGACAAAGGCCCACAGAGTTAGAAGTGCTGTTTCAGAGCCCTCTGGGTCCGTCAGCCTCTCTAACCTCTCCCAGACACCAGCCCTGATCCGTTTTCACACTTGAGTAGATCCATATGCAGTGAAACTGTTTTTATACCCTGCAATGAATGAGAGTGATCTGATAGGTCTTTCACTGCATGATGGTTTTCTGTCACACAACACTGAGAACTTCTTGAAAAGACCCTGTGAATAGAAAAGCATATGCTTAAACCAAGAGCGGGTGAGTAAATTTCATTATTTAATCACCCTTTATTCTTTTTAATATGCTTTTATATTCAGCGTTACATTCCTTGTGTTGTTTCAACCCATGTATTGTTTTCTTGCCTCTGTAAAACACTAAATTAAAGCATTGGAGCTCTGAAAATCACTTTACTCCCAGTTTTTGGCTCCTTTTGAGTTGGACAACATCATTGTTAAGCGAAGATTCACTTCCAGCAGATTACTGAATCAGTAAGTTGTCAAATGGATGTTTGCTTTTACCACATCACTGAATTAGTGAGTTGTTAACCAGAGATTCGCTCCCACCATATTTTTGCATCAGTGAGAAGTTAACTGGATGTTGGCTCTCATCAGATCACTGAATCAGTGAGTTGTTAACTGGAGATTCACTTTTACCACATCATTGAATCAGTGAATTGTTAACTGGAGATTCGCTTTCACCATGTAACTGAATCAGTGAGTTGTTAACCAGAGATTCGCTCCCACCATATTTTTGCATCAGTGAGAAGTAAACTGGATGTTCACTCTCATCAGATCACTGAATCAGTGAATCAGTGAGTTGTTAAGTGAAGATTTACTTTTACCACATCATTGAATCAGTGAGTTGTTAACTGGAGATTCAGTTTTACCACATCATTGAATCAGTGAGTTGTTAAGTGGAGATTTACTTTTACCACATCATTGAATCAGTGAGTTGTTAACTGGAGATTCAGTTTTACCACATCATTGAATCAGTGAGTTGTTAACTGGAGATTCACTTTTACCACATCAATGAATCAGTGAGTTTTTACTGGAGATTCACTTTTACCACATCACTGAATCAGTGAGTTGTTAACTAGAGATTCACTTTTACCACATCATTGAATCAGTGAGTTGTCAAGTGGAG
This sequence comes from Cirrhinus mrigala, assembly GCA_036247105.1. Taxonomy (NCBI): domain Eukaryota; kingdom Metazoa; phylum Chordata; class Actinopteri; order Cypriniformes; family Cyprinidae; genus Cirrhinus; species Cirrhinus mrigala. The sequence continues at coordinate 32,164,754 of CM070015.1, forward strand.
TTTCGCTCTCACCACATCATTGAATCAGTGAGTTGTTAACTAGGATTCACTTTTACTACATCATTGAATCAGTGAGTTGTTAACTAGAGATTCACTTTTACTACATCACTGAATCATTGAGTTGTTAAGTGGAGATTTGCTCTCACCAGATCTTTGAATCAGTGAGTTGTTAACTAGAGATTCGCTCCCACCACATTTTTGTATCAGTGAGAAGTTATCTGGATGTTCGCTCTCATCAGATCACTGAATCAGTGAGTTGTTAACTGGAGATTCACTTTTACCACATCATTGAATTAGTGAGTTGTTAACTAGAGATTCACTTTTACCACATCATTGAATCAGTCAGTTGTTAACTGGAGATTCACTTTTACCACATCATTGAATCAGTGAGTTGTTAAGTGGAGTTTCGCTCTCACCGCATCATTGAATCAGTGAGTTGTTAACTAAGATTCACTTTTACCACATCACTGAATCAGTGAGTTGTTAACTAGAGATTCACTTTTACCACATCACTGAATCATTGAGTTGTTAAGTGGAGATTTGCTCTCACCAGATCTTTGAATCAGTGAGTTGTTAACTAGAGATTCGCTCCCACCACATTTTTGTATCAGTGAGAAGTTAACTGGATGTTCACTCTCATCAGATCACTGAATCAGTGAATCAGTGAGTTGTTAAGTGAAGATTTACTTTTACCACATCATTGAATCAGTGAGTTGTTAACTGGAGATTCAGTTTTACCACATCATTGAATCAGTGAGTTGTTAACTGGAGATTCACTTTTACCACATCAATGAATCAGTGAGTTTTTACTGGAGATTCACTTTTACCACATCACTGAATCAGTGAGTTGTTAACTAGAGATTCACTTTTACCACATCATTGAATCAGTGAGTTGTCAAGTGGAGTTTCGCTCTCACCACATCATTGAATCAGTGAGTTGTTAACTAGGATTCACTTTTACTACATCATTGAATCAGTGAGTTGTTAACTAGAGATTCACTTTTACTACATCACTGAATCATTGAGTTGTTAAGTGGAGATTTGCTCTCACCAGATCTTTGAATCAGTGAGTTGTTAACTAGAGATTCGCTCCCACCACATTTTTGTATCAGTGAGAAGTTATCTGGATGTTCGCTCTCATCAGATCACTGAATCAGTGAGTTGTTAACTGGAGATTCACTTTTACCACATCATTGAATTAGTGAGTTGTTAACTAGAGATTCACTTTTACCACATCATTGAATCAGTCAGTTGTTAACTGGAGATTCACTTTTACCACATCATTGAATCAGTGAGTTGTTAAGTGGAGTTTCGCTCTCACCGCATCATTGAATCAGTGAGTTGTTAACTAAGATTCACTTTTACCACATCACTGAATCAGTGAGTTGTTAACTAGAGATTCACTTTTACCACATCATTGAATCAGTGAGTTGTTAAGTGGAGATTTGCTCTCACCACATCATTGAATCAGTGAGTTGTTAACCAGAGATTCGCTCCCACCAGATCATTGAATCAGTGAGTTGTTAACTGGAGATTCGCTCTAACCATTTAACTGAATCAGTGAGTTGTTAGCCAGAGATTTGCTCCCACCAGATCTTTGAATCAGTGAGTTGTTAACTGCTGCAATAGAAATGGCTAAAGAATCATGCAGTGCAAATAATGAACCTATTCATTGAGAAGAATCGACTTCTAATGAATGGATCATTTATGAATGAGGCATTGCTATTGGGTCTCAGAGCGTGGTCTCAATTTCTTTGGTTTAAAATAATAGCAAACAATATATTTTTACGAAATCTAGTGTAAAACAGTAAAATGTAAAAATATTTTATCATTGAGATACTATTATTGTATCTCAAAATATTTTGAATTAGTTTTTATTTATTCATTTATGTATTAGTTTTCAGTTTAATTTCAGTTCAGTTTTTAGCAATTTTGTGTTTTTTGTTGTTGTTTTTATTAATTTTTATTTCAGTTATAGTTTTAATTATTTAAATGCTAAAATCTAAATGGAAATAAATTAGTTAAAATAAAATGTTAATATTAATTTTATTTCAAGAAACGAAGGCGTGTGTGTGTGTGTTTTTCAGGGGTTGTTTTTAGTTTTAGCTTTAGTTAACTGTAATGACGCTGGGTCAGACTAACATCTCATTTTGTGTTTCACATTAGACAGAAAACAATACTGGGTTGTAACGACATAAAGGAATGATGAAGGAATAAGCAAATGATGCCAAAATGTTGCATATGTTTGTCTCTGTTGCATTTATATATGAGATTGTCTGTCAAATAAATAATTCCATATGCATTATAGGCTGCAAGTAATTTGTTCATCACAAGTCTTCTCTCAGCATCTCATCTCTCATCTCTCTTATCGCTGTAATAGTTAAGAATGCACTCCGCAGTGTATCGTCTTATAGCGATTATGTAAGTCTGATCTGCGGCTGAGCAAATTACAGCTTCATTCAGCACAGTTCAAGGACCGCTGGGTTACTCGCTTCCCCCGACACTGACTTGGAACATGCTGCTATATTTCAAGGCAACGGACAAGGTATTATTAGCCATAAATGCTATCGCTCCCTCGTTCTCCGCACCACCGTTTGGCCTTGCTGTATTTGCTGAGTCGGCTAAATTTATCTTCCCAAGATTTGCAAATTCCCAGCTCTCCTTTCAGCCGTTTTAAACGCAAACAGACGGTGATGTGTCTTCCTGGCTGAGCGTGTTCCAGCTCACTGTACTTCCCCTTTTCTCACGTCGCACATTTAGGAGAGGAACGTTCACATGTAAATGAGACATTTTGCCCCAGCGTGAAGAAAACAATGCGTGCAGTGAGAAAAACTCTGTGTTTAATTACACAGAGTGAGACTCATTCATGACTGATGAGCAAACATCTGTGTAAAACATTCATTAAAGCATTTTAACAGTTATTGAGGTCCACTGATTCTACATAATATTTTTTAAGTGAAATTAATACTTGTATTCAGCAAGGATGCATTAAATTGATCAAAAGTGACAGTGAAGAACTGTTTTCAACATTGATAATAATATTTATGTTTCTTGGGCATCAAATCAGCATATTAGAATGAATTTCTGAAGGATAATGTAACACTGAAGACCGGAGTAATGATGCTCAAAATTCAGCTTTGCATCACAGAAATAAATTATATTTTAAAATATATTAAAATAGAAAACAGTTATTTCAAATTATAAAAATATTTTACAATATTACCGTTTTTAATGTATTTGTGATCAAATAAATGCAGCCTTGGGGAGCATAAGAGACTAAAAATACATTTCTATCTGCAATGTAAATAAAGACACTGTTGTCCATGTATTTAACATAATATAAATATATATGGAAGGTATATTTCCAAAATTATATATTTACCAAAAATATAGTATTTAGGCTACTTAACTATTTCATTATGTTTGTTTTGGAGTAAAACATGATCTGATTCATGCATATTTTATTTTATTTTTTTTTTATTTTATTTGAAAAAAATGTGGTCCAAGTTTATTCTCATATTTTTTATTTTATTTTATTTTATTTTATTTTATTTTAAAATACATGTGGCCCATGTTTGTACTCATATTTTTATTTTATTTTACTTTATTTTATTTTATTTTATTTATAATAAATGTAGCTATTTAGGGCTCAACAGTTCGGAGCAACTAAATGAGCTTTGCAAACCACAATCAATGGTTTTCACTTTTACGTGGAACTCCACAGCAACTCTAGCCATCTTTAAGAAGAGAGGCAGGGAAACAAGATCCCTGAAAAGAGAGAAAAAGACACGTCTAGAGAGTTTGGTGGACTGTCGGCAGACAGACACATGGCCTGCAGACGTGCTGCTGTTCGCTTTAGGCTCATGACTCATAGAGTATGTCTGCTGCAGAGGGGCTATCTGTGTCCCGCTCCAGCTCGCCGGCCTGTTCTACACATGTCTGGAGCCGTGATACATGATCCCTAAACACACATCCAGAACAAGGCCTTCAGAATCTTAGCTGGAGTTTGCCCCACGTTTGGCTCTCAGCATTTTACCTCCTTCCTACTGTGATTGCAAGTCAGCCTTTTATTGATATCGGTGGTGTTTGTTAAGGAAAGCATCACTGCAAAAACTTATTTTTTCTGCTTTTCTATTTTGTTTTCCAGTAGAAATATATTAACATTCTCAAATAAATATACATTTAGTCTTTTTTTTTTTATCAGAACAAAGTACACAGCAGTGTACAACAATATAACCATTCATTAATCAAAAATTCTATAGTCATAAAAAAATTTTTTTTTTTTGATTGATCGATTGTTTGATCGATTGATTGATTAAAAAATCTTTTTCAAACAGGCGCAGTAATAAACTCTCCTAAATGAAAGAATTGAAATTTGGCATAGACATTGTTGTGTAATATTGTAATATTAATACTCTAATGTGTTATGTGTTGTAATATTATATTAAAATATGTCTAAAACCTTCAATAATGCTTAACAGTGACATCATTTTCTGCAATGACTTACTTAAATGTAAGATTGGAGCGATAACTTTTTTTATATCATACACTATACCGTTGAAAAGTTTGGATTCAGTAAGAGTTTTAATATTTTTTTAATTATTTAAATAAGTGTCTTATGCTCATCAAGGCTTTATTTTTTCATGAAAAATCCAGTAAAAATAGGAGTATTCTGATTTTTTTTTTACAATTTTAAAATGCAACAGTTTTTCATTTTAATATACTTTAAAATATAATTTATTTCTGTGATGCAGATTTTTCAGCATCATTACTCCAGTCTTCAGTGTCACATGATCCTTCAGAAATCATTCTAATATGCTGATTTATTATCAGTGTTGGAAACAGTTGTGCTGCTTAATTATTATTATTATTATTTTTTTTGTTGAAACCTGTGATACTTTTTTCAGAAATCTTTGATGAATAAAAAGTTAAAAACAACAGTATTTATTTAAAATAAATAAAACCTTTTCTAACAATTTACACTACCATGCAAAAGTATAGGTCAGTATGTTTTATTTTATTATTTATTATTTTTTTTATTTAATTTATTTTTTTTTGTTTTTTATTTTTTATTTTATGTGTTATTTTATTTGTTATTTTTATTGTTATTTTTGTAAAAAAAAAATACTTTTATTCAGCAAGGATGTGTTAAATTGATAAAAAGTTAGTAAAGACTTACATTGTTACAATATAATTGCTATTTGAAGTTTCTTTAAAGTTTACATATATATCTATTTTATATTACTTAATTGTTATTATATTATATTTGTATAATAAAATAAAAATATAACTAAATATTGTATATTTATTCATTTAGTTTATAATACTTTTTTATTAAATATGAATTAAATAAATATTATATTTATGTCTTTTTGTGTGTGTTTGGGGGGATGGTGTGAGAATATGTGTTTATTTGGGTATAGGGGTGTGTGTGTGAATATATGTGTGTATATATATATATATATAACAAATGACAAAACTGTTTTATTTTTAAAATCTATTTTATTTGATTAAATATGAATTCAGTTATCTCTCATGTGTATATTTATATATATATATATGAATTCAATTAATCTTATATTTATGTGTGTGTATATATATATATATGATTTTATAATTTTTTATTATATTTTATTTATTTGATTAAATATGAATTCAATTATATATATAAATAAATAAAATTGAATTAAATTAATCATATTTATGTGTGTGTGTGTATATGTGTGTGTATATATATATATATATATCTCGGTCAAAAATGAGATAATGATACTGTTCTTGACACATATTATACGTCCATCAAATACTTTTTCTTCAAACTCGCTAAAATCCCAGCCTCAGCCTAATCAGAAGTACCGGTACTTACATAGAAACCTATACATCTGAGCCTGATAAAAATGCATTTTTTAAAGAAAGACGTCAGATGGATTTAGCTGGTTTTGCATCTGAACTCTTAATATATTTTTTAATTTAACTTTATTAAATATTTTATTATATTCTATTTATTTATGAAATATGAATTAAATATTCTTATATATATATATATATATATATAGATGTGTGTATCAGCATCTTCACCACATTGCTCTGTTGTTTGGCTCTCAGGGACGGTCAAGGCCGTTGTGTCTGAGTCGGTCAGTGTTTTGAGAATCGAAGAGACTCTGTTATCAGTTGCTTCAGTCATTTCAATTATTATTATTATTTTTTTCCCCTCCATTTCTGTGATAAGTTGTAGCGCCTGCCTGTCTGTGCTACCACTGCCCACTGCTGATAAAGACGGCAAGCCTCTCGCTCTCTCAGGTCAGTTTGGACGAGAGGACGATGGAATCCTGCTCTGATCTTAACAGCATGTGCAGCTTGTGTAGACATGCTGGATGAGCACAGTCTGACTGCAGATTGTGCTTGATAACTGAGAGTGGGATTAGAAAAATGAGTGTGTGTGTGTTTGGGGGGATGGTGTGAGAATATGTGTTTATTTGGGTATAGGGGTGTGTGTGTGTGTGTGAGTGTGTGTGTTTATGGGGGATGGTGTGAGATTACATCACTCCTTCTCAAATGGTTTTGCTTCAGGACTCAGATTTCACATTGGACATCAAGTAGCGACTCAACACAGCATGAGAACAAAAATGTTTTATATTACAGCAAAATGCATGTGCAAAAGTATTAACATTACATGGACTCAAAAGAAAAACAGATAATTTTTAAATTACATAATAACAACCAAAGTTCAATGGTTGCATGGAAGGCTACAACAAATGATTATATTGATAATTAGTCTGTTGATTGTTCTTTCATTATTCAATTTTTTTCTGTGTTTTATTAAAAAAGCATGTTATTTTGCATCCCTGTGTAAGAAAAGAAGCAGTGAATTCTTTAAAGACTTGCTTGCTTTTTTGCAAAATGAAAACTTTTAAGAGATAATATAACATTTAATGTAGGTTATGCGCTGGTGAAATCTCCTCTGAAGCACATTAAACAGCAGAAATAATCCATCAAAGCACCTGTCACTTCAGCCCACATGAAACTGTTATGCTTATCAGCTTGTTTGAAGCATTTAATGAAGTGCAGTATTTTTTTTTTCTTTGCAAGTTTTCAGAAAAAAATATTATATAACTATTATTGTATATTATGTAACTATTATATAAAAAAAAAACTTTTATGCAATATTTTTTATACTGCACTTTTTTTCAGTACTACTGTAAAATGATATTACTATTAGAGGTTTTCTAAACAATAATGAAATTCATTGAGTATTTGCTCTTGGCAGCTAGCAATTCACCGTACATAATGTATTGTGATTGGCACAAACCATGTTTATTTTCATTGCAAGTGAACCCGTATAACCCATAATCTGGGTTATTGTTGTTGTTTTTAATGTGTACTTTTGTACATGGTATTTGAGCATGAGGGCATGTCACACAACCTGTCTACTGCAGGGTTTGTTTGGATAGATGTCACAAACAAAAGAGAGGAGAGACATTTTCTCAGTCCCTTTTTTATTTTATTTTTTATTTTTTTATTTTATTTTATTTTATTTTATTTTATTTTATTTTATGTAAAGAGATCCGTTCCATGTTTGTGCTCATGTCTGAATTGGTTTTTGCCTTTTTTTTAAATTTATATTAATATTATATTTATATTAAATTTCATTTTACTTTGTCTAATTTAATTAAATCTTACTTTATTTATATTAAGAGATCTTTTATTTTATTTTATTTTATTTTATTTTATTTTATTTTATTTTATTTTATTTTATTTTAATAGATCTGTGGTCTACATTTGTGCTCATGTCTGATTTGCTTTTATTTTATTTTATGTTATTTTAATAGATCTGTGGTCCACGTTTGTGTCTGAATTGCTTTTTGCCTTTTTAATTTATTTTTTATTTTATTTTATTTTATTTTATTTTATCTTAGTATTTTAATTTTCTTTTCTTTTCTTTTCTTTTTTTTTTTTCCTTTCCTTTCTTTTCTTTTATTATTTTAATAGATCTGTGGTCCATGTTTGTGCTTGGGTCTGAAATGCTTTTTGCCTTTAATTATTTTATTTTATTTTATTTTATTAATTTTTTTATTATTATTATTATTTTGTTTTGCTTTTTTAATTTTATTGTGTGGTCTATGTTTGTGCTCATGTCTGGATTACTTTTTGTCTTTTTGGTGGCTAACAGGAATTGAAGTGGTGGTTATGATGGATTTTAAGTGGGTAGTTAAGCATAAAAACGATTTATTTGAGTGTTTTTTAATTTCCTTTCTTTGCAACATTTAATATTGTCCATTTAATTTCCTTTTTTTGGTTATACATAATTATATGGCTTTATTTCTTATTGTTTCAGCCAGAATGTCAATGTCAGTGCCCTCCTAATTCATACAGGTCTCATGAACGCTGCAGTTTTCCAGGGTTTTGCAGTCTTGCATGCTCATGTAATCTGAGACTCCTCTGTAACACCTCCCTCTCTCCTTCTCCAGCAGTGAGTTTTGGGTTCTTGTCAGCAATCAGCTTCCTTCACAATGAGATCCTTTCCGCCTCCAGAAATCTCAAAGTGTTACACAGTCAGATTTTAGATAGAAGATGCTGTGCAGAACTTCATATGAGACTGGAAGTCAATGCATGACAGCCTCACTATCAATACATGAATCACTACCAAATCAGACCTTCCTGCTCTGGAAAGCTGAAGTGATTTCTCAAGCGTTTGCAGTTATCTGCACCAATATTAAGTTCGCTGATGACCTTTGGCTCACCTTTAGCTTGTGCGGTGCAGGAACGCTGACTGATCATGAGCCTTTCAAAGCTGTCAGCTAAACGAAAATGGATTCGAGCAAGAGACGGACATATTTTTTTCTTTTTCTTTTTTGAATTTTAGTGAAACGTCCTTAATATTATTTGAACCTTTAATTCATTCTAATTCATCTGCAGCGAGCGGTATATATATTTAACCCTCTTATATGTGTAAAACATTATTTATACCTTTCATTACTTCAGGTAGACTGAAAAATTGAGATATTTAAATACATAAAGGAATGTATTTTCTCACCCTCATGCTTTTCTATAGATTTTAAGACTCTTTTCCATTAAGTCACAGCTCATTTTGTCTGTCAAGCTCTAAAAGGCACCAAAAAGCAGCATAAAATTAGTGCATATGACTGTGTGAGGAACAGATCAAATCAAATATGATGTAGATTAGACATCAGTAATATCAAAAATGATTGGTTATTGGTCTTATGACCAAACATTGACATTAAACCTGACACAACACCAAATGGCACAGTATATGGTTTAGAGCTGCAATGAATAGATGAATTTAAGTGAATAATAAGCAGTGTAAATTTAATGTATGTATTTATTTATTTAGTTATTTACTAGTTATTCAAATGAGCTTAAGCTGTTTCAACTAGATTCTCATTTATTGATCGATGGATTGATTGATTTTCTAGTCTTTTAAAATAGCTCACAATGTTTTAATTTGATTCCCATTTGTTTATTTATTTATTTACTTTCTTACTTACTTGCTTGCTTCCTTGCTTGCATTCTGTCTTTTCTTTGCTTGCTAGTCTGATTCCCAGCTACTTATTTATTTATGTATTTATTTATTATTTACTAGGCTTTCAAATTAGCTATTTTTTTATTAGACTCTCTTATTTATTTATTTATTTATTATGCGTGTATGCATTTAACAATTTATTTATATATTTTAACATAATAATTTGATTTTGAGTAATTTGGCACTCCATAAATTAGCTCCAGTTGTTTTAATTTGATTCCCAATCATTTATTTATTTATTTATTAGACTTTCAAAGTAGTTTAAGTTGTTTTAATTTATTTATTTATTTATTAGTATTTTACATTAGCTCCAATTGTTTTAATTTTATTCCCATTTGTTTATGTATGGATTTATTTATTTACTTGTTTACTAGTCTTTCAAATAAGCTTAAGCTGTTTTAATTAGATATTTATTTATTTATTTACTAGTTTTTAAAATTAGCTCCAATTGTTTTAATTTTATTCCCATTTGTTTGTTTGTTCGTTTATTTACTTACTAGTCTTTCAAATGTGCTTAATGTGTTTTAAACAGATTGTCATTTATTGATGTATTTATTTATTTATTTACTAGTATTTTAAATAAGCTCCCACTGTTTTAATTTGATTCCCAGTTTATTTATTTATTCATTCATTAGTCTTTGAAATTAGCTTAGTTGTTTTAAGTTCTCATGTACGTTTGTTTGTTTGTTTGTTTGTTTAGTGGTCTTATCTGATCCCTATTTATTTATTTATTTATTAAAGTCACTTAAGTTGTTTTAATTAGATTTACTTATTTATTTATTATTTGTTTAGTTAGTTATTTTGTTGCTTAGTTATTCAATAATCCTTCAAATTAGCTCCAGTTGTTTTAATTTGATTCTCATTTATTTATTTGTTTATTAGTCTTTAAAATGAGCTCAAATTGTTTTAATTAGATTCCCATTTATTTATTTATTTACTAGTTATTTAAATTGGCTGTTATTGTTTTAATTTGATCACCAGTCATGTATTTATTTATTTAGTAGTCTTTCAAATTAACTTAAGTTGTTTTATTAAGTTCTTTTGTTTATTTATTTATTTATTTACTTGCTTGCTTACTTGCACACTTACAAGTCTTTTAAATTAGCTCCAATTGTTTTGATTCCCATTTATTTATTTATTTATTTATTTTTTAAGCTTAAGTTATTTTAATACAATTTATTTATTTATTTGTTTGTTTATTTGAATACATAGTTATTTAGTTACTCACTAGTCCTTCAAACTAGCTCCAGTTGTTTTTATTTAATTCTCATTTATTTGTTTGTTTACTAGTCTTTTAAATTAGCTCAAATGGTTTTAAATTAATTCTCTTTTTTTTCTGAATTGCTTACTTTAGTAGTCTTTTAAATTAGCTCCAATTGTTTGTTTGTCTGCAGTACTTTGAGTCTAGATCTAAATCTGACCTGCGACATGAGATCAGTTTGTCAATATTTAGTTCACAGAGCGAAGAAAAAACATCTTTCCATGTCCTGATGAGGACATTCATATGAAAGAAGTTACACTAGGGTTGTAATGTGACCAAATAACTCTTAATGTTCGCAAAGCCAAAAATAGTTTTTGCCGTCCTCAGCTCGTTAATAGGAGACGGTCTACAGTGGAGGTCACATCATTCCCTTTTCGAGGGAAGTCTAAGGTTTTGCCGTGAGATAACGTTAGTTTTTCCCTGACCTCCCTGATGTACTAACTATACTCCTTTATGCGCCTATTTTATCAGGAGTTTTTATTAGAATAGGGAGCTTTTTCTGCAGGGAAAAAAAACACTGAGCTAGTTCCCAAGGCCACAGAAAGATGAGTCTAGAGGAGGACGCATCTCACGCCAAGTCTCACACGGACGTCGCCCCTGGACGGAAGGCAGTCTTATCATAGATTTAAAAGAGCAGACGTTCGCTAACTTTACCACTACATCTGTTTATTGACAACAAACGTCACAGATCTGAAGGTGTACGGAAGAGATCCGGGCTGAGGACAACAGTATGAATTTCCACGCCAGAAGAGTCACGTTGCCCGCTATCACACCTCTCTGCCTGCCGAAAAGGGTACGAATGTTTAATATTTATGTTTTTTTTTTTCATAAACATTACTTTAATTGGTTACGGGAGAGATTTTAGAGGTGTTTGACAAGGTTGAACAATAACATTCTGTATTTTCTCAATGGAGTGGCTGCAAATTGCGGTTTACAGAGCAGGTTTTGTTTCTGTTCTGACTTTATTTTCACCCCCCTGGAGCTGTGAAGGGGGAAAAACAAAATAAAACAAAATCTTGGCTGGTTATCTGACTGTCTTTGTGTATAACTGGGTGAACACTTCCAGTGAAAAGTTTTGAAATATTTTAAAGATTTTTTGTTCTTCATTTTGTTCAAAAGTAAATGAATTTTTTTGTAATCTAAACAAACCTAATCTAATATATAATAAAATATATTATAACCTAATCTAATCTAATCTAAGATAATCTAATCTAATATATAAAATATATTATAATCTAATAAATCAAATCAAATCTAATTTAATATAATATAATATAATAAATGTGTGTATTTATTGAATATATTTTATTTATAACTGTTATATTTTATAATAATTATAAAATATAATATTATAAATTTAATTCATAATTCAATTTATAGTTAAATAGTGAAATAATATACATTTTATTTATAATTATTATATTTAATAATAATTTGTATGTAAAATAAATATTATTAATAATATTGTTGCCCATCATTTGTCATTTCTGTTATTATATATTATATTTTATTGTATATTTATTATTAAATATATTGTAATTGATGTGTAATTATATATATATATATATATGAAGAGTTTGGTTCCAAAACGCTATAAATCCATTTTGATTCATTTGAGTAAAAATGTGTTTTCTTTACCAAAAAAGTGGCAAGATGAAAACCACTATTTTCTGTTTTAAACTTTCACATAGCATCTTTTGGTTATAATAACATTAAAAATTCAAATCTAGATTTTGATTTTTCAAAGATTTATTATAAAAACGGATTTTTTTTTTTTTTTTCCGAAATGCAATAAATCCATTAGGGGTCTATGCTTACTTTTCTTTTTAGAGAAAGTATAAGTGATGGAAGAAGATGGCATAAGTGCAGTCAAATTCATAAACTCTTGTTGAGATTAATGTTTTAAATATACAATTTTGAACATAGAAATATTAAATGATTTTAATAACTAAAAAGAAGATAAAAATGAAATACTGCCAGTAGGTGGCGGTAAGTCACTGATTTAATTTCTGAATCATATCATTCATTTGATTCGTTCGAACGGCTGATTAATTCAGGAATAAAGCAAGTGACTCTTTTTATGAATGGGTAATTGATTCATTGACTCAGTAGAAAATGCACGTTCATTCGTAAACGAAACACCGCTGTGTTTGAATGGAGATGTGCAGGGGCTCATTTGTGACTTTGTTTCAAACTATTTTTGAAGATGAGATGAGCAAAATCAGGCAATAGTGTTATAGTCAGACAATGCGGGTCACTTAATATTAATTTATTGATTGTTTAACTGTTGTATTAAATCAATATCTCATTTACAAACTCCCTTAAAAATCATTAAAAGCTGTCACTCATTTTAGTTCATCGCAATCTCACAAAATTCTAATCAAGGAAACTCTCTACACTGCACAATGGATCTCTTATTTACACTCTCTCTACATGTTTATGAAAGGATTCGTCAGATAGGTCTGTGATACATTACTCAACGCTGAAAACTATGGATGCGGGGTGTATTCAAAGCGCTGCTTTTACTGTTTACAATGCGTGAAATGCTGCGCTGTGATTGGCTGAGCGGATGTATCGCATTTTGCAGAAAAGGGAGACTGGCGTTTGTCGCGTTTGGAAAAAAAAGGGAGAAAACATGACAGAATAACACGGCGGATATTGCATTTTGCGTAAAATTAAAAACTGCCTCATCAAAACCAACCAGATACAATATTGATTTTGGCAGGAACTCAATTTTGTAAAAAATGGCGTTTATCGCGTTTTGCAACCAAACTCTTCATATATATATATATATATATATATATATACCATTTACAATATAACATTTTTAGATAATTTTGCAATGTAAAATATTAATGTAGATATTATATAATTATAATTCTAATATATTCTAAAATATAATTTTATTTTATATATTAATAATAAAATAATATATTTTATTTATTTTATATATTGAAAATAAATTGTTGTAATCCATTGTTTATTATTTATTACATATATATATATATATATTTACATATAATGTATATAATTTGTTTATTATTTTATTATATATATATATATGTGTGTGTGTGTGTGTGTGTAATTTTGCAATATAAGTTTTTAGATAATGTTAGTTTAAAATACATATTTTTTTATTTCTATTTTTTGTTATTATATATTTTATTATTATACAATTATAATTATGTTATATAGTTATCATTATATTATATGATGTTATTTAACTATATTATAATTATATTATATAATTATTACATAGTATTATATAATTTATATATATATATATATATATATATATATATATATATATATATATATATATATATATATATATATTTATATATATATATATATAAACACTTTTATAACATTTCAACAATAATATTGTTTCAAAAAATGAATAAATACATTTTATATATTTTTTTTATTATTATTATTTTGTTATATATTTAATACAATTAAAATCATAAAGTTTGTTGAAGAATGTCCAGCTTTCATAAAGCCGAAAACTAGACAAAGAAGCAGCTCAAATATAAAAATATTTAATTGAATCATGTTTTGGTCGCTACCTAATTCCTATTTTTCTTTACTATTGTTATAAAATGTGAATAGTCAAATATAGTCATAATAAAGCAGGAGCAAACATGTGTGTCCAAACCTTTGACTGGTTGTGTATGTCTCCTGCTAATTCATTCACCTATTCACACATATTTTTTGATAGATTTTAAAGCACTGACGCTAATAAAAACAAGCAAATTTATATCCAGAACTATTAAGTTGCATTTATGTCAAAAGATTTCACCATCTATCATTGTGTCACTGTAGCAAAATTCCCCAGCAAATCACTTTTGGAAGCAGATCCCATTCATTGCAGATAATAGCTTGTTTTATATGAACACAACACATTTCTTTTTCACATGTGAACATAGAGCAGCATTCTAGCCTCTCTAAACACCTGTAAATGTCACTGGCAGGGAATTCCGATCTCCTCATCGCTGTTGTCATCACCGTATCCGTTGCCAAAAGACGTATTCTCAGCGCTCAGTCGAACAGCCTAATGCCCCACTGAAATCAGCTAAACAATGGCCTGACTGTAGTGTGCTGCCCAAAATACTGCAAATTTGACAGCTTGTGGAAAAACTTGTCTGGAAGCGCTCTTGGAAAAGCCACGGTGATAAATGACATTTGTGCGAGAGCTGAAGAAAGGTCAAGCACAATGCTGGAGGTTTGTTAACATGCTGTCAGCGGCTGTCTGAAAGTCTTCATATGCATGATTGTGGAAGGCAAAAGTTTGGTAGCTCACATGATACTTGCCAAGTGTGTAACTTGCAAGTGATTTCACTTGGTATTTGTATGTAAATGCACTTCTAGCACACATAAAAGGGTTTACATTTTAACTCCTTAAAATTTTAACCACCTTAAACAGTTTATGTTTAAGATGTTGTTCAAATGTTGATGTTGTACAATTCAGTGTCTATTAAAGGAACAGCTCAGCAAAAAATGAGCATTTGCTGGAAATGTACTCACCCTCAGACTATCCAAGATGTAGATAGGTTTGTTTCTTCATCAGAGCAGATTTGGAGAAATGTGATGCTCTGCATCACT
>CM070015.1:32190160-32302660 GCA_036247105.1 Cirrhinus mrigala
TATCTATCTATCTATCTATCTATCTATCTATCTATCTATCTATCTATCTATCTATCTATCTATCTATCTATCTATCTGTCTATCTGTCTATCTATCTATCTATCTATCTATCTATCTATCTGTCTGTCTATTTATCTATCTATCTATCTATCTATCATTTTATCATTCTATCTATCGTTCTATTGTTCTATCATTCTGTAATTCTATCTATCTATCAAAATTGGTTCCATCCATCCATTTATTTATTTATTTATTTATTTGTCTGTAAATTTGGCTCCAGTTGTTATTTATAGCTTTTTCATTTAAGGCGGTTTGTGCTAGATAAGTTAGGGAGATTAAAATCTGAAAAGTATTGTCGGTACAAAAAAATGCTATTAGATTTTTAGAAGTAAAAAAAAAAAAAAATATATATATATATATATATATATATATTTATTTATTTGTCAGTGCAAACTGCTGTCAATGTCAACACACCTTGTTGCATACAGCATATACTTCAGTGTTATTTTATCACTGAGAGATACTGTTATTTTTTTAATTAAATTTTGCTTACATTTTTTGGACTATGTTGTTAGCAATCAAAAAGTTTTGTCTGTACAAAAAATTATTTTGTAAGTAAAATATAAATATAAACTGAGATATCACTGAGGTACTGTAATTAAACTAAATGAAAATGTAAAATGTTGCTTAGGCTACAAGCTTTAATATTTTTTAATATTTTAACAAATATTTTTAATATTTTATTTTATTTAAGTTTATTAACGTAACAAACATTTTTTTTATGGTTTTAGTTAGTTAACAATAACAGCCTTGATGTACTATGAACAATTATTCATAAACTGTGCAAACGCAGTACCATTTTTGCTGAACTTCCCCTCACCAAATATTTTTAGTATTTTGAAGTCATTTTATATCTAATATTTCATGTGTGTATGGAGCACGACAGCATCGAAATCACATATATATTGCCTGTAAATCCATTAGAAATGGGAAAGATTAGTAAATGTGTGAACTGACTGATACGAATGAGATAAACCACCATATATGGATGATGGATGGAAGGCAGATGTGAAACTCAATGTTTCTGATTGCGCCGCAGCTGTGAAAGAGCAGTTCAAGGTTCATTCAGGCTGGTGAACTGGTCTTTATGTTCCCGTCCTTGAGCCAGTGAGTCTCATGCTGTCTTTAGTCATGTCACAATATTTATGAGTTGAGCGCACATGAATCACCTCACAATCACAATTACTAGTAGGAAACCCAGACGTCAATTAACCCCATAAAGCGTTTCACATTGAACACATTTCTAAGGCCTCCATAAATGATTAACATGACCAAAATTTTGCTTTTAAACTTGAAATAAAGAAGCATTTGTAAATGGTTTTGTGATGTAATCCTCCTGGTGTCCTATTCCACTTTTATGGGACAGGGACAGAATGCAAAGAAGTTCATGTTTTAGTCCACTTAAAGAAATAGTTCACACAAAAATGTAAATTTGCTTAAACTGTACTCGCCCTCAGGCCATCCAAGATGTAGATGAGTTTGTTTCTTCATCAGATTTGGAGAAATGTATAGTATCAAGTAATCAACACCACTCCAGTCAATAAGTTAACATCTTGAGAAGTAAAAAGCTGCACGTCTGTAAGAAACAAATCCATTATTAAAGCGTTTTTAAATTAAAATCATTGCTTCCAGCTAAAATATGAGTCCTCTATCCATAATAACGCTTCCTCCAGTGAAAAAGTCATCTTGTCTAAATCAGGAGAGAAATATGCACAAATTGAGCACTGTTTACAAACCAAAACAGGTCTAAACAAACATGCTGGTGGAATTTGATGTGAGATGAAGTGGAGGAAGTTTTATTATGGATTATAGACTATATTTTGGTCAGAAGCAACAAAAGCATCTTAATTATAGATTTGTTTCTTACAAACATGCAGCTTTTTGCTTCACAAGATGCTAATTGAATGAATGGAGAGATGTGGATTACTTGTGGATTATTGTCATGTTTTTATCAGCAATTTGGACTCTCATTCTGACGGCACCCATTTACTGCAGAGGATCCACTGGTGAGCAAGTGATGCAATGCTACATTTATCCAAATCTGTTCAGATGAAGAAACAAACTCATTTGCATTTTGGATGGTCTGACAGTTCTAGACAAACATGTTGGTGGAATTTGATGTGAGAGGAAGTGAAGGAAGTTTTATTATGAATTGTAGATGGGTATTTTGGCCAGAAGCATCGGTTTGAAGTTAAAAACATCTTAATAAAAGATTTGTTTCTTACAAACACACATCTCTTTGCTTTTCAAGACGTTAACTGATGAACTGGAGTGGTGTGGATTACTTGTGGATTGTGATGTTTTTATTAGCTGTTTGGACTCTCATTCTGACGGCACCCATTCACATTTGTCGAGCAAGTGATGCAATGCTACATTTCTCCAAATCTATTCTCATGAAGAAACACATATACATCTTGGATGGCCTGAGGATGAGTAAATTCTTAGCAGATGTCCATTTTTGGGTGAACTACTCCTTTAAATGGATCTCTTTTTAAACATCCAGCAGATTTATCCAGTGTATTGAAATATCACATTTCCTCTTGTAGTGCTTTGTACCAGCCACTCTTTAACTTTACCGTCCATTACTCATTTACCTTTAAGGACTGTTTATATTTACTCTGATAAGGGAGCTGTAAGAACCCTGCTTGTTTTATTACCTTGTGACTTCAGCAGGTTAGGTCTGGTAAATGCTTGTCAGGGAGATTTATAGAGTCGGTCCTCGCGAGGGGTTTTCCTCCTCCTCTCTGTCTTTTTTGTGTCTTGTAGGTCTCTCTTACTGATTAAACAGTGGATCGTTTACCTCATTTGGAGATGATGTCACTGCGGGAGGCTGTGATTGGCTGAAAGGCTTGCTAACCCCGGCCCTGCTGGGGAGCACTGACCTCCTTTTCCTCTCTGAAAGAGGACTGGCGTGTCCTCCCTACCAGTCTCTACCTACCACTCAACCCCCATCCGTCGCTCTTCCCATACCTTACAGGGTCATTCCTGCTTTGCAGATCCTTTTGAAGAAACTGAGATGCTTGTGTTGTAATTTAAGGAAGTATTTTGATAAAAGGGTATATTAGACTATGAATTATGACTGTTATATACACAGTGACGAGACAATGATCAGGATGACCTTTTGACATTTTAATATTATCGAGCTGTGTAAACACATCAGATCCATTAATAAGGCTTATTGATGCCTGTGCTGTTGTTTTCCCACCAGAATGATGTCACTTCCTGGAGGATGATGACATTTTGGAACTGGTTAGTTGAAATGATTTTACAAAAGACTGACAGAATGGAAAAAAAGGGACACAGGAAAAAAATATAAATTGATTATCAATTAAAACAATATTCCACTCCAAAAAAAGGTTTAATTTGGAAAAATGTTGGAAAGGAAAAAATGAATCACTGTTTTCTGTGTACCTACTGTTCTGTCATTATTTATTCACCCTCAGGTCAATCAAACCTCTGTGCTGTTATTTTTTCATGTAGATTTTTCCATGCAACGTTGATTGTGACTCCAAAAAAAGACAAAGAAGCACCTTTAAAGTGGCATAAAGATTCAATAAAAGTAGTTTGTGTGGCTTGTGCATTTTCCAAGTCTTTGGAAGTCATGTGACAAAAAGAAAAAATTATTATCTGAAAATCTTCTCCGCCGCTGCAAGTCACAAATCTCAAAGTCGTCTTTGTTGTGATACATGCAAGAATTCGGAAGTCACACTAAAATGCCAGCTACAGCAAATGTTTTTATCGTGGTGGAAAACAAACTATTTAAAATTTAAGGTTTTTAATAAATTAAATGAAACTGAAATAAAGTAAAATATAAATAGATTAACTTGAATGAATGAATGAATGAATGAATGAATGAATAAATAAAAAAATTAAAATTGGACTTTATTTTGTACCAAAATTACTACATGTAAAACTGAAAAACTGAAATAAATTAAATCTAAATAGAATTTTTAAATAAATCAATAACTAATAAAAATGATAATAATAAAATCATAAAAACTGCAAAATTACTAAAACCTGAACTGAAATTAAAATAAGTCTAAACATGAAAATTTAAGATAATTTGGAATAGTAAAAACTGAAAAACAGAAATAAAATAAAGCTAAACAGAAATATAAAAAATAAAATAAAAAATAAACTAATAAAAATTACAAAATCATAAAAATAGGAAAATTACTAAAACCTTAAATTAACTAAAATTAAATGAAATCTGAACATGAAAAATTAAGGTGTTTCAGAATAGTAATAACTACTAGCTTTTGGTAATTTAAATAAATCTAAAATAAAAATGGGAAAATGTTGAACTTAAATGAAATCTGAACTTGAACTGAAACAGCTACAGCAAATGTTGTTATCGTGAAGATTAAAATAAATAAATAAAAATTTAAATAATAATAAAAATTGCTACACGTAAAACTGAAAAACAGAAATAAATTAAAGCTAAATAGAAATGTTTTTTTTATCATAAAAATAGTGAAATGATTAAAACCTAAACTGAAATGAAATGAAATCTGAAAACACAGAAATTATTTGAAGCTAAATAGAAACAAAAACTAATAAAATGACAAAATTATAAAAATAGCAAGATTACTAAAACCTAAACTGAAATTAAATGAAATATGAACAGTCTCAAAATTTAAGATAACTTAGAATAGTTAAAAAATTGGGGAAAAAATCGGGAAAATTTTATACTTAAATTAAATTTGAACTTAAACTGAAACAGCTACAGCAAATGTTGTTATCATGATGTAAAACCATCTATTTAAAATAGTTTTTAATAAATAAAAATATAACTGAAATAGTGTAAAATATAAATACATTTTATATTGTACTTGTACTTTATTTTGTACCTAAATTACTACACATAAAACTGAAAAAAAGAGATCAGTTAAAGCTAAATAGAAATGTTTTTAAAAAATCAAAAACTAATAAAAATGACAAAATAATAAAAATAGCAAAATAATTAAAACCTAAACTAAAATGAAATGAAATCTGAACATATGAATATTTCAGATAACTTAGAATAGTAATTACTGAAAAACAGAAAAAAATTATGGCTAAATAAAAATAATAATAATAATAATAAATAAATAAATAAATGACTAATATATATATATATATATATATATATATATATATATATATATATATATATATATATATATATATATATTTTTTTTTTTTTTTTTTTTTTTTTTTTTTTTTTTTAAATCAAAAACTAAAAAAAAAACAAAATCTTAAAAATAGCAAAATTACTAAAACCTAAACAGAAATTAAATAAAATCAGAACAGAAATAATTCAGATAGTAATAACTAATTGAAATAAATCTAAAATAAAGTTGGGAAAAAACTGGAAAAATTTTAAACTTAAATGAAATTTGAACTTAGACTGCAGAAAGCATAGGCTGGAGTAAAATTACTAAAAATAAAATTGAAAAATAAAAATAAAGCTAAATAGCAATGTTAAAAACAATAACTAATCAACCTTACAAAAGGACATAACAAAATGACTAAAACTTAAATTAAAAATTAAAATTAAATGTAAAACTAAATTAAAGCCAGTTCAGAATATTAACAAATACTATAATGTGTATAAATAATATTAAAATAACGATCTCACTCTTAAAAATAAAAAAAAAACGTGCTTTAAAAGGTTCTTCACAGCCATAGAAGAACCACTTTTGGTTCCACACAGAACCATTCAGTTAAAGGTTCTTTAAAGATCCATCTCTTTCTTACCTTTTTGTTATCTGAAGAACCTTCTTTCACCACAAAGAACGGTGAGTGAAACAGAAAGGTTCTTCAAATGTTAAAGGTTCTTTATGGAACCATTTAGACAAAAAAAGATTCTTCTATGGCATCGTGAAGCACCTTTATTTTTAAGAGTATAAATATGAGGGAGAAATTCCTTCAACAGCATACAGGTTTGAAACAACACAGGGGTGAGTAAATAATGGCAATTTTTTTATTTTGTATGCACTGTGCCTTTAATATTATGATTAAACTAAACAAACAAATATGATTTTATGACATACATGGTGAGAACATGAAAATCTACTTCATAAGTGTCACTCACTTTCTCGCTCACTCCGAGCTGACCCATCGGGTCTCGCGTTTAACCAGCGGTTTTCTAATTGCTTGCTGGGATTTATGCGAAGGGCAGGGGCCTGTCAAGACTGTGTGAATAGGTAGGTGGGGCAAACCTTGTGACTTTTCCGCCTCCCTCCCCCTCCGGTGTGTGCGCGCGGGGGGCAGACGAGCGGGACTCACCCCCGCCGGATAAACGGTGGCAGGTGATTGGACAGAACCATGGTGACATGCAGCAGCGGAGGCTGCACTGAGCCGCTCTCTCTAATTACCTCATTTGAGCTCAGCTGCAGACGGAGAGAGAGAGGAAGCTCGCTGCTCCCCGCCAGATACTTGCGTTTATGTTTTACGTTCACTCAACTCTTGAGAAATGCTGTGCACTCAGCCCTACATAAGCTGCCGAGCTTGTCCCAAATCACAGCCCTGCCTGCCGCCCAGCACAGGGGTAAGTTGCTTTGAAACACCAATTTATGTCTGCTTTTCTTGTATGAGTGCGTGTGTGAAATCGATGCGATCTGTGCTCTGCCTCTCTGTGGAATCATTTGAGAGCGATTCGAGCTGATAAATGAAACTCTAAGGTTTCAGAGATGATATTGAGTTCTCCAGACTGTAGGTTTTCTGCATATAAGGTGTAGCAGGGAACTAAAGCGCTGATGAAAGGGAACATTCATGACTTCTGCAGCACAGGCTGTCTGCACTTTGAATGAACGTGTTGTTGCATACTGTATATAGGACATGAAGTCAAATGTAGTTCTCAGGGGATGCTAAAGGAGTGTCACTGTGTCTGATAAAATGGCAGTGATTAATAAACTTGCTTCTTCGTTTGCATGGAAAAATGTGGTTGTGTTCTGAATAGCATACTAGCTTTCTGCTCTTACTGTTGCTGCAGTATAATATGTGATTTTTTTTTTTGACCTACAAGTACTACATATGCTGAAATGTTCAGTATACAACAGAGCTTATTTGGGGTACTGTATCCCACAATGCAATGCGTTTGATTTAACCTTACGTTTTCAGTATGAATGAACCCTAAGTAATATCAGCATTATATTTTAAAACATCTTTTTCCTGCTAAAAAAAAATGAAAAGAAAAAAAAAAGGCCAAAAAAAGCAAATAAATAAAATTTAATTGTTTCAAATGTTTTTTTTATTTTATTTATTTTTTTTTTTTTATGGAATAAAAATTACAGTTGCGTTTAAATATAGTTCAAAAGTTTGGGGTCAGTAATTTTTTTTTTTTTTTTTTTTTTTTTAAGAAATTAATACTTTTATTCAGCAAGGATGCATTCAATTAATCAAAAGTGACAGTAAAGACATTTTAAAGACATTACAAGTGCTGTTCTATTGGAGTTTCTCTACTGTACATCAAAGAATCCTGAACAAAAATATATCATGGTTTCTTCAAAAATATTAAGCAGCATAACAGTTTTTCAGCATTAATAATCATAATCAGAAATATTTCTTGAGCAGCAAATCAGCATATTATAATGATTTGTGAAGGATCATGTGACACTGAAGACTGGAGTAATGATGCTGAAAATTCAGTTTTGCATCACAGGAATAAAGTACATTTTAAAATACACTACCTGTCAAAAGTTTTGATTTTAAGATTTTTGATTTTAAGAATTTTCTTCTGCTCACCAAGCCTGCATTTGTTTGATTCAAAATACAGCAAAGCATATTTTAAATTGTAATTTATTCCTTTGAACAAAGCAACATTTTCAGCATAATTACTCCAGTCTTCAGTGTCACGTGATCCTTCAGAAATCATTAGAATATGCTGATTTTCTGTTCAAGAAATATTTTATTATTATTATTATTATTATTATTTTTATCAATATTTAAAACAGTTGAGTACATTTTATTACATTATGGAAAGATCCAAAGATCAGCATTTATCTAAAATAAAAAGCTTTTGTAACATTAAACACTATACCAGTGAAAACTTGTTAGTATAATTTTTTTTTTTTCAAAAGGACATTTATAACGTTACAAAAGATTTCTGTTTCTGAACTGTCCATTCATCAAACCTGAAAAACATTCTACTCAGCTGTTTTCAGCATAATAATAATTATAATTAATGTTTTCTAAGCAGCGAATTAGATTATTAGAATGATTTCTGAAGGATCATTTGACTGGAGTAATCATGCTAAAAATTCAGCTTTGAAATCAAAGGAATAAATTATATCAAAGGAATTATCAAAGGAATAAACATTTTAAAATATTTTCAAATAGAAAAAAAATATTTAAATAGTAAAAATATTGTACTTTTATTGTACTGTACGTTTTGATCAAATAAATGCAGACTTGGAGAGCAGGAGAAACTTCAAAAACATTTTAAAAATCATCATTCCAGATTTGCTAGTATATACGTTACTGTTCAAAAGTTTCAGACAACTAATAAATAATGGGCCAGTTTTAATAAACATGCAAATTAGCGTGAGAGCGCAATTCCAAAACAGTGCCGATGTGCGTGGAAATTTCTGTGGGTGATTTACTAACAGTGTGCAAATTAAAGAAAACAGATGCAACATCTCATTTACATATCGACCAACGCAATATACCAAGCTCGGCGCAAATTAGCGTACTTGCAAATAAAGAATAAAGAAATAAAGAAGCCATATTATGTTGAAAAGAACCAGAGGCCAAAAAATGAAGGTTTGCTAGAAGTCTTGATAGACTTGATATTGCGTGACTCCTAGTTGAGGGTTTCAAGTCATCTTTTATTTCCTCAAGAAAATTAAAAATAACATGGCATTCCAAAAAAATTAATACATGTGGAAAAAAAATCCTCTTCCTTCTACCACATGCTCTCTGTTCTCTGTGGTTTCTTCTCCTAGCAACAATAACTGCAGCCATTTCAAGCGCAAAGTAGTTTAGGACATGCTATTTTAGGTGTTGAATAATGGCGCAAACATTAGTAAAACGCATTGCGTGATTCATTTGAATACTTTCCTCCCATTAATTTTGTGTCTGAAAGGGAAATCCTACTAATGCATATTCAGTAAGTTCAGGCGCAAAAATAACAGTGTCCACGCCTTTTCAGACGGTTTGCACTGGCGCAAGCTATTAGTAAAACTGGCCCTAATACTTTCATTCATCAAGAATAAATTAAATTTAAAATTGTTCATTTTTTGTCACAATATTACTGATTTTACTGTATTTCTAAACAAATAATGCAGCAATGGTAAGCTAAAGAAACATCTTTTTAAACAGATTTAGTAAATCTTATCAACCTCAAACTTTTGAATGTTATTTTATTAACGTATTCATATATATATATTATTTTTAAATAGTAGGTAAAAAGCAGTAAGCTAGTATTCAATTCTCTATGCAGCCTAAGCTTTCTGGTTTCATTTATTTCCTTCTGTGTTGCAGGTAATCAAAGTGTACAGTGAAGACAACACCAGCCGTGCAGTGGAGGTGCCCAGTGACATCACTGCCCGGGACATATGCCAGCTCTTCATCCTGAAGAACCACTGCATTGATGACCACAGCTGGACCCTGTTTGAGCAGATCCCACATCTGAGTATCGGTAAGCTTCTCAAGAAGCATCTCAACAAGATAAAAATGCAGCTAAAATAATGCAGCAAATGCATAAACTGAATATTTCTGGCCTATTGTCACTGAATGTAATGCAGGGTCATATGAAAAATGTCTATATATGTGATCCTGGACCACAAAACCAGTCGTAAAGGTTGATGTTTTGAAATTGAGATTTATACATCATTTGTTAGGATAGGAAAATACTAGGCCGAGATACAACTATATGAAAATCTGAGAATGCAAAAAATCAAAATACTGAGAAAATTTGACTTTAAAGTTGTCCATATTAAGTTCTTAGCAATGCATATTACTAATCAAAAATTAAGTTTTGATATATTGAAATTTACAAAATATCTTCATGCAACATGATCTTTTCTTAATATCCTAGTGATTTTTGGCCCATACAATGTATTTTTGGCTATTGCTACAAATATACCTGTGCCACTTAAGACTGGTTTTGTGGTATATATGTATGTATGTATGTATGTTTTTTTCATTTCAGTTTTAATTTGAGTAATTTTAGGTAATTTTATAATTTTCATGTAAGTTTACTTTTTTTACTTTTTTTTATAAGTCTTTAGGTTTTTCATGTAATATTTATATTTCAGCCTTTTTTTCAGTCAACAAAAATGATTTTTAATAGTTTTAGTTAACAGTATGAATCCTCCTTAAGTTTTCAATGAATCAGTTGATCCAGTACACAAGACCGGTCTGAATGATTCATTCATGAGTCAATTAGTTTCTTAGTTCCAGCTAGATCAGAACTGATTCAGATGGATTATTTAAACGCAGAGCCGGTTTCCGTCTGCTCACATTCACAGTGTTCCTTGTCCCCGGGTTAAAGACGCCGCTTGCATTATTTATCTTCTCGGTAACCTGTCTCATTGCAGGAGTTTCAGTGCTAGTGCAAACACTTGGCAGGATCTCCACGCAGAACAGGCCAAACTAGGATCTTGAAACATGTTAATCCATAATAAGTGAAACCAGGGAGTTGTTGGTGATTTTAAAATGTTGTATAAGTTAAAATATCAAAGTGATTTTCATGCATTTTCATGCACTTTTTATTGGGCCAATAACTTTTCTATATATATTCACTTTGTGCTTTGTTCAGTTTGAATGTGGGTTGTGGGATATTCCTATTTCAATATCTTTGATGGAAAATTATGTATACGGAAACAGAATCGCTGCTGCTTAATAATCAACAAAGAAATACTACCAACAATTCACAGAGAAAAAATAATGCTATGCATTGCTAAAATTGGTTCAGAGAGGATAATTTGCTCATCTGTTTATGCACACATTTGCTAAACAGGTTTTATTATTTTTTTGTAATGTTTATTGTGAACAGTGTTATTATCAACATTGATATGTTTTTCTTTCCATTACTTTAACTCATCAAAAATTAAAAATAAGCTTGCAATTTGATTTTTAAGTTGTTTTAATATAATTTAAGTTAAAATGACTTGCACAGTCAGTTTTATTATACTTAAAAAATTATGGCAGCAACTAAACTCAGATTTTTAAGTTCAAGTAGGTGATTTTTTATATTACTTAATTTGTTGTTTGACTAAATGACTGATTAAATCAAATGTAAGATATTCCTACTTTAAGATCTCTGACAAGAAATTATAAAAATTAATACTTGTTTTTTTTTTTTTTTTTTTTTTTTTTTTTTTAGCAAGGATGCTTTAAATTAATAAAAAGTGATGATAAAGACATTTATAATGTTACAAAAGATTTACATTTCAGATAAATGCTGTTCTTCTGAACTTTCTATTCATTAAAGAAACCTGAAAAAATTCTACTTAGCTGTTTTCAACGTAATAATAATAATAATAAATGTTTTTTTTTTGAGCAGCAAATCAGAATATTAGAATGATTTCTGAAGGATCACGTGACTGGAGTAATGATGCTAAAAATCAGCTTTGAAATCACAGGAATAAATTACATTTTAAAATATATTCAAATAGAAAACAGTTATTTTAAATAGTAAAAATATTTCAAAATATTACTGTTTTTGCTGTACTTTGGATCAAATAAATGATTGATCTTGGCTTGGTGAGCAGAAGAGACTTTTGACTGGTAATGTATAGGTAATGTATAGGTAATGTTTATTTATCCATATTGTAAACTTGGAAATTATTGTCTTTTAAGCCTTAACGCAAATATTTAAATACATTCTAAATATCATTAAATACATAAATATTGAGATATACTGAATGCCATCAAAAGGCTGAAAATTTTGATGTAATTTTTTCACCCAGCAAAAAAAGAACAGCATGGAGATGATATATACATATGCTATAGCTCAGTTGGTCAAAGCCAATGCAGCATTGCAGTGAAGATCTGATGGGAATGAATTAGTATGAGATAACAGTAGTCTACCTCTTCCAGATGGCTGCTTCTAAACAGATGCTTTCCATTCAGTCATTAAACATGCATTTAGGGTTGCAGAAGCTGTATAATATTTAATGATAAAGTGGAATAACAAGCTCTCCCACACATCACTCTCATTACTATTGAAGGTTGCTCATTATCAAGGCATAATTTTTCAAAGGAGTGTTAATAATTAATCTGCCAAGCCCACAGTGCAGTGGGATGGCAAAACTCAGAGCTGGAAACAAGGGCAGTAAAATCTCATATTATTAAGCTTATTGTTCGAACTCTAGATTCTGATTGGATAAGCCGTGTTTAAAGATAAACACACACCTGTAACTGCATGTTAGATATTAATACAGCAAGATGCTACAGTACATACAAACCATTAACAGTATATAATGTTGAAAATAGTTGTGCTGCTTCATATTTTTGTGGAAACTGATACTTTTTTTTTTTTTTTTTAGGTTCCCTGATGAATAGAAAGTTCAAAAGAGCAGCAATGATTTAAAATTTTAAATTCAAACGAATAGACTTATGCATTAGGACATTTTACTTTTTTGTAAATTGAATTATTCTATAACTGTGTCCGAAAGCCTAGTCAGCTGACTTGCTGCCTCGCTGCCTTATCAGGCAGTGACTTCGAAGGCTGCAAAGGCAACACTCGAAACAGTTTCGGACAGACTTCAGAGGCAGCAGAACGTGACGCCGTTGCTAGGTTACCTAACGGTTAAGTTGTAGATTTTGTGAAAAAAACGATCTTATACAGTTATATATAAATGCTTTAATAATACATAAAGACCTCAATGTCATTACCCACCGAAGTCGGAGAAGACGACTGAGAATGGCAGCTACTTTTTGCTTAAAAAAATAAAAGCACTGATGCAAGTAATATTGCAGAACGGGTCATTGTTATTAGTGGCTGTTTCGTTATTATTGGTAGTATATTGTAAATATTATTCTTATTCACTACTCATTTGAACCCTTTTAACATTTTATTAAATACTATTATTACAAGCAATATTATTTATTATGCTTTTTACACTATTATGATTCATAAAGTATATCATGGTCAAGATCTCATCTATTATATAAAGTAACAAGTCTAATTTCACCAGAACATCTTTATTTATATAGCCTATATGACGCACACCTCCGAAGGCAGCATTTTAGAGCTTTTGGACGCAGCCAATATATATATTTTTAATTTTCATATACTTTGAATATAATTGCATTTTTATTGAAATTACATTATTATTATTAATAACTCCCAATCATTTTTGAATTATTTTTTTTATTATTTATTTATTTTTTTAATTTAAAAAAAGGGAGAATTAAATAAAAATAAATAAATAAATAAATAAATAAGAATATATATTAAAAATGCTCAAAAAAGTTTGCTGCAAGAAAATGAGGACCATTCCGATTTTTTTTATTTTGTGGATTAAAATACTTTTATTGTATATTTATATTTATATTTATATTTATATTTATATTTATATTTATATTTATATTTATATTTATATTTATATGACAAACACTCAGTGCCCTAATGCATCAGGACATTTTACTTTATTGTAATTTTAATTATTTATTTATATATATATATATATATATATATATATATATATATATATATATATTATATATATATATATATATATATATATATATATATATATATGTATTGAATTTGAATATAATTGTATTTTTTTAATGAAATTACATTTTATGAAATGACATTATTATTATTAATAACTCCCAATCATTTTTGCTTTAGTATCACTTATGCTAATATAGTTTTTATTCATGTTTTGATTTAGTTTTTATTTTTATATTTTCAGATTTCATTTGAATGTTTTTCATTTAAACTTTTAGTAATTTTTGTCTGTTTTTAGTAAGTCCAGTTTTTAGCAATTTTTATTTTGTTTTAGTGTTGGTTCATTTAGTACATCAAAATATCGAATAGACTTTTGTAACATATCTTTTTGTAACATATACATGTCTTCAGTGTTTCTTTTGATCAATGTAATGCATCCTGTCTTTGTCTTCATAATCTTTTATTATAATCTAATAATTCACTGTTTATGTTACAAAGTCCCAACCTACTTTTTTCCTTGTTAAATATCCACTTTTAATCACATCACGTTAGTATAATAGGTTACACATTTCACTTTATGTTCTTTAATGCATATTATGTGCTTTAGTGCTCATGTATGGTTCATAAATTCATAAGCATGCACTAATCGAACTCTTGTTTGTGATTTCCAGAAAGAACCATAGAAGACCATGAGTCAGTTATGGAGGTTCAGTCAGGCTGGGGAATGGACTCACACTGTTGTCTGTACTTCAGGAAGAATTATGCCAAATACGAGTTCTTCAAGAAGCCTCTTGTAAGTGTGTAAGAGAATCAGGACACATGCCGCCCTGCTAATGTATAATTGATTTGCTGGGGTTTAGCCAAACATCCAGGGTTACCTATTCAAGGTCATTAAAGATTGAAACAGAGACACACAATCGGGCTCTTTAATTGTACTGGTTAAGAATTCAAGGTAATGCCTAAATAATCAAGCACAGATCACTAACTCCTGTGATTTTAAAGGTCACCGATACTAATACCAGATTTAACAAAGGTGCTTTGAGCAGTTTCTTTTATAGTACACGTAAAATACTCCAATACATGACAGATTTCATTGAAACAGGTTTTAAATAGGTGAAATTGCACGTCTCTATGACAGAAACAGACAGTAAACAGTAAAAATTATATGAAGTTTACTTCATTTTTGTGAAGATGTTGGAGATTGTGTTTATTTGTTGGTCGTTGCAGGACTTTTTCCCAGAGCACATGGTGTCTATATCCAGTGAAACCAATGGAATCATGAACCACTCACAACTTATACAGGTGAGCATCTTCATCTTATGCTATTAATATTATTTAAGGTACAAAAAGTTATTGTTTCTTCTGCTAGCTAGTTCGTTTGGACGCCATACAGGCACATAAAATGTGGATACATCATCACACATAAACAAGAAACAAAAGTTTTGTTGAAACATTCAGTTCACAGTCATATGTATTATAGAATCAGGACAGGTTATTAAAAAAATGTAAATGAATAGATAAATAAATTCCAAAAAGTTGTATTGTATTTTTTTAATGTATCATTTAGATACTACTATAGTTTTTATTCATATTTTGATTTAGTTTTTATTTTTGTATTTTGAGTTAATTTTAATTTTAGTTACATTTTAAGAAATTTGGTTTTTGTCATTTTTCTAATACATCTATGTAGTTTATATGAAATGTTTATTTCAGTTTTAGTTTTAGTTAATTTATTTTTATATTTTCAGTTTTCTTTTTATTTTTAGCTAAAGTTATAGTAGTTCTGTTGTCTGGTTTTGTCATTATTTATTTATTTTTTTTTTAAAAGTCCATGTAGTTTTTATTCAATTTTGTTTGTATTAAATAAAAATACTAACTTTTAATTTAGTACATCAAATTAAACTGATTAAAAATAAGAAATGTGGCCTTGGCAAAACTATAAAGGAAATAAAATATGTGTCTTAAATATTATATTTCAGCTGAAGTTTATTTTGTTTCAAGTAATGAATATGTTAACTATAATAAATGATTTTTATTTTATTTTATTTTATTTTATTTTATTTTATTTTATTTTATAAAATAAATAAAGGCATAGCTAAATAAATAAAGGCATAATGAAAAGTTTTTTATTTTATTTTATTTTATTGTATTGTATTTTATTATTAACTTGTTTATATGCATAAAGCATTTGAAAAGTAGCTAAATAAATCAAAGCATAGTGAAAAGATTTTTGTTTTGTTTTATTTTATTTTATTTTATTTTTACTTTGTGGTGAAATATGTTTTTGTGAGATTTACCTCTGCATCATTTTAATAATGTTCTCAAAAGTACTGTTTGTGTTTTCAGTGTAAAATCTAAAATTAAATAAAATTTTGATTTTAATTTTAATTTTTAAATTAACATGTCCTCTTTATTTAGTAAAAATAACTGGTCAAAACATCTTTAATTTGGTCAAAGCTTGAGATGGATAAAGCGTTCGAGTGTGTCGTATCTGTCGTTCCTCCTGCAGACCTTTCTCAGCTCCAGCTCTTGTCCTGAGATTCACGGGTTCCTCCACGCCAAAGAGCACGGCAGGAAATCATGGAAGAAGTTCTACTTTGTGTTAAGAAGATCAGGACTGTACTTCTCCAACAAGGGCACATCAAAGGTGGGTTGAGATGGGTCACGTTCTGCTCGCTAAAACTCTCCACCTCTGATCTCAGTGCCACAAAGTCTGCAGGGATTAGCTTTAATCGTTCACAATACCACTTGCTCTTACTATTAGAATCCCTTAAAGGTGAGCTGCACGTCTTGAGTTGCGAGATTATACAGAATATCACGGGTTCGTTCAGGTGCTGAGGTTCTGACTCTTATCTGATGCAGCCTCGTTACTAGATGAGATAGTCAGATCTAACAGTGCAGCTTTATGGGACTTAACTCAGTCAAACTGGTCGAGCCGGATTTTGTGTAACACTCCTGGTATGCCAAGAGCTGAACCCTTCAAAGTCACACAACAGGTGAGCTGTGTGCTCGCACACTACTGTGCCAACCTGCACTGCACTCGCTCTCTTGCTTTCCCTTTTTTTGTTGTATTTAACACAATAGAGCTTTTGTTCAGTACATAAGAGGAGCTCGCTCTGCACTTCGTGATATTAGGCTGTTTCTATGGGCACTTTTACAAAATAAACTCTCATAAAACCCTTTTCATACTCTCATTACTTTATTTAATGCGTCCACAAACACTAGACATACATGCATCAGAGGAGAATTGAATGTGATTTGTTTTTTTTCACCGCGTTTGAACATTTTTGGATAGAAAAGTGTAACACTTTTGTTTTTCTAAAGCGAGTTTCAAAGCTGGTGTTTTATGTATCTTAAATGCACACAATAATTTTCATTGCATCATTTTGTAAAATTTCAGTTATACTGATACATACTGATGTGGAAACAGCACCACATAAAAGTAATAATAACAATAATTTATGTTGAAATACTATAGACGATGCTTCAAGAAAACAAGGACCATTAAGATTTTTTTTGTTGTGTTTTATATAATAATTTATGTATATTTCTACTGTAAAATTAAACTAATAATATATAAAGTATATTTGATTTTTTTAAAAATAAAATGTTACTATTGATAATTATGTATCATAAATGCACACAATTAATTATTTTCTGTACAATTTAACAAAATGTACTTGCACATACTGATGTGGACACAGCACCACATGAAAATAAGAATAATAACAACAAGTTATACTAAAATACTGTAGAAAATGCTTCAAGAAAATAAGAAACATTAAGTTATTATTTTAAGTATTAAGTAAATTTTATGTAATTTTTATTTTTTTTAAATAAAATAATACATTTAAAATGAATAAAATAATAAAATGTAAAAATAATTAATAAAATAATACAATTTAAAAATAATACAATTTTAAAATATATGATTTAAAATACAATTAATATACAGTTTAAAAAATGTATTATAGTTATTATTATTTAAAATATGATGATGATGATGATTATTATTATTATTATTATTATTATTATTATTACTGTATTATTATATTATTGTTATTATTTATTATAGTATAGTTTAAAAAATATGGCTCAAAAAAGGAAAATTATTTTTTATTAAAATAATAACAAAAAATAATAACAGTAACAATAAGTTATATTGAAATACTATAGAAAATGCTTGAAGAAAATAAGAAGCATTGTGTTTTTTCTATTGTGTTTTCTATATTAATTTATGTACAGTATATTTTTATTGTAAAATTAAAATAATTATTATTTATAATAATAATATCATCTTCTTTTTCTTCTTATTCTTTAAAAAGGCTCTACATTTCAGAATTCTTTTCTTTTATATAAATTAAATTCTATATAATTGTATTTTTTAAATAAAATGTTACTATTAATAATTATGCATCAAAAATGCACACAATTAATTGTTTTCTGTACAATTTGCCAAAATAGCAGCTTGAATGAAAATGATATTTAATAAAAATTTGCAGAAGTGATATTTGATATTCTTTCAAGCATTTCAATGACACTGTCACATTAACTTAAAAATAATTAATAGAAACAAATTTGTTGGTCATGCTGAAAATGACACCATGACAGTGAAGCATAATTTATTATTACATAATTTATCTTAAAATCATATTGCATTTCATTTAATGATCTATTTCTTTGTATATATTATTTTCTTAATATATTATGTAAAATTAAATATAATTTACATCTATGTAATTTATTTTTTCACACGCAGTTGTTTAGGTTTTCAGTTGTACTATGTGTAGTTGTAATAACATTTTTTACTTTTTTTATGCAAAAAGCATTTGAAAAGTACTGTAGCTAAATAAATAAAGGCGTAGTGAAAAGTTTCCAAGATATTGAAACGATCAGATGCGATCATACTGAAGAAACGATCAGATTCGATCAGACCTGATTCTGCTCTGTATTTTCTGCTGGTTTTAGCCGTTATATTTTTTGTGTCAAAGGTGAAAAAGTTGTGCCAGTTTGTGAGTCCACACCTTAGTAGTCTGTCTCTGTCAGTTTGGGAATGAGACAGGTGAGGCTTATAAAGGTGAGACAAAGCCTGGCTTTGTGTTTTTTTTTTTCTTGCTTTACTTACTCTGTCTCTCTCTCTTTGTCTCTTTCCTTTTTCTTTTGGCTCGCCTCACTAGCGGTGTTGCTGAGATAAAGCTCCTGCCGTTGCAACACGTTTCCATGCTATCTCTCGCCATGGATATGCATATTACAGCCTCAGTGTAACTGAAGACAGCAGCTTTAGTCTCTCTTTGAGCTTGCAGCATTGATTTAAATCCTAGGAAAGACTTCAAACATGTAAAATAACAAATACTTTGAGTTTTAAAGTTTTCAAATCCACTTTAGATACTTTTGTATGTTTGATAACCAATTTCAAAGCACGTTAGAGTGTAAATGAGCAGCAGCAGCATAGCAGTTGAGACAAAGTGAATTGAATTTCAACAAACCGCTGCAGGAAACACTACCCGACTGTTTGGTTTTTTTGATTCCCAAATCCTTCTCATGTGCACAGGTCAAGTCTTTTGTCTCTAGGAGTCTGTGAACAGTCACACATTCCCTTTTATATATTACATTACAGATTCCATGCGTGTCTCTCGTGTCCTGACAGTCTGTCAGATGCCGTTCATATCTCACGTGTTTGGATTTATTCCTTGCTCACCGCTGGAACTTCACGCTGTGACGGAATGCAAGCGCAAGCGCCTCTCATATACGCTCACATGTTTGACTGTTATGAAAATTCAGATTTGCATCACAGGAATACATTACATTTTAAAATATATTCAAATAGAAAACAGTTATTTTAAATTGTAAAAATATTTCAGAATTTTACTCTTTTTATTGTATTTTTAAATCAAATAAATGCAGCCTTGGAGAGCATAAAAGACTAAAGAGACAAAAACATAATAATAATAATAATAATAATAAATAATTATTTCAAACTTTTGGTAGTATATACATTACTGTTCAAAAGTTTCAGATAACTTTTTTTTTTTAAGAAATTAAATTTTATTAATTAAGGACAAACTAAATTAATCAAAAGAGTCAGTAAAAACACTTACAATGTTACAAAAGATTTCTATTTCAAATAAATGCTGTTCTTTTCTATTCATCAGAGAATCCTGTATCACACAGTATTACTGGTTTTATTGTATTTTTTGATCAAACAAATGCAGTCTTAAAGCATTAAAGACTTTTTTTCAAAAATGTGTAAAAAATCATAAGTATTCATACTTCAGGTAGTACCTCTAGATGCGTATTCTCAGTGGCCACATCTGTATACATTACTGTTCAAAAGTTTCAGATAATGTTTTTTAAAATAATAAATTAATACTTGAATACTTTTTTTCATCAAAGGCAAATTAAATTAATCAAAAGTGACAGTAAAAACACTTATACTGTTACAAAAGATTTCTATTTCAAATAAATGCTGTTCTTTTCTATTCATCAAAGAATCCTGAAAAAAAGTATCAAGGTTTCCACAAAATATGAAGGAGCAAAAACAGTTTTCAAAATTAATTATAAGAAATATTTCTTGAGCAGCAAATCAGCATATTAGAATGATTTCTGAAGGATCATGTGACACTGAAGACTGGAGTAATGCTGAAAATTCAGCATTGATCACAGGAATAAATGACATTTTAAAACATATTAAAATAGAAAAAAAAGTTATTTTAAATTGTAATAATATTTCACAGTATTACTGTTTTTATTGTATTTTTTTGATCTAATAAATGCAGTCTTGGAGAGCATTAAAGACTTTTTTTTTTTCCAAAATGTTTAAAAAATCATAATTATTCCAAACTTCTAGTAGT
Organism: Cirrhinus mrigala; assembly: GCA_036247105.1. Lineage (NCBI taxonomy): Eukaryota > Metazoa > Chordata > Actinopteri > Cypriniformes > Cyprinidae > Cirrhinus > Cirrhinus mrigala. Next base: position 32,210,681 of record CM070015.1, read on the forward strand.
ATTGATAATACCTCTAGATGCGTATTCTCAATGGCCACATCTGTATACATTACTTTTCAAATGTTTCAGATAAAAAAATTTTTTTTAAAGAAATGAGTGCTTTTATTCATCAAGGACAAATTAGATTAATCAAGTGACAGTAAAAACACTTATAATGTTACACAAGATTTCTATTTCAAATGAATGTTGTTCTTTTCTATTCATCAAAGAATCCTGAAAAAAGTATCAAGGTTTCCACAAAAAGATGAAGCAGCAAAAACCGTTTTCAAGATTAATTATAGGAAATATTTATTGAGCAAATGGGCATATTAATATGATTTCTGAAGGATCATGTGACACTGAAAGCTGGAGTAATGATGCTAAAAATTCAGCTTTGATCACAGAAATAAATTACATTTTAAAATGTATTCAAATAGAAAGCAGTTGTTCTAAACTGCAATAATATTTTGTAATATTACAGTTTTTACTGTAATTTTGACCAAATAATTGCAGCCTCTGTGAACATAACAGACTTTTTTTCAGTCTTTCCACTCTAATTTCTATAAACATTAAAAGTAAATATTTGTATATTACAGATTTTTGGAAAACTGATCATGAACTGGATGACAGAAAAGAAAACTTTTTTTTCTTTTGTAGATAGATTCCCTGTCATTTTAATGGTTCATTTTGAAAAAAAAAAATAGCATTGAAGGTATGTATGATGTACATATAATTTACTCACCCCGTCGTCATCCAAGATGTTCATGTCTTTCTTTTTTCAGTCGTAAAGAGATTGTTTCTTGAGGAAACAAGAATTATCTCCATATAGTGGACTTTTTAATGTCCAAAATGCAGTTTAAATGCTGCTTCAAATGGCTCTAAATGATCCCAGCCGAGGATGAAGGGTCTTAACTAGCGAAATTGGATTTTTTTTTTTTGAAAAAAATTGACAATTTGCATACTTTTTAACCTAAAATACTCGTCTCCTCTCCGTGATGCGCATGCATAGTCTGTGTAATCCAGGTCAATACAGTTAAGGTATGTTTTAGGGTATGTCAAAAAACTCCTATCTCGTTTTATTCTTCAACTTCAAAGTCGCTGTTTTACCTTTTTTTGTAAAGGGCATTTGATCTTCTTTGCATGTTCACTTTGTAAACACTGGGTCGGTACTTCTGCAGCGACGTAGGATGATTTTGAAGTTGGGGAAGAAAATGAGATGGGAGTTTTTCAACATACCCTAACTGTATTGACCTGGAGTTCACACAGACTTAGACAAGACAAGCGTTTGAGGTTAAAAAGTATATAAATTGTCAATTTGATTCAAAAATGACCAATCGTTTTGCTAGATAAGACTCTTATTCCTCGGCTGGGATCATTTAGAGCCATTTAAAGCTGCATTTAAACTGCATTTTGGAAGTTTAAACTTGGGGGCACCATTGAAGTCCACTATATGGAGATAATTCCTGAAATGTTCTCCTTAAGAAACATAATTTTCTTATTGACTGAAGAAAGAAAGACATGAAGATCTTGGATGACAATGGGGTGAGTAAATTATCTGTAAATTTTCGCTCTGGAAGTGAACTTCTTCTTTATTGCTGTATTCTTTTTTTTATTCTCTCTTTTCTGAAGGAACCCAGACATCTGCAGTTCATTGCCGAGTTCAGCGACAGCGACGTCTACACGTTATTAGCTGCCAAAAAAGTTTACGGCGCCCCGACAGACTATGGCTTTTGTGTGAAGGTAATTCAATGCAAAGACATTCAGCCACTTTCAATCCTCAAGTCTGTTGGCTTTTGCACATGCTTTATAATAAATCTCAATGCAATATTGAATTATACACACCTGCAACATGAGGTCAGTGTTACCAGTATTTTTATGATATAATTATGTCTCAGATGTATTGTTTATTGTGGGTTCTATAAAACTGCTATCTAACAGTCTGTCTGGCTCCTTATCTGGTGTGAACTTTGTAATGTTTCTTTTGTGTTAAAACATTGATTTCTGCTCTGACTTTTGACTGTGGGAATAGACATAAAAATGCACTATCCAGAATTCATGAATGAAAACATTTTTTAATATGATTTTGATGTACATTTTCCATGGTAATGCAATGTCTGATTTTAAAATGCCTTTCAAAGGATGAATTTTGGGATTTCAAGTTTTGAACTGATATAATTTCTTATGATTTTTAAAACGTGATAGGGAAAAAGGCAACGAAGAAAGTCTTTTGTGACAAAGGTCAGAACTCATGTTATGATGTAGATTTTTTAAGTTGCACTCTTGACATATATTAATCTATTACTTTTTCTACATAATTTGTACCACAGAAATATGGTAAAATATCTATTTAGGAGTCTTAGACCTTTCCAACGATGCATAGTTTAGATTAGATTAGGATTAGGATTTATTTGTAATATGGTGAAGTAAACTTAGGCGTCCCACAGAGTGGACGGTGACAGTTAAAGGGTTAAAGGATGATAGCTATTTCACAATAATGACTGTGCATAATGCTTATCATATAAATACATGGCATGAAATATTGATTGCAAGTTTGTTTTTTAAGAAAGAGACTCATGAGAGCTTATAATTATAAACTTTAGCATCATAAAACTTATTAGACAGGACAAGGACAAAGCAATTTTAAACATGCACATAAGAAAATGAAAATAAGAGACACATTATATAAAAGGGAAAAAAAAGAGTGAAGTAAAAAGTGCAAATATTAGATCACAGAATGTCAGCATTGACAGAGATCTGGGTAGTAAATTTTTAAGTAAATGAAAGATGAAAGATCTTCTTGTAAAGGAAAACTGAGCTCTAAAGTGTAGATGTCTTCTCATATCCAGGCAAGCAAGTCGAACTCTGCACGTGACCTGAAACTGCTCTGTGCGGATGATGAGCAAACCAGGACGTGTTGGGTTACAGCCATGCGCCTTTTCAAGGTGAGAACTGCCTCTCTGCCTCTCTCTCCCTCTGTCTTTCTTTGTAAGGTTTGTCCCCATCATATCTCTCAGTGATGGTGGTCCTGAACTCAATCTGAGGTTCTGTGTTAAAATGCACTCCTGACACAAAAAGTTGCAACAAAAAAGCAGCCAGAAGTCATTCATTTTCAATTAGATTTGACCATTTCTGCCGACATTAGTGGCAAAGTGATATACTGTAGTTATTTCTGTTCATATAATGTACATGCATTGCTGAGATTTATATATATATATATATATATATATTACATTGCAATGGACTGCTTAAAACCACACACCCATACACAAATGGAATAATTGAGTTCAGTCCTTGTGAAGCAGTTTATGCCTGGCTCATTGTACGAAATTGGTGCATGGAAAAATTTGAAAATAAAATAAGTTTAATCAATATTTTTTAAATATCCATGAAATGACAACACCTTAAAATAACAAGAAATTGTGTTGTGCCATCTCAGGCTATGTAATTTATTATTTTATGACTATTTTTCTACCTCTTGTTTTGGTATTTTTGTCAACCCTGTTACCGACACAAGCGTTACTAGATACTGTAGTTTAACTAGAACTCATATGCCACTGAATGATATAGGCAATAGCTCACTAATATACCAAGGGTGACCTTTAAAATGTTTGAATTTTACACAGACAATCTTTAAAAACAGGGTCAAACCTAATCAATGTCATCCCTGGTACCCATATGTCAAAACCCGTTACTCTAAAAAGCTCAAAAGTTCACAAAAGCACTTTGAAAGGATTTTACTTGTAGATTATATTAAATAATAACTAATTAAATAATTTAAACAATGAAATAATTGTTTAAATTTACATTTTAAAAATGGTAACAGGATTGACATTGCATGATTGCCCCCCTCAGTCAAGACTCATAAATCATCACAAATAGAACATTACAGAGGAGTGAGAGAAACATGTTTGTGTTTTTAAGTGTTGGAATTCCTGTTTGAGAGATGATGTAGCCTCCTAGAAGTGTTGTTACTTTAATGTACATTATTTTACATGGGTTTTTTGATGAGGGTAACAGGGCTGACATGAACTCAGGGGACACCAATAAAATTATTTATATTTTATAGAAAAAATGCATACTTATGCCAAAAAAATTGCTTAACAATGAGACTATATTTAGAACAATATGCAAATCTGATTTTTTTATAGCATTTTTCCTTCATTTTGCAAATTAAAAGTCCTACTGAAAAAGAAAAATCATAGTGAGGGACAGGCCAAAAACCTTACCTTTACTAGCATAAATGCTATTTAAATGATTTAAAATAACATTTAGTTGACTTTTCTATGTAATGCTGATGAAAACATACGTAGTATTGTTATGTTATTAAATTGCACATTTATTTGTTGTTATATTAAATCTATGTTTGATTATTTCTTAGGGATGCAAAAGGCACTGCTTTCATGGAATGACCCACCCTTTTTTTTTTTTTTTTTTCTTTTGCATCCAGCTCTGTTTTTAACTTGGGGTGTTTATATTTAGAATATAGGTATACCACTGTTCAAAAGTTTGGGGTTGGTAAATCTCTTTTGCATACCAAGATCAAAAATACAATAAAATGGTAAAATCGTTAAATGTTATTACAACTTAAATTAACTGTTTTCTATGTGAAATATTTTGAAATGTAATTCATTCTAGTAATCAAAGCTGAATTTTCAGCATCATTACTCCAGTATTGAGTGTCACATGATCCTTCAGAAATCATTTTAATATGCTGGTTTACTCAAGAAACATTTTTTATTATTATCATTGTTAAAAACAGCTGTGCAGATACATGTTTTTGTGGAAACTGATACATTTTTTCAGGGTTCTTTGATTAATAGAAAGTTCAAAAGTTCAGAATTTATTTGAAATTTAAATCTTTGTCTTTACTGTCGCTTTTGATAAATGCAATGCATCCTTGATGAATAAAAGTATTAATTTCTTTTAAAAAATGGTTACGTTTTTGCTTTAAGTGAGTAAGTGATCTCAGTGAGTAGCTTTTTAACTTGGGAGTTTAGTTAACTACAGAGTCATTTGTATCTAGGAAGCTGTCGTTTCAATGTAGCTTCTCCAACACAGACATTCTAAATCAGAAACTTTTGAGGTTCCATTTCAGTTAGGGTGCTCCCTCAGAAGGCAGCTGCCTATGTAGGCTGTGGAACAGGGCTGTAATATGTTTGTTTGTTTGTTTGTTCATAGTACGGCATGCAGCTTTACCAGAACTTCGTCCAGCCCTATCAGAAGCAGAAGAGTTCTCCAATGGTGAGCCACAGACTCTAGTCCATAATCTATCATGTATGTTTAGCGCAGCAGAATCTTTAAACCACCGAGAGGCTCCACGATAACCATAAACACACGTTTCAGTCGTACAGTGGAAACCAGCACTGAAATACTGTCATTTTTCCTCTGCACATCCTTGGCAGGTTTCTTTTTTCAATTAAACTTTGTGTTTCTCTTGTTTCTTTGGTCTTGAGGAAACTGAAGTCATTTCTAAACTCAATATCCTGCTGCATCATGAATGAGTGAATTGGGTTTTAGTTTGATGTCTGTAAGTGATATTCAGACTTCTGAATCAGTGTCTGACACTTGAGATGAAGGCTGCAACACTATCGTCTTAGACACTATAGGGTCAGTGGGGTCAATTGTATCGCCAGCCAACTCAAGAAACCAAAATGTCTGCGTGCTTATAGAGTGATGTTTGACAGATGGTGATTAAATGGTTTGCAGATGACTTGAAAAATGGTGAGCTGTTTTGAAAAATGAAGTCGAGGTCACAAGAAAACTGCTTTTGTTTTTTCAAGATTGCTAGAAAATTATGCTGTGATCATGAGAAATAGAAGATAGAAGAAAATAATAATGCATGGTCTTTTATGGCCTCCATATATTTCATCATAAAAAACAAAATTACATCTATTTTTAGGACGTGTTTATTTATTTATTGTGAAAATATTTTTATGAGGCATACAGTACGCTTAATGAAATAAAAAAAATAGGTATTTATATAATCTTACTAAATTTTAATAATTAAATTAATCTTTAAAATTCTTACTCCTGTAATACATCTGTTTTTTTACTAGATTTAAAAAAATATATTTAATTAAAATTTTATTCAATTTTTCTACTAGATTATCTTTACTGTACTGACACACACACACACATACATATATATACTACAATAAATACTATAATATATATATAAATAAATACTTAAATACTTTATAGTATAAATAATATATCTTTATTGCAATTCAGTTATGAGAAGGAGAGTTTTTTTGCCAATACTGTAATTAAAATTTACATTATTTTTGAAGACAATTTTGCAAAATTTGTCATATGCACTCAAAAAAATAATTATTCTATATTCACTATCATCCAGTTGATTAAAACCTTGGTTGTCAAAACATTTTAAAAATAATAATAATAATAATAAAATAAAAATTTTCACAATAAATAATCTTACAGTGCAACAGCAAAATTACATCTATGTTTAGAACATTTATTTATTTATTTATTTATTGTTAAAATATTTGAATTAGACATATGCTTAAATAAAAAAAATAAGCATTTAATTATCTTTTTAATATAAATTTTAATAATTAAATTAATGTGTAATAGATCTGTATTTTTACTAGATTTAAAACATATATAATTCAAATTTTATTAGATTTTTTATAGTTGATTAAAACCTCATTTATCAAAACATTAAAAAATAAAAATAAAAAACTACATAAAATATGTGACCCTGGACCACAAAACCAGTCGTAAGGGTCAGTTTTTTGAAATTGAGATTTATGCGTCACATTAAAGCTGAATAAATAAGCTTTTGATTGATTAAAGTTTAAAGTTGTCCAAATGAATTTCTTAGCAATGCATATTACTAATCAAAAATTAGGTTTTGATATATTTACAGTAGGAAATTTACAAAATGTCTTAATGGAACATGATCTTTACTTAAAATCCTAATGATTTTTGGCCTAAAAGAAAAACGTATAATTTTGACCCATACAATGTATTTTTGGCTATTGTGACAAATATACCCGTGCTACTTAAGACTGGTTTTGTGGTCCAGGGTCACATATGCTAAATATATTTTCTTATTTTGTTTGATTTTGCGACTAAGCATGACACGGACATGTTCTTGACAGGTTTTATGAGTTTCAGCTCTCTGTGTCTGGATTTGCTTTCTTTCACTTTGTTCGTCAAACACAAAGAAGCAGTTGATGCAGAATGAGGTGAAGCTGTTGTGTCTTTGTGGAATTATTCTGTCATCCAGTGTCATAAACCCTCACTGCTCGAGTATTAGTGGGTTTGTATGTACAATAACACATGGCTGAGATTAAGGGCCTTTCAGATGCAATAATCGCTGCTTCTTTCGCTATAGGGATCACTGTGCGAAGGAAATGCTTCTTTTCTTTGATAAGTGAGTGTGCTCTTGAAAACCAGCACAGCTGTAAGCCCTTCACAACTCAGCATCCTTAAGAGGCATCTGAACAAAGTAACCAGTGTTCATGTAGAAGAATAACAAAATCCCTCTCCAGTAAAGACCAGAGAGAATGAGCAAATCAAATACATGGATGAATTCATAAATGAGTTCAAATGACTATTTGTAGATTCGTAGTGGATTTAATAACACTATGATCTTCTGTAGAGCTGCTTTACAGCTGAAATTTAATTTGTTTAATAATTTATGCATTTTACATTAACATGAAACTGCATGAACCTGTACCACAGAGTCTGAGTTATGATAGTTAACTAAAACTAAAACTTAGCTAAAATTAAGTATTAGTATTATTACTTTAAGTATTGAATCTCTAACTAGCTGTCGTCTTACTTTTTGACCAAATGTACACTACCAGTCAAACGTTTTTGAACAGTAAGAAGTTTTTTTTTTAAAGAAGTCTCTTCTGCTCAACAAGCTTGCATTTATTTTATCCAAAGTACAGTAAAAACAGTAAAAATTTGAAATATTTTTACTATTTGAAATAACTGTTTTCAATTTGAATATATTTTAAAATGTATTTTATTTCTGTAATTTTAAAGCTGAATTTTTAGCATCATTACTCCAGTCACATGATCCTTCAGAAATCATTCTAATATTCTGATTTGGTGAAAATGTATAATTATTATTATTATTATTATTGTTATTATTATTATTATTATTATTATGTGTTATTATTATTTATGTTGAAAACAGCTGAGTAGATTTTTTTTTAGGTTTAATAGAATTTTTAGTTTCTTTTGATGAAAGTTCAGAAGAGCAGCATTTATCTGAAATAGAAATCATTTGTAACATAATAAATGTTTATCACTTTTGATCAATTTAAAGCATCCTTGCTAAACGAAAGTCTTAATTTCTATAATTTCTGACTCCACGCTTTTGAATGGCATAGTGTATAATGTTACAAAAGCTTTTCATTCCAAAAAAATGTAGCCTTCTCAACTGTTTTTTAATACTGATATCAATATTAAATGATTTCTAATAGATCATGTGACACTGAAGACTGGAGTAATGATACTGAAAATTTAGCTTTGATCAGAGGAATAAATTATATTTTAAAATGTATTCAAATAGAAAATAGCTTTTTTTAAATACCAAAAATATTTCAAAATTGTACTGTTTTTGCTGTATCAAATACATGGATCAAATAAATGCAGGCTTGGTGAGCAGAAGAGAATGATTTAAAAAAATCTTACTGTTCAAAAACTTTTGACTGGTCATTTATATCAGAATCCGCACCAAATTGCATATTTTTGCTCAGTTTGTTATGTATGAGCCATAAAATTAATATATATGTAGCCTAATGTATCAAATATGATACTGAATTTGGAAATTCACATTTTTGTGGGGTGAAGTGCGATCTGGTGATGTTTTCTGTAAGATTTACTATTGCATTTATTTGTGTGTTTTCAGAGGAGCATCTCGGAGAACTCACTGGTGGCAATGGACTTCTCAGGACACAAGAGTCGGGTGATCGAGAACCCGTCCGAGGCGCTATCAGTGGCTGTGGAGGAAGGCTTGTCGTGGAGGGTAACATACTCACAAATAACACACTACATACTAGATTATAAACATTATGTGCAGATATTTTAATAGCGTCTGTGCATTAAACCTCATTTTTTTCCAAACCTGTATAAGTTTCTTTCTGCTGTTGAACACAAAAGAAGATATTTTGAAGAATGTTGGTATCCAAACAGCTGACGGTAGCCATTGACTTGCATAGTATTTATACAAAATACCATGAAAGTCAATAGCTACCGACAAGTGTTTGGTTACCAACACTCTTCTTTTGTGTTTAACAGAAGAAAGAAACTCATACAGGTTTGGAACAAACTGAGGGTGAGTAAAGGATGACTATTTTCATTTTTGGGTGAACTGTCCCTTTAAGGAACCAAAACTGCATTAGACTTGTTTATATTAATTGTTCACTCTTGCGTTGTGAACAATTAACTGCAATTCTTGCATTTGTTGTACTTTTCAGCATGTTTTTTTATTTGGATGTACTGAAAATATTATTAAAAATATTATATATGTGTGTGTTCTTTTCTTCTGTAGAGGAAAAGCTGCCACAGGCTGAGCTCTCATGGTAGTCCTTCCACCTCTCAGAGCTCAATGTCCAGCATAGGTCAGCACACAAACACACGTCAACAAAATATAGTTAAAACTTGATGGACCTTCCTCTATTTGACATAACGTTGTCATTCTCTTCTCTAGCTATCCATGTGGCTCAGCCGTGGTTTCACAGCAAACTGTCCCGGGACGAGGCTCAGAAACTAATCACTCAGCAGGGCCTAATCGATGGGTATGTTCATTAAATTATGATATGAGCCTTTTAACTTCTCTTAACTTTGGTGTTGTGATGAAACTAAAACAATTTTTGAAGTGCTTGATTGTAATTGATAAAGATGCACTGAATTGAAGCTTCTTCATTTCTAAATCTAAATTGAGTCATTTCTTTCTCTCTGCTCAGAGTGTTTCTGGTAAGGGACAGTCAAAGTAACCCAAGGACATTTGTTCTGTCACTGTGCCATACGCAGAAAATCAAACACTTTCAGATCGTACCGGTAAGTCCGAACCAACACAAATGAACTGTATCCATTTTCCATGGGTAGGGTACAAATGTGATTTTTTTTAACAAATTCATGACAATTTATTATTATTATTATTATTATTATTATTATTATTATTACTACCACCATTAAAATTATTATTTAAATGGAACAAATAAAGTTATTTATAAATAAAAAAAATAAATTGTTATTTAATTGAAGAAATTAAATAAAGAAAATGTATTAGAGTAAAATTATTCATTAAACTAAACTATGATTAATTTAAATTAAGAGTATATTATAATATTATATATTATATTAAATGTATATTTTATTCAGAATAAAATGTGTTGCAAGTAACAGCTTTGCTAGTTTAGACTAAATGAAGCTGTTTGTCACTCAGTAGGAACAAACTAGGTTATAATGAAATGTTGGTTTTTGTTATTTTTTTAACAAATTTATGGCAGAATAATTCACAGAATAATGATAATAATCATCAGAATTATTATTATCATTATTACATTTTTATTTGATTATAAAAATGATTTAATGTTTATTACATTAAAAAATTGAGGCCTTGAGACGAAGAACCATACAAGTCCATATTTTCAAATTTTGAGTAATAAGATTTTTTTCATTTGGATTGTGAACATTATATTATATATTTTTATTTTACTTGAAAATAGACAACAAAAGCTTCTCAATTCTAAGGAGATAACATTTTTCAGTGTCAGTATTAAAAATCAAAAGTTATTGTTTATATTTCTGAAATGTGGAAGAACGGTATATGTCCAGTTAGTGTGGAATAACAGTATAACTCCAGTTCATCATATCACTTTAAAGATCTGATTCCTTTATCTTAGTTTTAATACAGTAACAGAAACTTCTGGTTAATATTAAGCATTTCTTTCAAGTTTATTATTATTATTATTATTATTATTTAAAAACAGAAAATACAGTATGAACAATGTAACTTCAAACTGTTCTCGCGCTCCGCCATCTCACGATATAAATAAATATATAAACAAATAAACTCTGCTTGCCGTACTTTACACAGGACTGGCGGGAAATATGAATGAATACAGCTTTATTATATATGGTATGTGGTTTATTTTGATAGGTTAACTGTTTATGCGGTGTTTAGCGCTCCTCAGCGCGTTCAGAGAGAGAGAGAGAGATCACATCACATATACGGTTCTTCCACTCACATCTTTCGGTGGATTTTTCCCTGGTTTTTGTTCTCCTCTTCGAGTCAAATATTCCTGGTTATATGTTGGTTTTCCAGCATCCCTCAAAGCCTTCCTTACTCTGTCCTTCCATTTGGTCATGTCGGCTCTCTTTTTTTTGCCGAGGTTTTGGCTTTTAATGTCCGAAGCGGACATGACAGCAAGCGGCATCCCCATTCTTCTTTGTGGACATAAACGGTTTTTCCGCGTGACGCTATTTTAACGTTTAAAATGCGGACTCTTGGTCGCGCGAAAATATCCCCAAACTGTTTCTGTATACAAAGTTCACACATACAATTAATGTCACATGGTTATCTCATTTTTTGTTTTTTTGGACTTATACGGTTGTTCGTCGCACACACTCAATTATTGCCATCTAAGACTAATCTTGGGTTAAAAAAAACAGTATTTTTAGTATAAAAATAGTATATTTTGCATGAATAGGTACAAAATAAAGTACAACCCTGATTTTTCTTTTTTTCTTTTTTTTCAACAAATATAAGACAATAATAATAATAATAATAATAATAATAATAATAACAATAATTAACATTAATAGTTATTATTATTATTCATTTTTATTTGAATATAAAAATGATTAAATTTTTATTGCATAAAAAAATATTACATTTTTGACATCTAAGACTAATCTTGGGTAAAAAAAAAAAAAAAAAAAGTATTTTAGCATTAATAGGTACAAAATGCTGTACAACCATGCCATGTTTTTTCCCCAACAAATTTATGACAGGTGTTAATGTTATAATGTGAGACACAGCTGAATATTATATTATTTATATTTTTATTAAAGTTTGCTAATAATTTAAAATATTTTTACTAGAGTATCAATTCAACAGATTTGAGGGATAGATATTTTAAAGTCTCACTATTAACAATTTACTGCAAGTTTCTTCCTCAATAAACTCCTAATTTGCTGATTATTAATGATTAGTAAGATAGTTGTTAAGTTGAGGTATTGGGATTGATTAAGAGATCTAAAATATAGTTATGCGGAATATATGCTAAGTATTAATAAACAGCCAATATGCTAGTAATATGCATGCTAATAAGCAACTAGTTAATAGTGAGAACTGGTCCCTAAACTGAAGTGTTATGAAACAACCTTTTCTCCATACTAAGTTAGTTTGGTGTTAGATTATAGTTTATCTGACATAGGTGGGACACCTGTGTGTGTGACTTTCAGGTTGAAGAAAACAGCGAGCTCTTCTACAGTCTAGACGACGGACACACGCGTTTCACTGACCTGCTGCAACTAGTTGAGTTTTACCAGCTGAACCGAGGCGTCCTGCCCTGTAAGCTCAAACATCACTGTGCCCGCATCACCCTCTGAACCGCTGCGGGCCCTTTTGGACATCAGCTTGTGCCTTGGACAGGAAACCATTCACTGTCCACCCCCTGATGAGCATTAGGGTCTGAACTCTGAGACTTTGATATGGACGAGACTGGACTTCTGAGGACCCTAATATTCAGCGAGGGATGATCGTCTGTGGTGCGGCAATGTAGATGGGAATGTATAACAAACTATATCCTGATACAAACACTCTCAGTGTGGATGAGACCACCTTATTAAGCTATCAATCAAAGCTAATGTTTAACAGCAGACCGTCTGGGTCTCTGTACGGTGTGAACAAACTGAAGCCGGGTGCACACGCTACAATTTTTACAGTCATTTTGCAGTTTAAGAATAATCTTGGGTAAAAGATTCATTTCGGCATGAATAGGGTACAAAATACTGTACAACCCTTTTTTTTTTTTATAATAATAATGATAATAATAATAAATGTTTTTTAAAATTATTATTATTATTAATTTATTATTGTAACATTTTATTGTAATATAAAAAATTGAATTTTGATTAAATAAAAAATATCACACCTTCTCAGCATGCATAGGTACAAACTACTGTACAGCCCTGATTTTTTCAACAAATTGTTAATAATAATAATAATAATAATCATCATCATTATCCTAAAATGTAATTTCTTATGACATCCCCCTCTATTTTTTCCTGTTTATTTTTAAAGTGAAATTTGGGCTACATGTTATGTTTCTGGTTGAATCAAACAGCACTGAAATTATAAATAATATTTTATTATGATTATTATTAATAATTCATTATTATTAAATGTTTACATTTTGATTAAATAAAAAATATTACACCTGTTATTTTTAGCCATCTAATTTAGCCAGACAAATTTTTTGACATGAATAGGGTACAAAATACTGAACAACTCTGTCTTTTTCAACAAATCTTTAATAATAATAATAATAATAATAATAATAATTTATATTATTATTATTACATTTTTATTGTAATATAAAAAATATTTTTGTAATAAATAAAAAATATTACACCTATTATTTTTTGCCATCTAAACTAGCCTTGGGTAAAATAAATATTTCAGCATGAATAGGTACAAAATACTGTATAGCCCCTTTTTTCAACAAATCTTTAATAATAATAATAATAATAATTATTATTATTATTATTATTATAATTATTAATTATTATAATAATTATGTTTTATTATTACGTTTTATTTTTTAATGTAACAAATTATTTCATTATCATTAAATAAACATATTACTTTTTTTCCAGACTAATCTTGGGTGAAAGATTTCTTTCAGCAAGTATAGGATACAAAATACAACCCTGATTTTTTTCAACCCATTCATGACTATTTTATTATTATTATTATTATTATTTTGACATTTAATGTCACAAAATATTAATTCTTTTTAAATAAAAATCCTAGAGAAAACAGAGAAAAAGTATTACATTAAAAAAACAACAACTTTGATTTACATTACAAGCTGGTTCCCAGTTGAGAATTTTTTAATAAAAATGAATGAAGTTAACATCTATTTGGGCAACAATAGAGCAACCAACAAGGATCTAAAATAATCTAAAATATCCAGCTAATGCTGTCAGTCATGACCCAAGATATATAAGATGTACAGCTTGACTTAAAGTTGATGTTTATTCCTGACAATAAAAATCATCCAATGTGCACTCGGCTTAAAACGGTATGGTATAGCCATAATCTGAAAACACTTAATAAGCTCAAACTCTTGCTGTTTTCCAGGGGTTCCTTTTTATTCTTTTAATCATGCGTCAGAAAAATTCAGGTATTTTATAAACGACGTGTTTGTTGCGAGAAATGTCCTGTTTGCCGAAGAGAATCTGTATCCGTGCATGCCGTAGACAACGACCCGTCACCAACGCACATAACATGAACACTTGACATTATCCTCTGCTGTATCACGCCGTGGAATGTATCACTTCCTCCCGATGACAGCCGATGACGGCCAACATGGTTTACATTCAGGAGCTGCATGCACGGGTGAAAGAAATCACGACACGACGGGTGACAGATCAAACAATTGTTGTACATTTGAAATTGACTTTTTATAGACACGTGGCAGGATTCAGGTAAACGGCGTCACGCACCTGAATCGGAACATTTGTAATAGTAAATCGATCAAAAGTGACGGTTTTCCAGGAGAGACAACTTCATTTTTTATAAAAACAAACCTGACAACACAGATCTGGCAGAGCTCATGTAAATGTAATAATGTAATAATCAATCCGTTTTGAATAGCCAATATAAGTGTACAATAACCAAGCTATAGACTCTAGAATAAATGACTTGATAAGACAAACTAATAAACTGTCCAAATGACTGTCATGGGCTGCGATTTCCGTTGTAGAAATGAACAACTGGTGTGTTTTCTGTGTCCTCTCGGATCTTTTCTGTGTATGTTTCTTGTAGAATGACTTGTAAAATGAACACGATATTATAAATTGTTTTACAGCTGTGTATTAAAAGAAAAAAAAAATCTAAAAAAGCATTTACAAAAACTTTCTGATGGCCAAGGTCATAATTGCACTGTAGTTGGAACACTGGTAACTTGATTTCTGATCCAGTATATGATAAGATTTCTTTTTCTCTGACTGTTAGTTTTATTATTGTTGTTATTGTTTTAATATTTAGTTCTATTATTGCTGTCATATTCATCTATATCTTTTTTTCTACAGCTGTGTGAATGCTGGAGTGTACAGTATGTGTATTTTCTCAGTTCTTGCTTTCTGTACAGTGCAGTCTCACAAAACCTCAAGAACTGGGATGTAAGTCACAACAAAATCAAAAGAAAAAAAGACTTTTTAAAAATGATGATTAAGCACATTTTCCCCAAGAATTCTCATTACGGCAATGCAGAAATTAATGACAAATATGAAATGGTTTTGTTATGGTAATCATCCTAAAATTGAATTTTCTTATGACATATAATTATTTTTTTCTCTATTTCTTTCCTGTTTATTTTTTAAGTTTCTGGTTGAATCAAACAGCATTGAAATCATACTACCAGTTATATTTCCAGCATATGTCAGTCAGATCGTATCTGATTCACGATTCAATGTTGCTTCCTTGTTATTTTCAGTGCAGCACTGAACTATGTTGTTTTTCATGAATATGAAACACATTTTTGTACTTTTATTTCCTGTATGTTTCATGACACTGACAGCTAATAAACTTGAAAAACCTTGTTCCATCCAAAACAATCGCATGTATTATTTTGCATAGGCCTATTAGTATTTTTGGTTACACTTTAGTTTGAGAATAAATTCTCACTATTAACTGACTATTAACTATGATGTTTATGCCTCAATAAACTCCTAATTTGCTGCTTATTAATAATTAGTAATTAAATTAAGTTGTTGTTTAAGTATGGAGTAGGATTAAGGGATGTGGTCATGCAGAATAAGGCATTAATTGAACATACACCTTGCAGAATCTTCAAAATGTTAATTATTTTACCAAAATAAGAGGGCTCATACAAAATGCATTTTTTTTTTTATTTAGTACTGACCTGAATAAGATATTTCACATAAACGTTTACATATAATGCACAAGAGGAAATAATAGTTGAATTCATAAAAATGACCCCGTTCAAAAGTTTACAAACACTTGATTCTTAATACCGTTGTTACCTGAATGAACCACAGCTGTATTTTTTTTTTTTTTTTTTTTTGTGATAGTTGATCATGAGTCCCTTGTTTGCCCTGAACAGTTAAGCTGCCCTCTTTTCTTCAGAAAAATCATTCAGGTCCCACAAATTTTTTGGTTTTTCAGCATTTTTGTGTATTTGGACCCTTTCCAACAATGACTGTATGATTCTAAGATCCATCTTTTCACACTGAGGACAACTGAGGGACTCATATGCAACTATTACAGAAGGTTCAAATGCTCACTGATGCCTCAGAAGTTAAAATTATGAAAATGGGGAGGGGGGTGAAAACTTTTGAACAGAATGAAGATGTGTACATTTTTCTTATTTTGCCTAAATATCATATTTTTCATTTAGTACTGCCCTTCAGAAGCTACAGAAGATACTTACAATTTTCCCAGAAGACAAAATAAGTTAAATTTACACTGATCTTCAAATTCAAAAGTTTTCACCCCCAGCTCTCAATGCATCATTTTTCCTTCTAAAGCATCAGTGAGCATTTGAACCTTCTGTAATAGTTGCATATGAGTCCCTCAGTTGTCCTCAGTAAGAAAAGATAGATCTCAAAATCATACAGTCAATGTTGGAAAGAGTTCTTCAAATACACAAACATGCTGAAAAACCAAACTATATGTAAACGTCTTTTATGTGAAATATCTTATTCAGGTCAGTACTAAATAAAAAATCACATGCATTTTGTATGATACCTCTTATTTTGGTAAAATAATTAACATTCTGCAGATTCTACAAGGTGTATGTAAACTTTTGACTTCAACGGTATGATATATGATCATCTATAGGATGCAAAAAGTCTCTATAGACTTGCAGATATAATCCATAATTATTTATTTTATTGCACAAACTACTTTGTCTCACTAGGTCAAAAGTTTTACACCTGCAATTTCTGAATAACAAAATAGCCAATGAAGTACCACCAGTGGACTATTCGTGTTAGGAAGAAAGCTTCATCACACTGGGTTTCTGTACAATGTTGAGTTGATGAAAGCATGTTTCCTTATTGTGTGACACCAGCAGTCAAAAATGAAGCAGGAAGCATGCTCCAGCAAAATCCAGAGTCTGCGATTTGCTCAAAGTGAGTGTCACCCTGAAGCAAAAACACTAGCATGTCCTTCTGGTACTCACCTAGTGGGTAAGGGGTTTGTCCTACAGCCAGAAAAGGACCCAAAACAAACCTCCAGGCTATGACAGGACAACCTTCTCTTCAAATGATGGACGACCAGCTCAGTGTCCAGACTTAAACCCCACTGAGTCAGTTCAGGACCAATTGGACAGAAAGGTAGTGCAGTGCAACAAAGCTAAGGGGACTTCTGCAAACAGTGTCATTTTATAGAAAGTAAGCCATTTGTTTGATTGGTTGGTTCCAGAATGTTTGTTAGTTCACAAAAACATTGTTTATTCATTGTTCATAAAACTTTTTATTTTTAGATGTTAAACATTTTTAGAGAAAATTGAAAAGTAACATTCTCATGTTTGCAAAATGCTAAAACAGAATTGTCATATAATCAAGAAAAAACGTTTTTAAAACGTTTTAAATGTTCAGAGAATATTAAGAAATAGTGTTTTCATAACTTAATGGGAACGTTAGCAAAACGTTTTACATATTTTTGTTAGCTAGGAAACTGCATAGGCCTAAATGGCAGTAACAACTGGAAAAAATACAGGCTTTCTAGCACTTTTGATTTATTCGGGTGTCTGTCTGCCTAGCAACACCTCAGCAACCTCCTACAAGGTATTAGTAGCTGACTTTTAAAATTAGCTTTATATCTCATATCAAACCGCACAATATCCAAACTAAGCCCTATATAACCTTAAAAACTTTAAATCTGTTTTAACTCGAAAGGCTTTCTTATACTAACATTCAGATTTTGTCTGGGGAGACGTTTAAATATAAATTATCCCGCGGCTATCTGGAATACTTGGTTGTGATTGGTCAATGCCGGCGTTCCCAGGTCAAATGTGACGCTAACTGCGTCAACCGAAAAACAAACATAAGTCTGCGACGTTATCGCGAACCCTGGGGGCTGAATGTACACTATCTCTTACTTAACTATTTAACAAATAAACAGAACAGTCAAAGAAATGATATATCTTTCAAAAACGGCACCGTAAGGACAGTGTGAGGCCTGCATTACATACCGCTCGCCGCAAGATGGCAGTAAATGATTGTTAAACTGATTCTTCGCTCCTGCAGGTGAACTCTTCAGGTTAGCTTTTAGCAACAAAACTGACTAATCACTTGTAAATTGGATGAATTATCCGGTGGATTATCTTCCGAAGGTGCTGTTCTACTTCTAAAAGGTGAGAAAACACTTTTTTTTTTTTTAGCAGATACATTAGTTGAGGGCAACATACAAACAGTACTATGGACTGTTAATTGTGTTTGATTATTAATAATGTCTGAATTCATAATAAAAGAGTGAGAGAAATGTTTTCTAATGTTTTGTAAAACTATACATTTGTTTGCAATAATACGTAATAGAAGTAAATACGTAATGCATAATATGAAATATTATTTGATAAGATAAATATAGATTTTTAATATTATTGTATTTTATTGTATATTGTGTACAGTATTGGATAATGCATATTCCCATTTTTATTACGATTCCTGAAACCCAACTGTCAACAATTTAATTTTCTTCTCTTTTATTTCTATTTCTTTTTAGTTTATTTTTATAATTTAATAACACCAAGTGTAGTTTTATTTAATTTAATTTGATTTATTTTATTTATAATTTAATGACACCACATGCAGTATAATTTTTTAAAATTCTATTTTATTTATTTTGTTTAATTTTTTTTTTTTATTTATGTAATGTATGTTTAACATCAAGTGCAAATAGCCAACCTTTTTGGCAAATGCTATTTTTTACCACCCACTGCTGGTCAGACAATTTCCCCTTAGTACAAATACTAAATCAGCATTTTACACTTTGTACAAATACCGTCTATTGCTCTTAGGGTAAACAAAATGTTATTTGTTGCTATTTACAGTACCCTTTATCCAAACAGTATTTATCACTATTTACAAAGAATATCATCTACCTTCACTTGGTGTAAATAGCCTGTGTTTTTTATGTGTGTACATGCATATTGATCCTTTCGCAGTATTCTCTGCCAGACAATAACACATCATTCTGATACAGTAGTTTGAAATTGAAAGATTGAGAAATCGGTTGTCAGAGACCTTGCCTTTGGCAGCATCTGTAGTGCACACTGCACAATTAGCATGTCTCTCTGACTGCCATCTGCTGAGTGACCCGTTGGGCAGCATGTGAGAATCTGCAGCTCTGTAGTGATCAGAAATCCCGTGCAGCATTCATATGACATAACGTGCATGTGATAGTTGAAGCGCTCTTAATCCCTGTTGCTAGTTTAAACGCGGCGTCTCTCTTCTCCTCCCACCCCGAGCGCTGCTCTCTCTCGGCAGAACACTTTCACTTCTCAGATCTGGAGGATATAGATGCACTGATGTCTTAAACACACTCCCCGTCTTCCAAGGTCTGCTGTTAAACGCTCCTGTGGATGTATTTCTCCCATTGATCTGTGTTTGGCTGCAGGGTTCTACAGAGGGAGAGCAGCTGTCAGAGAGAGAGTACTTGAGAGAAAGCGCTCCTTAATGAATTCATCCTGCTAAATGCAGTCCAAAGTGCCTGTGGATAGCTGTGATCTGCTTTGCTATAAGGGCCCTGTGTCTGGGGCCCTCCTCTGACTGCCTGCTACCTACACTACATAGTGCTCCACAGTATAGCTCAAAACAGTAGTATTTATTTCTTATTTACATATTTTATTCAACTTATACAACCTTATAAAATTGCGTAATATTTTACCTTTTTTTATTTTAAAAAATCTAATCTTGATTACAATTATGCCACAATTATGCAGTCGTTCAAAGGCACAATTACAAAAAAAAAAAAAAAAAAAAAAAAAAAAAAAAATCCACTTAGATTATTCTGTTTTCTTAAGATGTGTGTGTGTGTGTGTGTATTTTTCCTACAGGTTATTTTAAGTTTTTTTTTTTTTTTTTCATTTTTTACATTTTTACATTTTTTTCTTTTTTATATTTAAAGAAGAAACTATATATACAAATGTGGCATGCACTTGCTTCAAACAATAGTACAAAGCTAATCGACAATCGACAATTATGATTTTTGTCGTAATCGTGCCCTAATATATATAAAGTAAAATTTCTGTATTATATTTAATAACATACATATGTATATTATATTTAGAAATATTTAAGAAAAATTCATACAGCTGGAGATTTCACTAAATTAATTTTAAAATAAATGAAGATTTAAATAAAGTAATATACTGTATATCATTTAAATGCACCACTATAATAATTCATAGTCCTAAACTGCAATATTTACATATATTTTTTACTGAAACATTTTGGTTACATCTCATTTTGTAATATTAGCTAATGCATTAACTGACAAAAACAATGAGCAATGCATATTTTACAACATTTATTAATCTTTGCTAATGTTAGTTATTAAAATATATTTATTAATTACTTGTTCATGTTAGATCACAGTGTGCATTTAGTAATTTTTAACATTTGATATTAAAATGTATTATTAAATGTTTAAATTATCATTAACTGAGATTAGTAAATGCTGTAGAAGTCTTACTTAGTGTTAGTTCATGTTGTAGTTAACTAAAGTTAACAAATAAAAATCATAAAAGTGTTACCAATTTTTTAATACATGAAAAATGCCTCTTCAGTGGCACATTTTAAAAAGTGCATGATAATGCAAATGATGTATTGAGTATTGAATTGGTTCACAAATGAAATTTAACTGATTCACAAAATAGAAGTATGCATTTTTGACAATAAAATACTTAAATACTGCATTAATATGCTTAGAAAACTGTAAGTAACAAGCAACTTGCAGGAAAAAATTTAAAGTCTTTCATTTTGGTCAGCGACTTCTGTGGAAAAGTTGAACTTCATGCAAATAAAGAGCATTATTATAGCATATTTTTCTGACCATGTGCATGGACACTAATTAGGAAATGATGCATGGAAAGAGGTTTTGTGTTGCATGCACAGTGGGACAAGTGATTGTGTGTTTGTGCATTGGCACACAAAGATGTCTGCAGTGGCAAAGAGCATGCACTGGCTGTCATTCATCTTTAATATAATGCATTATGCACTGATGCAATTAATATACAATCTCTTTCCCAGCAGAATGTTTGTTTTAGTGGCATATAGGCTGATTTGGTATAATCGCATCATAAAAGAATTGCAATAATTCATCCAATTTCCTATACCGACAACAAAATCGTTGTAAGTACATCGCGAAAATCAGCCGTAGTGCCGTGTCTGTTGTCTGCTGGATGCACCTGGTCATGAGGTGAGATGAAGCATGCTGGGGCTGAAGGTGAGGGTACATAACCAGAGCGTGTCACAGGAAGTGTTCCCTCGAAAGGGGTCAAGCTGGGCCCTGAGGCACGAACAACTCCAGTTCCCATTAATGCCAGTGCTAATGTCAGCGAAGCCCCAAAGGTAGTGAACCGCCAGCAAAGTAAGCAAGGATTACAGGAGCAAGTGACTTTACTCTACTGTAAACAATCCTGTCGTGCTCCCGTAAAACACACACACATAACAACAGAAGGAGACACTACCGTAGGGTTCGCTCTGTTGCTGAGGACTTTGAACGGCATCTGTGAAACCTAGACATCTTAACCTAGACATTTATATATAATTCATATTGATAATTATAACACTTACTTAACAACTGAATTTCTAAAAGCAATTCACTAGACATTAGCGTTGTGAATATTAAAGCAGTGCTTTACAGCAGTTTTTCGCCAGTTATATTATACCAGTAGGTGGCATTTAAATCTTTCAAATGATTCATTGAGAAACTGATTTATTCAGGAATGTTTACTGTGTAAGTGAGTCATTGAATCATAATTTGTTCTGCTGCATTTATAAATGAGTCATTTGAATCATTCGATCTAGCCAATTCACTCAAAAACATTTAGGGGAGAAGCTACTATATGATGCACATTATTGTTGATTTTGCTTTGGCTTTATATGGAGCTGTTTTTGTTAAATGACTGGCAATATTGTGTCTAAGTCTGCATAACTTCCTGTTTATTGAGATTGATTGTGATAATGCTTTATTACGTATCACTGATTGATGATGTATCAGTCAATATTTAGCCTCAAAAGCACAGATATGATTGACTTCATGCATTGCTCTTTTGACATAATGACTCCATCCTGAAATGAAATTTATGTACTATACTGTATGTTCATGGATTTCTGTACTTTATTTAATAGTAACCTAGACATTTATATAACATTCATATTTATATTTAACCACTTTACATTTCTAAGAGTAGTTAACTAGAAATTAAAAAAAAAACATTTACTGAACTGTATTTTCATGCATGGATTTCTAGTTCACTAGTTCACTAGTTATAGTGTTATGAATATTAAAGCAATATTTTACAGCAGTTTTTCTACTGGTTACATTTTTTCACCAGTAGGTGGTGACAAGTGACATCTGTATGAGTGAGTCATTTAAATGTTTAGAAGACAATACCTTAGTGTACCCTCATTTATTTAGGAATCTGTTCTTTATGAGCGAGTTATTGAATCATTTACTCGGCTGATTTTTTTCAAAGTCACTGATTAATTTGGCAACCAATATGAATGAGTCATTTGAATCATTCACTCTAGCAAGTAATTTAAAAACACTGATTAATTTAGGGGCGAAACTACTATGTGATGCATATTATTGTTGATTTTGCTTTGGCTTTGTTTGAAGCTGTTTTTGTTAAATGACTGGCAATATTGTGTCTAAGTCTGCACAACTTTTTGTTTATTGAGCTTGATTGTGATAATGCTTTATTATAAATTACTGATTGATGATATATCAGCCAATATTTAGCCTCAAAATTACAGATATGTTTGCCTTAATGCATTGGTATTTTGGCATAATGACTGCAGCCTGATATGAAAACCTTGTACTATGCTATATATTCATGGATTTCTGTATTTTATTTAATCATAACCTAGACATTTATATAAAATGTGTATTTATGATAATTAACCATTTTAAATTTCTTAGAGTAGTTAACTAGATATAGTGTTGTGAATGGTAAAGCAGTATTTTGCAGCAGTTTTTTTTTTGTCAGTTACATTGTTACACCAGTAGGTGGTGACTAGTGACATCTGTATGAGTGAGTCATTTAAATCTTTCAAAAACAATACCTTGGTGTTCATTGATTTATTTAGGAATGTGCACTTTATGAGCGAGTCACTGAATCATTTACTTGACTGATTTCTTTCAAAGACACTGATTTATTCAGCAGCCAATATGAATGAGTCATTTTAATCACTCAAAAACTCAAAAACACTGATTTGTTTAGTGGTGTAGCTACTATGTGATGCACATTCTTGTTGCTTTTGCTTTGGCTTTTTTGGAGCTATTTTTGTAACTGCAAATATTTTGTCTAAAATGTAAGTTTAACTGAGTATTGATTGATAATTTATCAGCCAGGCAGATTAATTTAGCCTCTTAATTGCAGATATGATGCTAGATGTACGTGTCTGTATAGAGCAAATGGAGTACAAAGACACTTTATCGGTGGTTTACATGTTCTGTTATCATGTGAACTGTGAATTAAATACTTTTCAAATAAGCATTTGTTCAGTGTCAGTAATATTTTTAAAGTCTCATTTGCTATTAAATAGAGTATTTGCATGCATATATTGGCAGAATATTTACAGTCACTATTTTTAAGACGCGTGTAGTGAAGTCTGATGCCTGACAGTGACCTGATAATTATGTTGCTCTAATCTTTAATTACCTCAAATGATTTTGTCATTTGTTGAAGACACAATGAGACTGAGATTTTGGAATTAAGTCAGTCACATTGGAACTTAATTAAAGCTTGTTTTGTCTGACAAAATGATTAACAGAAACTGAGCCAAAATGAAAAACCTGTCATTAATTCTCTCCCTCATGTTGTCCCAAACCTGCGTATTGTTATTTTATTTGACAAAAACACCATAAAAGACCACAAAAGTAATCCATATGACTTGTGCTGTATTTTCCAAATCTGTATTCCAGGATTATTCAGTTGATATTTATTTATCTCATCTCATTCAAAGTAGACACAAAATGCCAAACCTGAAGCACTGACGCGTCTGTTTTGAATCTGTAGACGAGTGAGATTTCAGAGCTTCAGTGGAGGTGAAGATTATCATGTAAAAAAAGCACTATTCTGTTCAACACACAAAGCTGACTTCATATGAAGAGTTAAAATATTAAGCAAGAGTCAAATGAACTACTTTTAGGGTGCTTTTTATGGAGCTTGACACCTGTGGTCGCTGAATTGCTGTTGTAGGCATAATATCTGTTTAAAATTCCTTCCGAACGACATGAGGGTGAGTAAATAATGACAGAATTTTCCTTTGAGATGAACTATTCCTTTAAAGACGAGAGTTATTTACAGAGCACAGCCCATTAACACAATACTCGCAAGACTTTGTTACACAGACAGTTAAAACAAATGCAGTTTGCAAAGAACATACTTCCTTTTCAAACTTTTTTGTTTTAAATGCCTCTCTCTCTCTTAGTCTCTCTCTCAGATCGAGGGAATAAACGGACACAGGCTTGTGGCCATGTTTTTTTTTTTTTTTTTTTCTTTCATTCTCTCTCCCTCGTTCTGATAGATTGTAGTTGAAGCTAATTGCAGTGTTTCAGAGCGGACTCTCTCGTCTGCTTAACCCCAGGATTTCTGTCCTTTTTTTTTTCTCCTTTCTTTTTTTCATTCCAGAGGTCTCGGTGTGGAAGGACGGCGAGTACCCTGCTTTGTTAATTACGAGGATAACACATTCACTCATCAAATAATGGATGTGCTTTGCAATTTCAAGTTTTAATAATCAATTACTGAGAGCAATTCTCCATGGAGTTGCAAAAGAGTCATTAAGTCTCAAAAGGCAAAGGAAAAAAAAGCTCTATTTTTACAAATGCCTGAGGGGAATTGGCTCAAAGCGCTTCCTATGCATTTGCCAATGTACTTCCAACAGAAAAAGGACAGAAGAAAAGCTTGTGGCATTTAGTTCTTTGAAAAGAGGTGGTGTCTTATGAGGTGAAGTGTGCAGCGGAAGCCTGTGGACTGTAAAATATTAGCAGGGATGCTGAACAAATGATTTGTACAGTGGGGTCTAAAAGTCTGAGATCGCTGCTGAACATGCTGCTATTCTGCATTTTTCTATTTTAATACATTTTTAGTAATAAATCATATGATCAGGACAACATTTGAGAATGGGAAATGCCTTAGTATTTAGTTTGTAAACCTTTTGCTTTAATGAAAGCATCACTTGAGGAACTAAAATCCGACTGTCTGTATAATAATTCATTGGGTTATAGTCACTAATTTGCTTTCATTTAATCAGTAACCTAGAAATGTTTCAGTGCAAAATGTTAAATAATTTGCATTCATTTTACATCTGACTTTGTTTGTTTAAAAAATCTTAATATGTTTATTTTAATTAGATTTTAAATCCCTCTTTTGCAATGTGATCCCAGACATATGACCTTCACTGTGCATAAAATATGCTGAAAACAGATGCTTTAACCACATTCATCACCTGTACATTTTTGATAGTTTTATAACTGCTTTATATAAGCGTGTGTGAGTGATTGCCTCTATGTACTGGCAAGGCTATGATAAATCTAAATCTGAAACTAAAATGAAACCATAAAAATAATTTTCATTACTTGAAATAACATAAATGTTAACTGAAATAAAAAAAATAAATAAATAAAATAAAATAAAAATATAAAAACTTTTTATTTCAGTTAGTAAACTTGTAATTTAGTTTACATTTCTGTTCTAAATAACTAAAACTGTTACAAAATGAACAAAAACTATATAGACGTTAAAAAAAATACTAAAAATGACAAAAACACAACAAAATTATAATAGTATCTCAGTAATACTGAAATAACACTGTTTTGGTATTGTAAAACTTAAAAAAGTAAATATATTTTTTAAAAAATTATATTTATATATTATATCATATTATATTATTATAGTTTTTAAAAAATATTTTTTATTTTATTTTATTTACTTATTTTAATTTTATTTACTTAGTTTATTTATCTTTTGATTGATTTCAACTTGCAATGACATTTATAATTTTTTATAAAAACGTATAAAAATTCAGCCAGTTTCAGTGTTTTAAACCTATTTTCTCTCAATGTATAGTGAAAGTTTAATAATTATATTCTCCCCTCAACTCTAAACATTAATTCAACACAACAACATTAACTCTACAGCTCATGCATCGGCAGTTTTTTTTTTTTTTTTTTTTTTTTTTTTTTTATAACCCAGAGGGCAGTTCTCACCACCTGAGCCGTGGCACTGCTGTCGTGACCCCGGCATCATGCAGTGGGTGGTAACACACAAGAAAGGGGCTGTTGGTCAATATTTTTAATGGTCAATATGTATGCGTTTTCATTAATAAATATCACTGACTTCTAGTCTAGTCTAGTCTAGTCTGCCAATGTGTGTGTGAGTGGGTGGTAAGATGTTTTTTTAAGTTAATAACTCCTCCAATGAAACTGTGTTTGACTGAGAAGTAAAGATCGTATAGCCAGACATTTGACTAGCGGCATAAAGTCTGGTCCAGTTTGAAGCATATTATTTTTTTCTGAGCAAGAACAACCCACTTAGAAAGCAGAAAAATAAATGACACGAAAAACAACCAATAATGTTTGTTAAGAGGTGGGTCTGTTTGATATAGTTGTAAGGAAAATAATAGTGTGGTAAAATAGAGGAAAATATATATTTCAACCTATGGGTATACTTTATATCCTCATAAATGTGCCAAAAGCATGTCTGTTTACTTCTAGAAAGATTTCAGACAGTTTGTGAGGAGGTTTGGACTTTAAAAAGAGTTTACAGTGAAACTCTACAGCAGATTGAAGTGCAGAAAAGATGGATGGCTGTTATAGGCGATCAAAGGCAGAATGAAAAAAGAAATGACACAGCTGGATCAGGAAGGTGCAGCGGAAAGAAAAAAAACATCTCTTGTACAGGAAGCAAGGAAAGATTGAGAGTATCTTAAGAACAAAAATAAAGAAATAAATAAAGCAAGCTGAAAGATGTGTGACAGCAGTATACTGTGCAAAAAAAAAAAAAAAAAAAACACACACAAAAATACAAACATGCCACTGCCTGACATGCCTTTAGATTTGATCTTCTGACACAGCTTGGAAAATCTGTCTAAAATGACGCGTCCTATCTCGCGTTCGCGTTTGATCGTCAGTTCAGAGACTATTATTAAAGTGATCTCTAAATGTGACACATCAGCTACGTAAACTGAAGATGCATCAAGATCTGTATGAAAGAACGGCACACAAAATGAAAATATTTGGATGAGGCTTACGTTGTTTGTGTGGCAGCGACGCATTGATATTCTTCAAACATTCTGGAGTGGGTTTATACTAAACCTGAGTATTAAGCTACTGTAAATAATTCAGCCTGAACCACTTAGCACAGACTCCATTCAGACTTTTTGTTATTGGTTGTAGTAATCCTTATATTTTATAAGAAATTTATGAATTGACTTGCATTGTTTGCCATTCAGAATGTAATCGATGACATCATTGTAGAATTTGAATTTGAATAGTCTTGTTGGTCTTCTTTTCATATTAAATTAAGATTCGTATTTTCTTTCTTCCTTTAAAGTTTGGAATAATTACGTTTTTTTTTTCTTTAAAGAAATCTCATCAAAGGTGCATTTATGTGATCAGAATTGCAGTAAAAACAGTAATATTGTGAAATATTATTAAAGTAGTTTAAAATAATTATTTTCTATTTGAATATATTTTAAATGTAATTTATTCCTGTGATGCAAAGCTGAATTTTCAGCCTCATTACTCCAGTATTCACTGTCACATGATCCTTCAGAAAACATTCTAATATGCTGATTTACTACTCAAGAAACATTTTTACTGTCATCAGTGTTGAAAAAAGTTGTGCTGCTTTATACTGCACATTCCCACATTTTACTAGCACCGGTACTTTAAGAATGCATTTTAATAAGAGCCGTATTTCTGCATGTCTGTGTTAGTGAATGGTGCAGACGCACAGTTTTGTTTACTACACATACACATGACGCTCGCGGTGATTTCAGCCTCTGCCGCCTCGATATAGGAGTACATGAACACATGAACATAATCTCTAGAACTGCTCGGAGAGTCACTTCATGAGCATTTTACGTTTCTTTTGCGGAGAACTATCCTCATATAATGAAGACCATAAAGGTCTTCACAGCAGCCCGTCAAAATAAAAGTTTGGTTTAACTTGACAGTCAGAAATATATTAATATATTACTTAGTGTAAAGATAGTAGTACTACTATTAATAATAAAAAATATTATTAAAACAATGTTTAAGGAATATTTACCAGATAATTGTAAATACACAACACAGTATTTCTGAAAAAAAAAAAGAAATAAATAGCCTATAATAAATTAATTCTTTATCAAATCTAAATATCCTTTATAAATTCGTTAGACATGCTTTTGATTATTAAAATGTAATGAAACGATTAAAATAGAATCCAGAAAATTAATGGAAAACAGAGATTCACAAACAAAACTGAATTTGAGAAAAATAATAAAACGTATTTCATAGGGCCTTTAAAAACTTTTGTTAAACTTTTAATAAATTGCTGTTAAATTCTGCAAGTTTCATGATTTCAGTTAATTATACATGCTTTAAAATAGAGTCTAGAAAATGAAAATGGAATTTAGTAAAAAATAAAACAGATTTTATAAGGCCCTCTTTATGTTATGTTACTTGCACCTAGGTTCTTATTAATAATAACAGATAAAATAACAAAAAATGACTCTAAATTGTTGTGAAATAAAATGACTATATCATGAAATCAACTTACTTTTTTTTGAAGGGGAGATGAAATGCTTTGTTTTTAATAGATAAAATAACTATGATCTCCATTTGGATCATCTATTATTCAATTACTTTTTCCTGTTGTTCTATGTTTTTTTTCGTAGTATCTGTTCAGTAGTAGTATTAGACATTTTAGTCAGGTATTGTATCGAAGTCAAAATTTTGGTATCAAGACAACACTAATATATACTATACTATACTATACTATACCTTAGAAAGATTAAAAATCGGACTGTGAAAGACAGATTACACTATATGTATTTTATGATGCATTATGAATGCACACAATCAGCCTTGCTTTATCTAGAAGAGTCTGCATTTGCGCACATATCGTAGTAATAAAAAGCATCTCTTATGTGTCGTTTCATTTAAGCAGAATCAAAACCTATAACCTACACTTACACACATACCATGCATTTTCTTTCAGGAAAGCAGGTGTAGTTGAAACTGTTATTTAAAGAATATCATGTACACACACACACACACACACACACACACACACATGATGGACTGACAGGCTGCTGGATGGGGTCTTTAACTTCACTCAGGCAGCCCACACACACCCCACATGCGCTTGGGTTGCATTCGCTCGCATCGCTCTCTCTCTGATTTACATTGCGAGCAGCGGACAGGGTGGTAGAGAGGAGGCTGCAGAGAGGAAATGGTCCATTTCTCCCGGTGCTTGGGAATGGAAACAGAGGAGCATATGTTGGGATTTGAAGAGTCAATCCATGAATAACCTGAAGCGATGTTTCTTCTCTCTCTCTCTCTCTCTTTCTGGGCAGGCTAGAAGTGCAGCAGAGCTGTGCGGGGAGAACTGGCTTCCCTAAAGTACCAGGCTGTAGTCAAAAATATTTACAGTGCCAGGAGGTATTCAGCGAAATATTCGAAAAAATTCGATATCGAGCTGACCTCTCACTGGGCATCTGATGCCTCTCTCACACTCTCCATCTCTCTGTCTCTCACTGCTGCTTCTCAAGCTGTTTAGCACACAATAACAGATTGCTTTAGCAACTAAGTTATGTATAGATATAAATATATACTGATGTGTTATTAATTAACATCAAGGGTTTGACAGAAAGCATGACAGTCTTGCATGTTTCTGCGATGTTTTTAACATTATGGTGGGTTCTGCTGCATGTAAATATGTCAACAGGGTAATTTTGTCCAGCAGGCGTAGGTGAGATTTTGTTTAATTTGCAAGAGCGATGTTAAAAATGGTAAACAATTCGGTAATGTTTTGCACCTTATGTCAAGTCTTTCCGACAAAAGTGTGCATGAATTTATAGTTACAATATTATCTGTACATTATATCTGTCCAACAGTCCAAGCCTAAAAATGTGATGTGTTATTTGTTGCTAATTTGTTTAGGAAGGGAAAATGCAACATTTAAATATTTTTCTTTGAAGCCTATTTTTAAATGTAATATTTAAAATATTTTTAAATATATCAAACAGTTGTTTACATATTCAAAAATGTTGGACAGGCAAGTCCAAATCTGAACTAATACTCTCAAAAACTTTCATAGTCATTTGTTTGATGAAATAAGTAACAGAACAATATATGGCCCAGATATTATTTTTGTTGTTCTGTTGTTGGTGGTTTTTTATTAATAGATCATGGATTTTGTTCTCAGTGGTGCAGTAGCGGCATATTTACAAACAGATTTCAGTGTTGTATATGCCAATCTTAGTGTCATTTGCATTCTCGTTTTTCCAGTTTTCATATTTGCAATCTGATATAATTCCAGCTATAATGATTCGGTCCAAGTTGAAGTTAAGGTTGTTGTAGAGCCGATGGCCACTAGAGGGCAGAACAGATCCAGACAGGAGAAATCACTGCACTCTTGCACACAACAGTCATGCATTTACTAGCACATTAAAGTTCAATATCTTCACACAATCATCATTAAGCATTTAGTGGAGAAGACTGCAAAAAATTATTTACGATTAAATGAAATGTACTGAGGAAATAAGTGAAAAGAATAAAACAGTTGTTAAAATAATTAATAGTTTGGCACATTGCTCTGAAACGCACATCTTGTGTGAGTGTGTGTGTGTTCGCTTGGCTGTAGTTTAAGAGGAAAATTGGGGCCAGAGGATCAGATAGATAGACATATAGACTTATTAGTAGACATTGTTATCAGACTTATTAGTAAACATCTGAGGATGCAACTGGAAAAATTATTTATGTGTGTATATATGCATTGTGTGAATGTATATTTGATTTTTTTTTTAGCAATCTTGTATTTTTGGTTAGGGTGTAAGTTAAAAATAGCTTATTAGCTTTAGATAAATACAGCTGAAGTATATAGTGTGTGTGTGTGTGTGTGTGTGTGTGTGTGTGTGTCTGAGAGGTTTTTCCACAGATTGCCAGGGAGGAACAGATGTCATGGATCAGAGAGACACTTACACACTCCCACAGTTCTCACTGAAACCTCTCTCTCCACACACACACACACACGTTTTACAAACACAGCAGATTTTTGTCAAGTAATATTATAAGAATTGGCACTTGATCTATAAAAGGCAAAAAAAAAAAAAAAAGAAAGAAAGAACCTCAGTACGCTAATTATATTATTAATATTTGAATGTGAAATATATATTTAAAATAAGACAGAGACAAATTTGTGTTTTGTTTATTGAAATATTATTTTGAAAAATTAATCGTGTTCTACACTCGCATTTTTGCACTCATTGTGAACTGTTCATTAGTGCATGTTATTCCAAAGATAAAGTATTTGTCTTCGTAATCTTTTATAATAGCTTGCTCTGCCTCCAAAACGTCTTTCTTTTTAGCCTAACCTCACCAAACCCCCCCACACACTTTTCACAATCTAATTAGGACTGTCAAACGATTAATCGTGATTAATCGCATAGAAAATAAAAGTTTGAGTTTGCCCTAATATATGTGTGTGTAATTATGTAATTATGTAAATATATAAATACAAACACATTCATGTATATATTTAAGAAATATTTACAAGTATATGTATATATTATATTTTTGATATTATTTATATTATATATAAATACAAATATTTTGCACATAAAATAACAAATTTCTCTTAAATATAAACATTAATTTGTGTGTATTTATATATACATAATAATTACACACAGTACACACACATTTATTAGGTAAACTCAAACTTTTATTTTGTATGCGATTAATCGCGATGAATCGTTTGACAGCTCTAAATCCAATTAGTTCCCAATGAGGAAAAAAATCCCGCCTTACTTTTCTTTCTGTTAAAAGCCCAGTTTTATTTGTAAAGACTAGATGAAAGTTAATCCTTTGTTTTTTAAAGGGAAGTGCATAGAAATAATCTCACTGTTGAATTTTAAGATGTTAAATGACCTATTTTTTTATTTTTAGTTATTTGTATTTTTCTTCAATCATACATCAAGCGTATATTTCTATGGAAAACTGTTAGAAATTCTGTCTTTTTGCCTCTATTTATTCTAAATGTAAGAGTTATTATTTATATCATGCCATATATATAACATTTGTTTGTATTGCACACATACAGAGCTGAGGCTTCTCCTCTCTTTGCACTTGCATTAGCTTTTATCACAGCTATTGTTATTATTCTGTATTTTACTTGAATGTCTTCAAAACATGACAACTGCCAGAACAACAAGACTAATGTATTCGGTGGCAGCCGAGGGAAGGAGAGGGATTGTGAAGTGTGCAGTGAAGTGAAACATGAAAGGTTCCAGACAGGATGTGACACAGTGTCGTTCGGCTCGGCGCAGATAAAAAGCCCCCTTCTCTCCCCGAAACCCCCCGCAGCACTGCCTCCGCGCAGCCCGCCAAACAGCGGCCCCCCAAAATCCTCCTCACCATTAAACGGTTTGTTTTTTGAGCGTCTCTCCAGATCCAAAGCGAGAAAAGTGCGAGATGACAGCTGATCTACACGTGTAAAACGCGCCGTCTCTGTTACTGAGAGCTACAAACGCGGTGTCTTTACCGCCCCTTTCTCTCAGACCCTGTGGTGTCTCGCGTTGGTGTCCTTCACCAGTTGATTTATGGTCTGGCGCTCTGGTTTGTCAGACCACAATAGGGGACTATCGTCAATGGCAGCGTTTCATTCTTACACCGTGGCCTAACCAGACACGACAAGTTTCCAGCCCCAAAGTAATTTGTCTGTACACTGAAAGCAGAAAATGCTGCATGATGTGGCACAGTAATGTTCAATATACAGTTTTATGTTTTATATTGTGTTCATAGTCCTTTATCCAATACTTATCCAAAGCTTATAAGATACAGAAGCTTATTTTTGCCATCTTGCAAATATTGGAAAGGCAATTGCAAGTTAATATCTCACAATTCAGATTTTTTTCTCAGAATTGCATGTTTATATCTTGCAGTTACAAGATGTAAACTCTCTTTCTGAATTCTAAGAAAAAGGCAGAAATGTAAGAAATGTGAACTTGCATTCGCACATTACATAACCTACATCTCAAAATTAGCAACTCACAATTGCACGTGCAATTATGAGCAAAAAAAATGTTTAGTTGATACCTCACAATTGCAAGATATTAATTGCGAGATGTAATTCAAGATTTTTTTTTACAGTTTTAAAATGTTTTTGAAATAAGTCTCTTATGCTCACCAAGTTTGCATTTATTTGATCAAAAATACAGTAATATTCTTTAAAATTTTTACAGTTTAAAATAACTGTTTTATATTTTTATGTATTTTTAAAATGTCATTTTTTTCTATGATGCAAATCTGATTTTTCAGCATCATTATTTAAGTCTTCAGTGTCACATGATCTTTCGGAAATCGTTATTATATGCTGATTTGTGTTCAAGAAACAGTGCTGCTTCATATTTTTGTGCAAACCATTGTTTTCAGGATTCTTTGATAAATAGAAAGTTCAGAAGAACAGCACTTATTTGAAATAGAACTCTTTAGTGACATTGTAAATGCCTTTACTGTAATGTTTGATCAATTTAATGCACCTTTGCTGAATATAAATATGAATATATTTAAAAAAATGTAAGTTTCAACTTAAAAACTTAAGTTGGAGAAAATTTTTACCGTGTAGCGTATCTTTTTGCAGCATAGATGGTTATTTTCAAACAGGTTTCCGAACACTCTGCCATTTGTCAGATAACAGTTAGTCCCGCCCCCAATCGCACACCATTGGTTGACCAATGTTTTAAAACCACCACAGTGTTACGTTTTAGTGCAATCAACCTACAAAGGTCTTACCTATAGGTGTCTCATATTATGCTGGTATGGGAGAGAGAGAAAATAACACACTTGAGCTTTAATTGCATTTTTATTTCTCATCACGCGTTTATTTCCAGCGCTGCAGTAAGTTACCTTTGCTCTGCTCTGTTCAGGGCGCATTCACTCGTATATTTGTTTACCCACAGCTTCTCCTTTCATTCGAGGGCTCGAAGGAAGGCTAGAGCCGCCCGTAGTCCTCCGCGTCCGACTCCTCTCACCGTGGCCCTTGTTACAGGACGAGTTAATTGAATCAGAGTTCACTTCATCCGTCCAGATGCTCCTCGGAGGGAAAACACAAAGTGTTGGTGCAGGTGTGTCCGTGTTAACACTTATTTCCATTAAAGATCTCCATTGCGGCGCTCGGCCTCGCGGCAGACGGGCAGATTTGTCTTTGTAAACATTCTCCGGACATTATTCTGATGTCGGCTCCATTCAAGAAGATTACACTCTGACCTTGGTACATATCGGCCTATTGATACAGCCGTGGAAAGTCCAGGGTTGCTTGTGTGTTCGGCGCGGAAGGAGAGAAGTCGGAGAGAAAAGATACGAGATCTGTTGATTTCGTCTCGGATATGGACACAGTTAGAACGGCCCTGACCCTTCGTTGCCCACACCTTTTAGGCTTCGCCGAGAGTGACTGCGCCTCACAATAGCGTAAACGGACATCACAATAGACGCTTGCCCTGCGCGCACTAATGCATTCATCTGCCGAAAGAATCTGAACCTCCGTGGCTTTTTTCTAATAGCCAAATTGTGTAATTCTCAAAGATTAGCTTTGAAAGAGATTCTCTATTAAGACCAAGAGGAAGAGGAGACAAAGAGGAAGTTGATAGCTTATGGAAGCGTGCAATATTTCTTATCAATAAAGCTTTATGCGGCTTTTCAGTAAAGGAGAAAAACCTGTTATTGTTTTGTTCGCCACCAGGATTCATTTTCAGAAAGAAGTTCTCAGCATGCCGCGCGCCCAGCGCCATTAGCTGGACTCTCTTAAACGACCTGGTTGTCTGCAATTGTAAAAGTGAAAAATTCATCGCAAATGTCCCAACAAAAACAGCTGCAAGCTTAGAATGACATATAGGAAACAGATTATTGATTCTCATTTATGGCTTTGATGTTCTGTGCATTTGTAGTTTCTCTCTTTTTTTAAATTTGTGTCTTAAAGGGAAAAATTTATTACAAATATCCCAACAAGAACAACTGTGTAAACTATAGTAAAGGAAAATACATTATTGATTGTCATTTATGGCTTTCATTTTTTGTTAGTGTGTAATTTCTATTTGAATTTTTGTTTTACCATACACATGGTTCCTTAGAAAACATGGATTTTTTATTTTATTTTATTTATTTTCCCATTTGTTTTCCAACCTGGAAAAGTCATGGCAATTAGTTAAATATTAAAAACATAAATGTATTAAATTTTTATATTTTTATTTGTTTAAGAATTTTTCTCTTAAATGACAAATTTATCTTAAAATATCTTACTTGGAATCGTTAAAGTATGAGCAGTTTATAGTTTATTCATGCTTCTTTTCCTGTTTTCATGTTCCATCTTTTTTATATTTATTTGACTTTTGATTATTTGACTCTTTTATTTTTTTCTTACATTCACTATAGACATGGAAAATTAATGGGATTGGTTAAACCTTAAAAAATATTGTAAATGTTTTTTTGTTTTAATTTCTCTTAGAGGGAAAAAATAATGACAAATATCCCAACAAAAACAACTGTAAACTACAGTAAAAGAAAATGCAATATTGATTCTTATTTATGGTTTTCATTTTATGTTAGTTTGTCTTTTTTTTTTTATTTCAATTTCTGTTTTATTTTATTTTATTTTATTTTATTTTATTTTATTTTATTTTATTTTATTTTATTTTATTTTATTTTATTTTATTTTATTTTATTTTATTTTATGTTTTTCTGACCTGGAAAAGTCATGGCAATTAGTTAAATATTCAAAACATAAATTTATTAAGTTTTTATATTTTTATTTACTTGAGAAATTTCATTTTATTCATCTTAAAATATCCCACTTGGAATCGCCTTAGAGTATAAGCAGTTTATAGTTTATTCATGCT
Source organism: Cirrhinus mrigala (assembly GCA_036247105.1). Taxonomy (NCBI): domain Eukaryota; kingdom Metazoa; phylum Chordata; class Actinopteri; order Cypriniformes; family Cyprinidae; genus Cirrhinus; species Cirrhinus mrigala. Next base: position 32,247,236 of record CM070015.1, read on the forward strand.
TCTTTTGCTGTTTTCATGTTCCATGTTTTCATATTTATTTGACTTTTCCATAATTAAGAGTATTTTAAATTGATAATCTAGCAATAATTATGGCTACTAAGCAGCTAATGTACAGTATCGAGTGCAACAGTTACTGTACATTAAACACACATACTGTACTTTTTGGCCCATTCAGTACGTGTTTGTCTTTTTCTGAATGTCTCTACAGTTGGCCAGCAGGAAAAACAAAAGGAAATATGATTTTCTGGTGTTGGCAGAGTTTTATAATTTGCAGACAAGTTGATTTTTAATTGTTGGTAGACAAATACCTAAATCCTCCCTGAACATTACATCAGGCAAAGATGGCATCAGGCTTTTTGTTTCTTTTCTCTATGGCTATGAACATTGACTTTGTTCATTTTTAATGCAGCCTACATTAAGGAAGGCAATCAGTGACTTAAATATGTGTGTGTTTGCTTTGGGACTGGTGTATTTTGAGTTGGGCTAGTGTTTGAGTGAGTTTAGATTCAGCATTGGTCTTTTGTCAGAGCTTTGTTTGTTGAGTCCTTGTGCAGACTAGAAAAATCATGGGAATTCATTGATCAAAAGTGTGTGAACACTTCCTACATTTTGTAAACGGTAAACCAGCCCACGGTTTAACCTCAATTCCATTCCCTGCCAGAGAAATGAATTATATGCCATGTTTTACTGCCTAAATCGGTGGTCCACTAGGATTGTATGGTCATTTTTGGTTATGGATGAAATGTACTGGCACATTGTCTCACACTTAAACGCACTCTCAAACCCCTGGAGCGGCGAGTGATCTATTGTTGTGCATGCAAAGGGTTGCATGGCATGCGCATTTAACAGGTGACACGTTTTGTTAAATCGTCAAATATTGAGCCTGACAAGATCAAAACGCACCCTCATCGATATCAGTGTCCAGCGGCTCTTTCTCCAGACTGATAACCTTTGACACCGCGAGCACTCACTCAATTGCTAGGTGATTCGTCAGCCGACTGCGAGAGAAGTACTCTTTAGAAGTGAACACATGTTAAAGGAAAAGTTCACCCTAAAAAATTATAATGGTGGTTATAATGTATATTTTATGTTATACAAAAGGAGATTTTGTTTATCAAAGAACAAAAGTGAATCTTCAAAGAGCCAACAATATTTGTAATATACAATGGCAATAAATCTGCCATTGTATATTACAAATATTGATGTAAATGCAAGTATGAAACAACATGAATTTTAATTATTTTAACTGTTATTTTAAAGGGCCACTTTACCGTTTTTCAACCAGCTTTGTTTAATGTAAGGTGTGTAATATAGTTTTTTTTTTTTTTTCTCATGTTACTTGCACCCAGATATCTCAATTTTATTTGTCATCAGAAGTCATTTTGCATCATCTAGTGGACTTTTGTTGACAAATATTTAGGGAAAGAGTACATCTTAGATACTAGCCAATACTTCAAATTAAACATTGGGATTTAAAATATATATATATATATATATATATATATATATATATATATATATATTTGAATACAATATTAAATGAAACGCATTACTGTAGTAGTTTCATAGATATGCAAATAAATGCAAACATAGAGATTTTTTTTAAATACAGGTTTAAAAAAAAAGTTTTGAATTTTCAGAAGTATGCAAATAAATGCAAACATTGTTTTTTTAAAAATATAAATAAAATATTAAATAAAAAATAGTAGTAGTTTTATAGGTAGATATATGCAAATATCGAGATTTTTTTTAAGACAATGTGTGTAAAATTAAATATTGAGATTTTTTTTTTTTTTAAATGGCACCTGCAGGTGACCGAACTTTACTGTAAAAAAAAAAAAGACAAAAAATGTGTACATTTACAAACTAAACTTAAATTTACAATAAAAAAACGTACATTTCATTTTCATTTGTAAATGCAATAAACATTAATTCAACAAAATAAGATATAAAAACCTAATGTACATACAAACTAGAAGTTTTCAATGAAAAACCGTCACTTCTGGGATTGTCAATTTGCTATAAATGATAAGATTCCTTGTTATTTTACACTTCCAAAAACTGTACATTTAACCGTATTAACTGTAAAATGACTCATACCATTGAATTTATTACAGTTTTTCACCACATAACATAAAGGAACCAATTAGCCAATTAACATGTTTCTATTGGACCATTTTTACAGTCTTTTACCTGTTACAAATTCCGATCATTTTGGCCAGCACCTGTGATTGAACCCATTTAGCATCTTTACTTTGCTAGTCTGTATGCATGCTGCCATTCTCAAGTACATTTAGTCCCACAGATGCGCCATGTGCAGATTGTGGCAGGATTTGAATTAATGAACATAATCTTGGAGTATAAGGCTCATTCCTGTGGATTCTCTCCGCCAGACAAACAGCAGGACACTGACACGCCTATTACAACTTCAATACCTACTTCATTTTCCGGCTTTTCTTTCCTTACAGATTCCGCAAATTAGACCCATGAAGCGAACATTGATTTAGGCCGAACTAACAAACTTGAACGTCCGACAACAAGGCCCGATATCAATAACACACGATACACAATGGCGAGCCTGCAAAATCCCCCGACGAGAATCTAAAAAGCTTATTAGGATTTAAATGAGCTTACTCTTACGAACAAATATGATGCTTCCCAATTAGTGCGAAAGCAAATGCTCTTTTCCCCTTCTGAGCAAACGCTAAGATGATTTTTATTGACCCAACTTTGATCCCTGAGATTAAAGAGGAAGCAGGATGGCTGGTAGAACGGTGATTCCTCAGGGTCACGGAGTTTGCAGGCCGGCAGAATGAAAGAAATCGCGTCTACTCTGAGAGTTGCATGAGTTTGTTCATTCAAACATTCGAAAGGTCTATGCAAGTAAGGGTTTTTTTTTTTTTAGCATGTCTTTTTCATGAATGTAGGCACTGTCTGTGTTCAGATGTCTGTGTTACTGTTTACCTCATGCACATTGATGTCCAGTAATCATCTGAGAAAATACATTATGTTTTTAAATTACGTTTTGTATTAAAAATGTTAGATTTTGTCAGTCAGATCAAATATGAGTTTTTTTCATTTGTCATCAGAGTATTGCATGCATGCATACAGACAGTATGTGTATTTTACTCAATACACATCCCACTTTACTGCAGGAATTGTAAGAATGGTAAGGTAGCATGCTATTTTAAACATAGCCTTTGTCTAAATGTGTGTTTTCTCACTTGTCTGCTAGGCATGTAATTGCTCAGTGCATTTCTGGAGCTTTTTGCTTTTGTTTACATGGCAACACCATCTGTGTGCCGTCTTACACATGCTTTGGCATTTGATGCAGCTGTTGTGCAACAGGGGAACGTTCCTGTCTGCAAACAAACAATTTTATTCTGTCTTTTTCTCTTCAGAGTCCACATTCAACACCATTTGCAGCATTTTTTTTTCTTGGCCATCCAAGATACAGATAAGTTTTATTCATTTATTTATTTATTTATTTTTTGAGAACAGATTTGGAGAAACATAGAATTGCAGCACTTGCTAACCAGTGGATCCTCTGCAGTGAATGGGTGCCGTCAGAATGAGAGTCCAAACAGCTGAGAAAAACATCACAATGATCCACAAGTAATCCACACGTGTCCAGTCCATCAGGTAATGTCCTGAGAAGTGAAAAGCTGCGTGTTTAGAATAAACAAATTTATCATTAAGACATTTTGAGCAGTTTTCAATCTGAGTCAACTATCTGTAATATTGCTCTCTCCAGTGAATCCGGAGAGAAATATGCACAGATTTACAAGCGAAAACAGTCCAAAACATTTTTAAACCAATATGTTGGAGGGTTTTGATGTGAGAAGACAACAGGAGATGGATGTTTTTATTGGAGGAAGTGTTATTATAGATTATGGACTGATATTTTGGCCAGAAACGATGGGTTAAAGTTAAAACGCCTTAATAACAGATTTGTTTTTCTTTACAAACACAGCTTTTTGCTACAGTGAAGTGTTGTGGATTACTTGTGGATTATTGTGATGTTTTTATCAGCTGTTTGGACTCTCATTCTGACGGCACCTATTCACTGCAGAGGATCCATTGGTGAGCAAGTGATAGCCTGAGGGTGAGTAAAATAAAATTTTTGGGTGAACTAACCCTTTATGATGTACATCATTAGGGTACAACGGGGCTAAAGGCACTCCCTAAGAAAAAATGTGCTTTCACTGCGCCCAGAAAAATGCACGTGTTTCCATTGAACATTTATGGAGCAACAGATTTTGTGTGAAAATAAATCATACAAGTTGTTTATTTTGTTTAAAAATCTCATAAATGTATGAGGTGGCAAGGGGGGCCTTTTACCCCACACACAGGGTAACGGGCTCACCAGCATGGGGTAAAAGGCACACAGTATTGATACAAATACTTAAAAAGCTAAAAATGTATATATTTTTAATAATGTCTAAGTTAAACTTGTTCAGAACAATCAATTTAGCAAAGTTTGTACTATTTTCTGCTTATTTTGATAAATAAAATAATTATTTTTGGTAATACTTTAGAATAGGTAACACTTAGTCACTATTAACTGCGACTTTTCCCTCAATAAATTCCCAATTTGCTGCTTATTAACAGTTAGTAAGGTAGTTGTTAAGTTTAGGTATTGGGTAGGATTAGGGATGTAGAATAAGGTCATGTAGAATAAGGCATTAATATGTGCTTAATTAGTACTAATAAATGGCTAATATTCTACACATTTTTCTGCCATCTAGTGGTTAAGAGGAAAATAATATCAAAGGCCCCGTTGTACCCTAATTCCAGTCAGATTACATGAAGATGAACATATTCTCTTGCATGTGGATTCATCTGCATTCTAATCTTTACATAAACTCATATGTAATTTTCAAAGTTTCCCCCTCCGACAAAAAAGAAATGTATTCATCTTCGACTCAATTGATGGTGTTTGGCTGATAGCGCTCTTTTGGGGTATAGGCGCTGTTTTCCTCATATCTGAAGAGAGTTGTTATTAGAGGCTCCACAGAATGGAGCAGTCCTCGGTGAAGTGGAGCGCTACTTGAGACAAGGATAGCATTTCAGAGCTATTGACAGAGAGCGTTTTTCGCCCCAAGAGCTCGGGGCCTCTTCAGTCGCAGCCATCGGCACCCTAAACACCACAGAGAATCGATTCTGTACAGCTGTGGAGCTGTTGTGTTTTCTATCTCTCTTTATGGGTGTTTTTTGTTTTAAGATTACTCATTCACTTGGTGCTGGAGTAAATGTGAGTCATACAGATTTCTGATTTAATGCAGAGGGTTATACAGAAGCACTCATAAAGGAGATAGTATGACTGATGGTATGTAGACATTTTGTTTGTGTTTAGTGTGTGATTGTGATGGTTAAAGGGATTAAAATTCTGTCAATAATTACTAAGCCTCATGTCGTTTCAAAGTTGTAAGATCTTTGTTTGTCTTTGGAACACAAAGATACTTTTGATGAAATCCAAGAGCTTTCATGGACAGCAACACGAGACATGGAAGAGAAGAAATTGTCGAAAGTTATTTTTGTTTTCTTTGCAGACAAAACACATTCTTGTAGCTTCATAACATTACGGTTGAACCACTGATGTCACATGGACTGTTTTATTGATGTCCTTATTAGAGGTGTGCAGTACTGACTAAAAAATATCTCAATATTTTCTGGGATTTTATCACTAACGATAATTAGACAATATTTTGCTGATTGTGTTATTGTGCTGGTATCTTAACCCTTTAACTGTCACTCCCATTTTTGAACACAAAAAATGCACTATCCAGACTTAAATATTTATAATTCATGAATGAAAACGTTTTGTAATATGATTGATTTGATGTACATTTTCCGTAGTAATGCAATGTCTGATTTTAAAATGCCTTTCAAAGGATGAATTTTGGACAAAGAAACGCAACAAAGAAATTCTTTTGTGACAAAGGTCAGAACTCACATTATGATGTAGATTTTTAAGTTGGTGTCTTGCCATATATTAATCTATTACTTTTCCTACATAATTTGTAACACAAAAATATGGTAAAATATCTATTTAGGAGTCTTAGACCTTTCCAACAATGTCATGATTAGATTAGGATTTATTTGTAATATAGTGAAGTAAACTTTAAGGACTACCATGGACAGCTGACTTCCAATTTGTCTGATATTCTTCATATTCTGTGTGGTGGTCAGTTCACACTGATATAAATGAAAAGTTTAAATTGATTTTTACCTTTTATGGGCATTTTAACCTTTGAAAAGCCATTTTTTTTTTCCCCTAAAAGTGTGCGTTATCTTTTGAGTCAGATTCTTACATTTGGGCTGTTACCAAGCAAATGAAATCAGTATCAACAAAATTTGTCTTTGCAGTGCAGAGGAAACACAGAAGCTGCATCTGAAGGGGCATTTAGACTTTAATGTTTAATGCAGGTCATAAATGCATTTAACCTGCAGTTAAAAATGCATAATGTTTTTGTATTTTAAACATAATTTCAAATATCAGTATTCAACATTACTTAAATAATAAAAAGATATTTTAAATATGGAATTAAAACCACCAGTAGATGGCAGCAAGTCACAGTTAATAAGTGAGACAATGCAATTGAACTGAATCATTTAAACGGTTGAATCATTAAGGAACGAAACACCGTCATGTTGCTCAGAGACGCAAAACATGAAACATATCTTAATCTGTCTTATGGGTTTGGAACGACATGAGGGTGAGTTATTAATAACAGAATTTTCATTCTTGGGTGAACTGTCTCTTTAAATATAGTGGTTGCATCTTATAAATCGGGTTTATATGCATGGTGATTTGATATTCTGAACGATGTCTGAACTTTGTATTACAAGCACTTCTAGTGTTTATAGGCCTCTTTATGATGAATCACTTGTTGTATTTCTAATTTGTAAGTCACTTTGGATAAAAGCATCTGCTAAATGAGGAAAAGTAAAATGTTATATGTTGTCTTAAAGAAGGCCTGCATAATTATGCAGATTTGGGTTTATTTGACCCCCAGGGTGTCAAATTGCATTTTGACAAGTTTTGATAAGGATTTAAAGGACTTAATTTAAAAACAAAACCATTACCATTTGTACCTACACTCTTAATAATAAAGGCTCCAAAGAGGTGTTTTTGCAGTGATGCCAGCATAGAAGAATCATTTTTGGTTCCCCAAAGAACCTTTTTCCACGATGAAGAACCTTTTCTGCATTTGAAAGGTTCCATGGATGTTCAAGGTTCTTCATAGAACCATCAATGGCAATAAAGAACGTGTACTAAGTATATTTTCCAAAAAAATACCTTGAATAGATGGTTATTTAATGGACAGGCCAACTGGCTGTTGTTTTCTCAGAAAATAATTTTTATATTCTGAAACCTCTCAGTAAGAGAAACATTAAAAACAAGTGGAAAAAATCTGTCGGTGCAGAAAGACAAAATGCATTTATATTCAAGATGCAATCTAGGAAAACAAGTCTGTTTTGCTTCTTCAGTAAATGTATTCTGTTTAAAGTATTTTTTAAATATTTTAACTGGAAAGCAAGACAAAAATACAGATTTTCTGCAGTGCACAGAAGTTTAGAGAAGAAGTTTTCTTTCTTTCTGTCTTTCTTTCCCTCCCACCTCCGTGACTCCAGTGATTTTAAAGATTCAGGGCATAAAAATTCCGAGCGCGGAACGTGGAGTGATATAAATTCAGCACCACGCAGACAACGGAATAATAACATTAATGAAAATTTTACATTGACTAAAAGTCAGAGTTCCCCCTTCATTAATTTTAAAGTCGCTCTCTCAGACTTGGAAATGTGTTCGGACAGCCGCCTCTTTGCTCAGTCTCGGCGTGGCCTCGCGAAAGACTCCGAGAGCCCACCAACGCTTTCCACGTGTCGCTCATCATTTTCAAACACGACGGCGGCCGCTGACCTTTCGGCTCTATCTAGAGTTTACTTTTTGTTCTCCCACTCCACTGAAGTCGTATCTATCACACGCTTTAATTCCATATTTTATCCTCTCAAATGTATGGTGGGCGTTTTATCATCATTGCTCAGCTGTGTGTTGATACACGCCTCACAGGGGGCTATTTAGGAGAGTTTAGTGCTAAACAGCACTCATTTCCTCTGTAATAGATGCTACAAAGTTGCGGTTTTCCAGAGGAAAAAAAAGCATCATTATCAGAGAGATTTGTTGTGTGGGATGGATCTTCCTACTTCACGAGTGCTGCACATGCGTGAAGGTGAACAGGTTAATGCGGCAGATGCTTTGTGCATTGCGCTCACGCGTTTGACGGCACAATCGTAAAGGCTTGAATGAACACGTGTGGCCTGTGATCAAGTAGTCCTGGAAGACGGCGGTGTAAGCGGAAATTCATATCAAAACAGGCCCTAAACCAGCATTGTTGTGCTAACCCTCGTGTTAGCTGATAACGTGACATGCAAATGTAAGCAGCGTCCAAAATTAACTTTTTGTCACAGCTGCCAATGGTGAAGCCAAGTGAGTGAAATATCTAGATATTGTTATAGATGAGATAAGCTAAGATACAGTATTTTGGAATTAAAATTACATGCAATATGTAAAATCATAACCATGTATATTTTTATCTAAAAATATATAGAAGTATATGTGTCGTATATATTTTATTATATTCGATTTTAATATTAGAATAACATTTTTTATGTTGTCAATTTTTGTTTTTGTAATTTAAAAAAAATGCATATTTTTATCCATGTGACAATAGGATAATTTTTAATGTTACATATGTGTGATAAGCAGTGCGTTTCTTTTTTTTTTTTAATAGAAGGAATACTCCATCCTATGATGATGTTTTAGTGCCGCGTTAAAAAATGAAAGAAAATCTAAGATTATGAGATTAAAGTCATAATATTTTGAGAATAAAGTCGAAATATTAAGAGAATAATGACAAAATACTACAAGAATAAAGTCGAAATATTTTGAAGTCAAAATTACAAGAATACAGTCGAAATATTTTGAGAGTAATCTTGTAATATTTCAACTTTATTTTCGTAATTTTTATTTTCGACGTTATTCTCGAAATATAGATTTTCTTTCATTTTTTTTAATGCAGCACTAAAACATCATCATAGAATGGAGTATTCCTTCTTTTGAAAAATGCACTGCTTATCACACATATGTAACATTAAAAATTATCCTATTATCGCATGGATATAAATCTGCATATTTTAAAAAATGACAAAAATAAAAAATTGACAGTATAAAAAAATGTGTTTTAATATTTAAAGGTGTGAATCGTTTGCATTTCTTACATGCGTCCCGCGATTAAAAAAAAGTCTAAGATTACGAATTAGTCGTAATATTTTGAGAATAAAATTGAAATTATGAGAATAAGGTTGAAATATTACGAGAATAATGACAAAATACTACGAGAATAAAGTCAAAATATTTAGAAGTCGAAATTACAAGAATAAAGGCAAAATATTTATAGAATAAATGCGAAATGTTTTCAAGAATAAATGCGAAGTGTTTTCGAGAATAATCTTGTAATATTTCAACTTTATTTTCGTAATTTCTACATTATTCTCGAAATACTACGACTTTAATCTCGCAATCATTTTTTAACACGGCACTAAAACATCTTCACAGGATGGAGTATTCCTTCCATTAAAAAATGCACTGCTTATCACATATGTAGCACAAAAATTTATCTTATCAAATGGATAAAAATGTGCATATTTTTAAAAAATGACAATATAAAAAAGTTATTTTATTATTAAAAGATGTGAATCATTTGCATTTCTTACATCAGTGCCTCATTAAAAAATAAAGTCAAAATATTTTGAGAATAAAGTTGATATGTTTCGAGAATAATCTTGTAATATTTAAACTTTATTTTCGTAATTTCAACATTATTCTCGAAATATTACGACTTTAATCTCACAATATTAGATTTTCTTTCTTTTTTTAACTCGGCACTAAAATAGTGAGTATTCCTTCTATTAAAAAATGCACTGCTTATCACGCATGTGTAACATTAAAAATTATCCTATTATCGCATTTTAAAAATGACAAAAACAAAAAAAATTGACAATATAAAAATTTTTATTTTAATATTAAAAGATGTGAATCGTTTGCATTTCTTACATCAGTGAATGAGATTATTTTTCTCTGACAACTTAGACCAGTACCTTATAAAATAAGCGGCCACTGCTAGTTTTTTTTTTTTCTTTACTTTCCAAAGCCAGTTTGCTATAGAACAACTAGCGAGTGCACGTTTTGACGCTGGAATGTAACAATAGGTGCATATTATTATTCATATCAAAACTGCTGTGGTTGTGATATCAGTTTCTTCACATTGTGTCAGATCTAGAAAGAATTACATTTGAAAAAGCATTTGGTTTAGCCCTGAATAAACACCTTGATCTGCCTTGAAGTGCAATAGAGTTTAAGCTGTATGGTGAGAGCTTACCGCATGTCCTCTTCTCTCTCCCAGAGGACACTGGGTAATCGCCGTCGCTGTCTGCCTGACATGGCCGGGGGTAGAGGGACGTGGAGCAGGAGGAAAACGGTAAAAGTTGTAGTGTTGGTAATAGACGACAGGTGCGATGTTTAATCTGTGTATCTAAATCCCTGAAATCCACTGAAAATAAAATTAGATAAATAAAACAGTGAACCACTGGAATAGTTAGCTGTCAGATCAAGGACTTTGTATTCTTTTTGTGTCCTTTATGCAGCAGCAAGACCAAACCTCTTTTGTCCGAGCAAAACCACCTTCCTCTTTTATAAGTCCATTAATCAGAACAGTTCCTTGTGTTCAAAAAATATTGAAATGAGTGATTTTTATGACTTTTGTTTTGGTTCTTGAACATCTGTATTCTTTCACATTTATGGATGAAGCATTACACTATGTGTTTCCTGCAATTCACACTGGAGATATTATATTTTAAGTATAAAATATTTAGTCGTGTTAAAGTAAAACATCCTTAAATCATCCTTTACCCTCTGGGGTCTGAGGGGGTTTTGGGGCCCTGGAGAAGTTTTGACATGCCCTGACATTTGTGCTTTTTTTCAGCATCTTAAAAACATATTAATGGCTAAAGTCTGATTACACTGTATTCAGCACAAACTGGGCTACAATAATATGCAAGCAACATGACTGTGCATGTTGTACAAACAACGCTTATGCATGGTTAGTGAAAAAGTAAAAATTGTAAGTCACTGAAATAAGGCCACAAAATACATACAGAAAATAAAATATTATATGAAATGTTATGAATGATAATAATTTATAATAAATTAGTAATAATAAATAATTTTTATTTTAAGCAAATTCAACAACTTTATGCTTTCAAACATTACATGTTTTAAATTTCATAATATTGTTTAAAAAAAGAGGTTCAGAAAGAGGTTTTTGTCTTGTTTCAGGGATTGTTTTAGGTAATCTTTTTTTTTTTTTTTTTTTTTTTTTTACTGAAAAAATGCACAAAAATCAAAAATATTCATTGATACTAGAAAATCATTATTCTCAAATTATTAAACAACATTTCTTAATCAGAAACTGAATCACAATCCCTCCTAATTTGGGTACTGTATGTAACATTTTACAATCCAGTTTATCCAGACTAACCCAGACTTATTTTTATTATTTTAAGAAATAAATATTATTTAAGAAAATTATATAAAAAAAAAAGATTATTTAAGTACCTAATAATAATAATAATAATAATAACAATAACAACAACAACAACAACAATAATAATAATAATACTATCTTACATTAAATTGATGGTTCTTTTTCCTTTAGCATTTTTTTAGGTTTATGCTAGTGCTGTCAAACGATTAATCACGATTTATCACATCCAAAGTAAAAGTTTTTGTTTACATAATATATGTGTGTGTACTGTGTATATTTATTATGTATATAATATAGAAATATACACACATGCATGTATATATTTAAGAAAATTGTTTATATATTAAAAATATTTATATATAATATAAATTATATGAACATAAATATATACATGTGTAAATTTTCAAAATAAAAATTGTATGTGTGTATTTATATATATATACACATTATACACACACATTATGTAAACAAAAGCTTATTTTGGATGAGATTAATCGTGCTTAATCATTTGACAGCACTACTTTATGCTTAAATAATAATAAAAAAAAAACAATTTGGTAATAGGAGAGATACATTTTCTGAAAAAGTGTACTACTAGATAGTAGATACACTCTCTGAAAAAAAGGTACAAAAGCAGTCACTGGGGCTGGTACCTTTTCAAAAGGTACACTTTTGTACCTTTTAGGTATTAATATGTACCTTTAAGGTACCAATATGGACACTTTAGGTACAAAGGTGATCCTTTTGAAAAGGGACCACCTCAGTTACAGCTTTTCTGAGACTGTACTGGATAGAAAGTCAGTGTTCTGGTAATTCTGTGATGTAACATCTGCTTCCGCAATCCATGTCATGTTTCGATATCCGTTTGACTTATTAATATACAAGATTGTGGAAGTGAAACGGTTTGCAAATGGCGTTTGACTGAACCAGATCACCTTACGATTCCCTCCGTCTCAATGTCTCTTTTTCTCCTTCAGTCGTCTTCATTGTTTTTGTCTGTCTTTTGTCTTCCCCGGTGAGAAGCGGCGCTGAACTCTTCCCATCTTGTGTTTTAAAGCAGCTTAAGTGCTCCTCCATGCTGCTGATTTCCTTGTAGGCCTTAAGAAGTGATCACCTTCCTGCAATGCCCTCAGGATTAAACAGGCCAGGCCCGTCCTCTCCCCGTGCCTCGCCCCTACCTTTGTAGTCAATAAAAGACTAACTAGAAAAGAATGAGGAGATGGGAGAATCAATCTACTGGAAGCCTCCCCACAGTTTTCTCATCACTTCTTGTGTCGTGTGTCATCTCTGTCCATAACGGCGAAAAAGAACAAACTCAGTATGTGGGATGAAGGGTTTTTTTTTTTAGTATGGACTGAGAAAATAGAGTCAGAGACAGGAAAAAGAGTGATTTTGATGGAATGAGTGAGGGAGATAAGTTGTGTTTTATGTTGTCTTCAGACTCACAGCGGGGATGAGTGCTACACGAGCGCACGTGTTTTCCCTCAGCGTCCGGGGAACTGCTAAAGACGGCAGACGTCATGCTTGTTTAAGCTTCAATGTGGGAAGGAGAGGCGATTCTGGGATTTTAGGCCACAAACACTTTGCACAAAGCATTGGGCCAACATGTTGCAAGTGTGTGCATTTAACTGCATTTAACATGTTTGCTTTTGCAAATCTTAGTGCTCAAGGAGTCGATTGATCATTAAATTTAGTTGTTTAGCTAAATTCTGTCATCTTTTCAAACCGTTGCACCATTAAGATTGCAATTTACCTGCAAGAAACTGACTGTAGAAGTTTACTACTTTGCTTTATGACTTTTTCACAAATATCAATATGTTGTTTTTTTTCTTTTTGAGCAAATGATCCGTGAACAGAGGTGCTTCAGAACCTTCAGAAAATGTTGACCGTCAAGCTCAGGAGTCTAAAAACTAAATATTATATGAGCTTATTTATTTTATATCTGGTAGGTGTTCAAAATGAATTAAATATAATACTAAATAAAATAATATTATAAAAAACAAGTTATTTTTTAAAATAAATTCATTAAATTATTCAGTGAGCTGTTTTGTTTTAGATTTATTTTATATAAGATCTGAAATTTTTGCAACCCCAGTCTGAATAGTTTAAAAACATGATTTAAAATATAAAATATAAATATATATATATATATATATTCAATATGTTAACATTAAACATATCAAAATTAAGTCAGATAAAAAATAATAAAAATAGTTTGAAACTGAGTTTTATTGGTTTGTAGTTATTATTTTCAACTTATTATTTTCATTTTAACTGAAGAAAGAAAAAAAAAAAGCCTACAGTAATTCTCTTCACATGTCTGTTGCATGCTCAAAATTGCTAAACATGGTCACCTAACTTGGTTAGCATGGTTATTTTGGACTGTGTGACCTCCTAAGTTGTGTCTTTCTTGACTTTATTCAATTAAAATTATATAAAATATATAACAAATAAACTATTTTTCTTCTTATTTATTTAAATATTATATGAGCTGATTTATTTTAGGTGTATTTTGATCTGTTTTCAAACTAAATAAAAATATACTACTAAATAAAATAATATAAGAAAAAAGTTATTCTTTAAATAAATTCATTAAATTAATTATATGAGCTGTTTTATTTTAGATTCATTTTATATCAGGTTTTTGCAACCCAGTCTGAATATAGTTTAAAAACATGATCCTTTTTTTATAATATTTTTTTTTTCTGTCTAAGAACATTAAATAAGTAACTAAATTAAATCAAATAAAAAAAGAATAAAAATAGTTCAGAACCGAATTTTATTGGTTTGTACTGTAGGTATTAATATTTTAATTTTTTTAAATAAATAATAATAATAAAAAAGAAAACTTCTCATTTTAATTGGGGAAAAAAAGCATTTTTCATTAAACTTGTCTGTTGCATGCTCAAAAATATTAAACATGGTCACCTAACCTGGTTAGCATGGTTATTTTGGACTGTCTGACCTCCAAGGTTGTGTCTTTCTTGACTTCAATTCAGTTCAATTAAAATGATATATGTATATGTTCCAAACTTTCTTTATTGCAATTTATCTTTTGTATGTTTTTTTTTTTTCATGTTTAATGTATTTAATGTTTACTGATCTAAAATAATAATAATACATAATTTGTAAACTATTCTACTACTGGTTGGCATAAAATAAAAGATAAAATAAAATAAAATAAAATAAACACATTCAGATTGAGATTTCCTTCACTGTGAAGAGTACATTGTTCAAAATTAGGTGTAATTATGCTGCTGGTTTTCTTTTGGAAGAGCCTCTGTGTTGAAGGTGCATCTATGATGCCTTAAAATGTTGTCTATGTAGTCTGCTCACTGCATGTTGGAACGGAGCCAAAGTAACAGAGTTTTAAGGTTGGCTGAGGCGATCACAGATTAATCACTTATTTTTAAGGGGGCTGAGATGAAGTGGAGTCTGTAATGGCCTGTGGTGGGCCGTTCTGCCGTACTGTACGCCTCATTTGTCGGTGTATATATTTGTTTGGTTTTGGAGCTCTGTGCGATTCTGCTGATGGGCACATCAGGCTGTGAGGACTGGAACCACCTCAGCAGTATTGTTTCCCTTTCGAGGAACTCGAACTGCGTCCTCTAGGGGGCGCTAGGGGGAACGCCGTCAGCGTGACCCGTGTCTGAAGTATATATACAAAACAACAACAAAGTTGGCCGGCGACAGCCTATGACGTCACTGCCGGCGCGACTCGTCGCTGCCGGCGCGTCACTACCGGTGCGACCACAGTATAAAAGGACACCGGTAGAGCAGGACGGCCTCTTCTTCGTCTTCATTGACTCTTTGTCTGGAGTGTGTAGCAAAACGGTAAGAGACCCCTTTTCTTTGGAAAAATATGGCTAGCACTAGTAAGGCGTTTAGAAAGTGCGTGGATCCGTGTCCTCGTTATTTGACACCCGATGACACGCACGATCTTTGCGTCTTTTGTTTGGGCGAGGAGCATGCACGCGACGTCCTCGAGGGGGCAGTCTGCGTGCACTGTGAGCTTTTTCCCATGAGAAAGCTCCGTTCTCGTCTGTCTCTCTTCTCGAGGGAAGAGGGACAGCCACCTGTTCCCCGTGGCTCAGGACCCTCCGCTGCTGAGGCACGGAGAAAAATGAGCTCGTGGGGATCCCAGGTGGACCTCGCTGACGAGCTAAAAAAGGGACTTTCCCTTTCACGCGCGTCAGTCGCGGGCGAGGACGAGCTGCTGGCTGACGATGATGTTGTTTCTCTTACATCATCCGATCCAGCAGCTAGTGCTCTGTTGGGTCCTTCCCAAGAAGAGCAGGAGATGTTGGAAGATGAGGAAGCTGAGGCTGAACCCTTTCTAATCTCCTGCCCTGCATACGAGGAGCTGTTGGAGGTTATGGATCGCGCCACGGTAAGGCTTGACTTGCCGTGGAAGCGAGCCAGAGAGGTGGCGCCTCGGGGTCGTCTCGATGAGCGCTATCTTTCTGATCATAACCTCCCGGCCCAGGTGAGTCTTCCATTCCTTCCCGATCTGCATACGGAGATCGAGAAGGTATGGAAGAGGCCGTTTTCCTCACGCATCCATAATTTTCCGCACTCTAATTATGCGAATATTGAGGGGATGCGTGAGCACGGCTATCAGAGGATGCCACCTGTAGAAGAGACGCTGGCCAGCTATCTCTCTGTAGGTAAGGCATCTTCCCTGAAGACTCCCTCCCTGCCATCCATTCCCCTTCAAGTAACATCTCGTTTGAATGGCAGGGCGTATGCAGCAGCAGGTCAGGCTGTGGGTGCGTTGCACACTATGGCGGTGCTTCAAGCCTACCAGGCTGACTTGCTGAAAGATCTGGATAAGGGTCAGGGTCTTTCCCCGGACGAAGTTGCTGAGCTGCGCCGCACCACGGATCTCGCTCTCCGTGCCACCAAGCAGGCCGCCACTGCCATGGGCAGGTCTATGGGGGCCATGGTGGTTACGGAGAGACATCTGTGGGTGAACTTGGCTGACCTCGGGAAGAAAGAGAGGGGCTTTCTTCTCGACGCACCAGTCTCGCCTTCC
Source organism: Cirrhinus mrigala (assembly GCA_036247105.1). Lineage (NCBI taxonomy): Eukaryota > Metazoa > Chordata > Actinopteri > Cypriniformes > Cyprinidae > Cirrhinus > Cirrhinus mrigala. The sequence goes on from CM070015.1 coordinate 32,263,877, forward strand.
GAACTTTTTGGTACCTCCGTTGAGACGGTGGTTGAGAAGTTCAGGGAGGCGAGGGCGCGCTCAGCGGCCTTCAAAACCTTCATTCCACGAAGGTCCAGATCTGAGCCCGAACAGTATGGGGGTCCTGGCCCGTCTCGTTCTGAGGGACGAAGACAGGCCCAGAAGACTAGTGTGGCCACTCGCGCCCCTCCCCCACCTGCGGGTGGTTCCGGGAGGAAGCGTGGGTCTAGAGGAGGTAGACAGGACCTGAGGGAAGTGATCCAGACGAGACAGCGTGCTCGCCGGGGTCAGAGTAGAAGATAGCTTCTGCTTATCTTCCTTTGGGGGCTCCTGTCTCCCTCCTCTTAATTCCCCCTTCATATTAGTCTCTCCACCTGACTGAGGTTTGGTGGTACTTTTCCTGCGCACCCCTGCCGGACCTATGATGTTTTAGGTTGGCTTTTTTGTTAAAAAGCAACCTTTACTGATGGTCTGGCTCGGCCTTTCGGCCTCCTCTCACAGTTTGATCGAAACGGGAACCATGGATGGGTGAGTTCGATCCATTTTTCATGTCTAACTATGAATCATATTTCTAGCTCAGTGGTCGCTCCCCTTTTTAGGGTTTCTAATAAGCGATCTCTTTGAGGTAATCAGGTGAGTGCTGTCTTCCCCTACGAAAAATGAAAGCAGGGTAGACAGCCCATTTTTTATGATTTGCTGTACTCCCCTATAACCTGGTCTCTTCTTAATCTCCCCCGACAGGTCATAGTAATGGTCTAGATGGTTTCTCAGAAGGATTTTCTGAGTCTTCTGGAGTTATGCGCAGGAACCATGGTGGGGTGAGTACGACTCATGTTTAATGTGTCTACCATGCTGTATACAATTGGGTCCTGTTTTTGTGCCTTCCTTGGTAGGTCCTCTTCGAGCACCCCCCTCTGATCTTCAATCATGGTTATGGGCTGCTTGCCTGGGTCTGCCTCCCGTTTTCGAATAGGAAGCTTTCAGGTTCCCTTTACAGCACTGAGAAAAACTAGGACTTCGGTCCTACGTCTGGGTAAGCTCTTCAGAATCTCTTTTCACAGGGAGCTCCTGGACATTTTGGATAGACACATTGACCACCGGGTTGAGACCCTCTGTCTTCATCCTGCCCTGAGGGGCTTCGGTTGCGGGGTTTCCGCCCTTCACACAGACCTCCTACCTATGCCATCTGGTGATCTAGCGGTCGCCCCTCCGAGGAGTGGGCTTGGTCACGCTATTTCACTGTTTCTCAAGTCAGAGCTGTTTCTGTGGAAACCCTCTGAGTGCTCCGAGGAGCCTTCAGCTAAGCATTCTTGGCCCTTGGTCCCAAGGCTCTGCGGGTCTTGGTAGAGCAGGGCCCGTGCTTTCCATCGAGGAGGTAAGCATAGGTCTGTGTGGGGTGAGAAGGGCTTATGCCCCTTGAGAGGTTACCCACAGAACAGCCTGAGGGCTGGGGATGTGACTGCTTTCTGTGCAGTCTTGTAGAGGTGGCTCCCCGTCATTTCTGATCCCCGTATCTCTTCCTGGGAGTGTGCGACGATGCTCCCCTTTCTGCGGAAAGGGTTTTTGCTAGAGTTCGTCTTCCTTGGAGAGATCAGGTGTCCCTCCCGTGTCTCGGGAGTGGAACCCGGTCTCGATACACTACCTTTCCTTGGTACGTATATCAGCTTCAGGGCAGTATTATTAGACAGTTAGCTGCGGCTACTGCATAGGGTGCTCCCCTCCCATCGAGGGTTTACCTGAGCACTGCCCCATTGGGCAACTGAGGTTCGCCCTTACTGCCTTCCCCAGGCCAAAGGGAACTTTCGCGGGTCAGATCTCATCCAAGGCTTCTGTACAGGGCACGGTGATGCTCCCCTTTCTACGGAAAGGGTCTCTGAGCTCGTCCCCCTGGGGGGATCAGTGGCTCCTCCTGTCCATGGGAGTAGAAGCCTGTCGCGATACACTGCCTTATCCTGTGTGGCTAAGTGTATCGGCTCTTGGCAGTTTTAGTGGATAGATAGCCGCGGCCTCTATCTGCTTGGCATCTTTGTGCTCCCCTCTCCTTGAGGGTTTTGCTTTGAGCTTTGCCTAATTGGGCGGCTAGATGCGCCCCTACTGCCTTCCCCTTAGAGCCTTGTTAAGCCGGCAGTGCTCCCCTCACCCTGAGGGTCTTCTTATTCCACCGTTTCTCAACGGTACGTCTAAAAATAGGCCCACACGTTTGTGGGCACTTTCTCAAATCCATGTATATGGTAAGTGCACACGTTAACCTTTGGGCACTTTTCTAAAATCCACGCTGTGGTATGGAAGGCACCGGTGTTCTGCGTCCATTCTAAAATCCTTTATGGTAGGGATTCACGCGCTATTGCCCGTACCCTTTCTCGAGGTGGTCTAAAACCCGGTCGTCTCGGGTCCATCTCCAGAGCTTCTGCCAGGCTAAAAGAACGGTTTTTACGCGCCCTAGTTCCGGTGCGCATTTTATGCTCGCTCAACCGGGTTGAGCAGGGAGTTACCACTTGCGTTCTGTGTACGACTTCTGAGGGAGTCGTGCAGGGCTGCAGTAGCCCCTGTGTGACAGGCCAACCTGGGTATCCTAGGCTTCTGGCCGTATCCCCTTAAAGGAATACTTTGTTTCCAAGCTTGGGCTCTACCCCGGGCCGATATCTGCCCTACAGGTAAGTTGGGTATGCAGCCTAAGCTCTGGCCGTAGGGGATATGTCACTGACAGCCATCACTTTATCCTAGGGGCGACTCCCTTAAGGCCTAGGGAGTTGGTACTTAGTGCCTGTCTCTCCGGAAGTCAGGCACTCCCCTCAGCATGGCAGCGTGGGTATAACCGTTCCCCCTAGCGCCCCCTAGAGGACGCAGTTCGAGTTCCTCGAAAGGGAACGTCTCAGGTTACGTATGTAACCTTGGTTCCCTGAGAAGGGAACGAGACACTGCGTCCTCTAGGCTCGGGGCCATGCTTCAGGATGTGAGCTTCAGACGAAGAAGCGGCCGTCCTGCTCTACCGGTGTCCTTTTATACTGTGGTCGCACCGGTAGTGACGCGCCGGCAGCGACGAGTCGCGCCGGCAGTGACGTCATAGGCTGTCGCCGGCCAACTTTGTTGTTGTTTTGTATATATACTTCAGACACGGGTCACGCTGACGGCGTTCCCCCCTAGCGCCCCCTAGAGGACGCAGTGTCTCGTTCCCTTCTCAGGGAACCAAGGTTACATACGTAACCTGAGACGATTTGAATCAATGATTCAGTTTTGTGCTGACACTCTGAGGAATCCTTACTTTGACAGTCACTCCCTTCTGTTAAACCCTCGCTTTAAGATATAAGGACATTCTGGAGGGACCAGAGACTCGCTCGCACTTTCATGCAGCCTTCAACAGAGTCAGAAACATGATTACGAGTTCCACTCACATGAATGACAAATTGAAGTTGTATTTACCAGTGGGAAACTGGGATGTTTGAAAGAGGGCAGGAATCTCTGCAGTATATGAAAGGGAATGAGTTTCACTTTTTAATGTATTTCAGTAATGTTAATATGGTGTGAATGGCAGTGCTTATAGTTTGTATGATGAAATGGTCCACAAAACTCCTAAAAAGGTCAATATTTTTTTTTACTTTTTTAGCAAATGATCACTGAACAGAAATGCTTAACCTTCAGAAAGCTCAGGTGGTCAAACTAAATATTATATGAGCTTATTTATTTTAGGTTTATATCTGGTGGGTGTTCGAAAATAAAATCTAATAAATAAATACTATGCTAAATATATTTTAAATTATTCTTTAGATTTAAAATAGATATTTTTAAAATATGAATAAAATCTGAAATAAACATTGTAACAGTATTTTCAGATAGATGGAGATTTAGAACTTTTTTAAATAAAATATTAAATTACAAAATGTTAATAAAATATTAAATACACTTATTTATTAATTATTTAGATATACAAATTCAGATTCTTTAAAAAATAAATTAATTAAAATAATTACATTTTTCTTTAAATTTTAAAATGTACCATAATTAAATAATTTAGGGAAAATATCAAATATTAATATAAATAAAAGAAGTTTTTTGACGTAAAATATTAAATAATTACAAAATTTAAATAAAATATTAAATAAAATTATTATATCTGGTGTTTGAAATAAACAAAATATAATACTATGATATCAAAAAATCAAATTAACAATTATTGATTTGTAGTTAATGATAAACTTACGAAAGTAAGTAAATGTCTTAAATCAAAAATAGAGGTTTTAAAATATGAATAAAATCTAAAATAAAAATTGTAATTTCAGAGGAATGCAAAAATTGATTTTTTTTTTTAAATAAGTATTAAATATTTACAAAATGTAAATAAAATATGAAATAAAAATGATCAATTAATTAAGATATATAAATATGCAAATAAATGCAAACATTGTTATTTTTTAATCAAATATGAAATAAAAAATAAATATAAATAAAGCTGTAGTATTTTCAGATAGAATGCAGACACTGAATTTTCAAATAAAATATTAAATAATTATAAAATGTAAATAAAATATTAAATAAAAATGATTAATCAATTAGATATATAAATATGCAAATAAATGTAAATAATTAAATAATTTAAGGAAAATATAACATAAATATAAATAAAAATATTAATGGGGTATTGTCATAGATATAGATACTATTACATTTTGGGTGGGGGCGGGGGGTTATTAAAATATTTAAGTTATTCTTTGAACTAAACATTAGAATGAAATAAAAATACAAATATACTGATTTGTAGTTTATGAATAATTTTATTATTATTATTATTATTACATAAAGTTAAAGGTAAATATTTGTTTGATCATTTTACTGTCATTTTAATTCATTGTTGGATAAAGTCGAGAAAAACACAACCTCAGTCAAACAGGAGGCCAGAATCACCATGTTAATACGGTATACAGACATTCGATGTGTTCAAATTTAGCACAGCAAGCAAAGTAGGTTATTTTTATGTTAGACTTTAAAAGTTAATGTTTAGCTGTATAAAACACACCAGTGTGCACCCAATTTCTGAAAAGACTCTTTTTCAAATGAATTCATTATTTGCTGAATTAAGGATCTTTTCAGGTCACATGTTGCTTATTTTATTTTGGCATCCTGAAAGCGTCTTAATATCTGCTGGTTAACCCATCAGTAGGCGCTCACCAAATGCACTTAAAGCACTTTGTGAAGCATTTCAAGCCATTCATGCATCTTCTTGTTTTAACATATCTTCCCTCTTCTTTTTCTCATTTCAATTTCATTTCATATCCCCATTGACTGGTTAGTGGATTTAACGTTGCTTTGGTATTTGGTGCATACGTTCTCACATGAATTCCTCTTAATGGATTTTAATAACTTTCTGTATTTCAGTCCTTGACAAGATAATTTCTTCAACAATCCCCCATTGGTACTTGTGGACGAACAGACCTTGGGTTTTTGAAAATCTGTCTGGTTGTATGTTGTATTAATTAAAGACCCAAAAGAGAAATGATTCTGATTTTGGTGCTGGAAAATCTTGAATTGCTATTGAATTGCGTTTTTTAATTAAATTTACATTTCTGTATGCAATGCACCACATACAAGGACAATCAATTCTATCTGATATACGCACTTTGTGCGTGTGTGCCGGCTCTCATATGTGGTGGGCATGATAAATGCTATTTTCATTAACACTGAGGTGAATTAAAATACTCATCTGTGATTTCTATAAAAATATACTTATCCTTGGACCACTCTTTTCATAACTTACCTACAAGTGTGTGTGTGTGTGTGTGTGTGTGTGCGCGCGCTGCTTTCATGTCCCCCTCTATGTTTTCATACGCTCGCATGCTGATGAGTAGAGCCCTGTCATACCTGACTGCCTCTCCCGAATCCTTTAAAGCCTCCCGACAACACATTCATAAACAGTTTTGATGGGCTTGAGAGATTTTGTCACAAGACAAGAGGAAAGAGAGCTGTCCAAAACAAAGACAGAAATTTGCTTGACAGTTACAGAGTCGCTGAATATGTATCATTCTCGGAAAAGAAAGAGCAGGACACCGTCGATTGATTTTTAGTGCCAATGGGGATATTTTTTTAGGTTTTTAACTTTAGATATTAGACTTTAGAAATGGGTGACCCAACACAGAACCAAAATTGGTTACAAAAGCAAACAAAATGTCTTTAAAATCAAACACTGAGATTTAAAAAAAATAAATAAATAAAATAAATATGTATACAAAATAGATAATACAAAAATTAATAATGGCGTATGTATATATAGATAGATATAAATAAATGCATTAAAAAAAAAAAAAAAAAAAAATAAATATATATATATATATATATATATATATATATATATATATATATATATATATATATATATATATATATATAAATGATATATTGAATAAATTGAACAATAATATGAATAGATAGCAAATTAAGGCAAAAATTGAGATATTTACAAATATAAATAAAATACTAAATAAAAATTAATGCACAATTGTAGTACTTGTTTATATAAATAAAATAAAAAAAATAATATAGTATTTTCCTACTTATGCAAATAAATGCAAATATCAAGAATTTTTTTAAATATAAATAAAATATTTAAAATTGTATTTGTGATAGATAAATAATATATTCAATTTAATGAGATAGATAGATAGATAGATATGCAAATTAATGCAAAATTGAGATTTTTACAAATATAAATAAAATACAGAATAAAATTAATGCACAATTTTAGTATGCAAATTTTATATGCAAATAAATGCATATGTATTAAGATTTTTTAAAAATAGAAATAAAATGTAAAAAAATGCTTTTATGTGATAAATAATATTAAATGTAATAATTAGTTGATAGATTTAAAAAAATAATAAAATATTAAAAACCATTAGTGTATTAGTTTCATAGATAGATATACAAATAAATGCAATCATCAAGAATTCAAAAATATATATAAATTAAATGTGGAAAAAAACCTGAATGTAGTATTTTTGTAGATAAATGCAAACATTGATTTTTATAAATATAAATAAAATATTTAAAAATGAAGATTTTAAAATTAAAGATTTTTTAAGATATAAAATTTTGGAGCATTAGGCAATGTTTTAAACTTAAATAAAATATGGAATAAAAAATTAATGTGGAATTTTTGTATTTTTTATAAAAATAATGGAGTATTTCTACATATGCAAATACATGCAAACATTAAGATGTATTTAAAAATTAAATATGTTTTAAAAATGTATTAATGTAGTAGAGAGAGAGAAAGAAAATAAATAAAAACATTTTAAAAATAAATAAAATATGAAAAAAAAAATAATATTGTATTTTCCTACATATGCAAATAAATGCAAATATTAAGAATTTTTTAAAATATAAATAAAATATTTAAAAATGTATTTATGTGATGGATGAATGGATGGATGGATAAAAACACTACAATAATTGTGTATGTGTATGTGTGTATATATAATGTTAAATATGTATTTCAAATTAATGTTGTATTTTTTTGTAGTTTGGTAAATGATTTTTGAATTTGAATTTTTGCATTTTCCAGACTGTTGTTTTGTACTTAACCGAAGTACAACCCAAACACAACTCTTGGGTCTGTCTATCAGAAGTGCAGTTTTAACCCCTGAAAATTTCCTGAACGAGAAACATCAAGCATCGTTCCAGCTCTGATATGCAAGCCAAATGACTCTCCTTAAATGCAGCCCCTTGAAAATAACAAGACACCGCGATAAACATTGTTCTCTTCAAGCGCCTTTGAATGGGAGATTTCCTGTCCTCGCCGTTCTGTCTCAGACCCCGGCCTTTGAAAGTGCGTGTGATAAAGTCTGGAGCGAAATGACTACAACACACAGCTTTCAGGGCCAAATGAGTTCCCATAGTATTATTTTTTTTATCTGCGGACGATTCTTTTGAAGTTTGATTCGGAAGCGCCACAGCCACGAGATGTCAGAAAGCAGACGTGCGGCACGGCCAGATGAAAGTTTACAGAGTGGTCATTCATCTGAAAGAGACGAGCGGGCGGGGGGAGAAAGGGAGAATAAAGAAACCGTTCCTTGCTTTCTGAAATTTGTACTTCTTAGCGTGCGCGCACGTGTGCGCAAAAGCCAGTATCTTACACGTTGTGATAGCGGCCTTTATCATTATAATGTAAATGTGTGCATGAACACATGAATAAGGCATTATTTTAAACTCGATTGGCATTAAAGTGGCTTTTCATCCTTTAGCCGGAGCCCCATTGTGTAGGAGCCGGTGTGCATTGCTCTAATGTAGGGACTATTCTATATCTGGGGATGAAGCTGTCTGTTCAGGTGATTGACACAAGCCCACATTAAGAGGTGGTTTTGAAAATTAGTCCGTGGAGACCCGGCGGAGGTGCGCGGAAGAAGGAGAGTCGTCTCCGAGAGGAGCCGTGCCTTTTTAACCCCGCTCATTGGTATTCCGCGGCGCGTGCGGCGAGGCGCTCTCTAAATGGCTGAGGCGCGCCGCTCGCCGAACCCCTCGACACGCGCGCGCTCAGACGGACCCCGTGGAGAGCCGGCGAACAATATGCAGCCCGGAATACAGAAATCAAAATGGGGCCCAATTAATAATCACATAGTTAGTTCATATTTTATACGCCACTCTTCTCGAGCCCGAACAAAGTTCGGCCGAGCAGAAATTTGGGGGTTTTTTTCTTGCTCTCTGCGCGCCACGTGCCCTGTACTTACCTTAACATTTTGAACTTTTGTCAGTGTTTTTCTGCTGTTTCTGCATGGCCGAGCTGATGACGGGCTCATCCGGCTGTTCTTTGTCTCTCTCTGCTTTGATTCTGAAAAACACAGTTAAAGCACCAAAGAATGGCCATGAAATGACAATAACTTCTGTAAGTGTATGCAACCTATAAAGCGTTAGCCTTTATGCAAATACAGATATGCAAATAAATGCAAACATTGAGATTTTTGAAAAATATAAATAAAAATACTACATAAAAATTAATAGTGGTTTAATTGATATGCAAATAAGTACAAACAAAAATATAAATAAAATATTATTGTTATATTTTCATGGATGGACATGCAAACAAATGCAGTGAAAAAAATAAATACACTATAAAATAAAAAAATGTTAATGTAGTCCGAAACATACAGATATATAAAATGTATAGTTACGTCAAATTTTGCAGCACTAGCCAGTGCTTAAAATTGAACGTTGATATTTTTTATATATGAATAAAATGTTAAATATATAAATATATAAATTCAATTTTAAATAAAAAATATGAAGTATTTTAATATATATAGTATTTTCGTAGATATGCAAATAAGTACAAACATTGAGATTTTAAAAAAATATATGAATAAAATGTTAAATAAAAAATCAAAATAGTATCATAGATGTGCAAATAAATGCTGATTTTTTTTCAATAAAAATTATTAGTGTAATAGTAGCAAACAGATTTTTTAAAAAATATATAAATAAAATATTAGATAAAATGTATTAGTATAATAGTTTCATAAATAGATATGCAAATAAATATAAACGTTGAGTTTTTTTTAAATATCAATAAAATAATAAATAAAAATGATTAACAGTATTTAATAGAAATGCAAATAAATGCAAACATAGATATTTTTTTATATGAATATATTAAAAATGATTATTACTATCTATCCATCTATCTATCTATCTGAAAACGGCACTAGCCGACATTTCTTCCATATATGCACAATTCTAAGCATGTTCTGGGCGACCTTGAACCGTCAGTTATGCTCCTTAGCATTAAGCTTTTCAAAATGCCCAAACCAGCACTTTTTACAACTTCATCTAATTAATCAAAATATTACTGGCTAAAAGCCTTTATTCATATGCACATAGTTTAATTTATTGATTGCACTGCAAAATGCATCCCCCACACGTTCACTTTTTGTATTATTTTCTAAGAGGACAGGATTTGACATACATGCATGATGATTTTTTTTTTTTTTTTTCGACTTTTTGTCTATAAGAATCATTTCTTTTCAGCGATATGGCTGTGTGTGCGTGTGGCCTAGGTTTGGCCGTCAAAGTCAGTGTTGAACACTTTACAGATTTTGACATATTCATTTAAAGTTGCTAATCGCATGTAAATATGCAAGGCTGGTTCCCCTGGGCTCTCTTTGAAATGCAAATAAAGAGTGCAAACAAAGGTCCGGATGGACAGAGGTGCAGATCCAGTGAAATCACAGAGGTGTAATACTGCTCACATCTCATTAGGACAGAAAAGAACACCCCCGTTTCTCATTAGACTATTTATGGCGATTTGTTTCTAATTTTGTTGCATGTTTTCTCCGTATAGTTGTTTGATGCTATGCGACACAGCTGTTCTCACTCATTTTACCCTGTTAGATCTGCAGCAATATCTATATTAAATGTGTTTTGACAAATAAGAAGGCTGGAGGCTGTGTCCGTGTATCTGTGAGTTGTTTGTAATTCTCAGTGAAACATACGTGTAAACAGAAACAAGGCTGTAATTGAGTGTGATTGTGAGTGAGGTCGGTTTGAATGCTGTAAGGATAGAAGAGCTACAGCAGCGTGATCACTTTAATTACTCAAACTGGGTTTGTGTTTGTACATGTGGGAGGTGAAGAATGTGAGTTTGTATTAAATTAGTGCAACAAAACATTTGTGCAGTTTAAGTTTCTGTGTCCATTCCTTTACTGTTACTTCTGCAGAGCGTCTGTTACTCCTAACTATCTATCTATCTATCTATCCTTCTGTCGTTCTATCTATAGAGTGCTATCATTCTAGCTATCGTTCTTTCGTTCTATCCGTCGTTCTGTTGTTCTATCTATAATTCTATCTATCTGTCGTTCTAGCGATCGTTCTATCCTTCTAGCTATCATTCTGTTGTTTTGTCATTTTTTTCTATCTATCTATCTATCTATCTATCATCTATCTATCTATCTATCTATCGTTTTATCTATTGTTCTATCGTTCTATCTATAGAGTGCTAACATTCTAGCTATCGTTTTGTCATTCTAGATATCGTTCTTTCGTTCTATTCTTCGTTCTGTTGTTCTATCTATCTATCATTCTGTCTGTCATTCTAGCGATCGTTCTATCCTTCTAGCTATCATTCTATTGTTTTATTTGCCATTTTTTCTATCTATCATCTATCTATCTATCTATCGTTCTATCGTTCTGTCTATTGTTCTGTCATTCTATCTATAGAGTGCTCTTGTTCTAGCTGTCGTTCTGTCATTCTAGCTATCATTCTATTTGTCGTTCTGTCGTTATATCTATCATTCTATCTATCTGTCGTTCTAGTGATCGTTCTGTCGTTTTATTCGATATTCTATCTATCTATCTATCTGTCTGTCTGTCATCTATCTATCTATCGTTCTATCGTTCTATCATTCTGTCTGTTGTTCTATCTATTGTTCTGATGTTCTGTCTTTCATGCTATCATTCTTGTTCTATTGTTCTTTCATTTTATTTCTCACACTGTGATTTTATCTGTTGTTCTTTTGTTACATCTATCGTTCTGTTGTTCATTGGTTCTTTCTGTTTTTCTTTTGATCTATTTATTCATTGATCAATCGTTCTCTCGTCTATCTTTTGTTCTATCATTCTTTCGTTCTTTCGTTTTATCTATCTTTCTATTGTTTTCTCGGTTAATCTGTCTATCTGTCATTGTATTATTCCATCATTTTCTCATTCTGTCTGTTTTTCTATCTATTATTCTATAGTTCTCTCATTCTTTCCGTTAATTGTTCTGTCATTCTGTCTGTTGTTCTTTCATCATATCGTTCTGTTGTTCTCTAGTTCTTTGTTGTTCTCTCGTTCTGTTATCTATCTATCTAGCCATCTATCTATCTATCTATCTATCTATCTATCTATCTATCTATCTATCTATCTGTGAGTGTATGTATCGAGCCAACAGTCAACTGAGGTTTCAGTCTGTGAGCCGCAGCAGTGTTTGTTTGGCCGGAGAGGTGAAGCGTTCAGAGAATGACCGTAGCGGGGACCGTAATCATGTCCAAACCCGTCACGAAAACCACAGTCCCTCTTAAAGGAATCGCGCGCGCTCTACAGCCGCCGTCCAGCCGCCGGGCCGCTGAGACAGAACACACACTTTAACAACATCACGCCTCGCTGTTCCACCATTTCCAATTTCCAGCAGGCAAATTGGGATTCCTGACTGCACTCACAAGTGTCTGAAGCACCATTTTCTGACTCTATGGAGTGGAAAATATGATTCAATTCCTGTTCAACGCCTTTTCATTAACCGAGCGCTGAATGTCATCCACAAAAAGTGTGTGCTTGTATCCAAGTAGAGTAATAATTGTATATTATTACCCATCCCAATTATACTTTCGAGAATTTTGTTGTATTATTGTATTTTTTTTGGCTTTTCGAGGATCGAAGAATGCAATGAAAAAGCACTATTAAGTGCTCAGAGCGCCGACTGTACTTGTCGGCTGGCTGCGGGCCCTGTTCATTCAGCCCCGGTGTTTTTATATGGAGAAGAGGAAGTAGTCAGTAGTTAAATCAGATCCCTCTAGAGAGGCGTTTCAGCACTCTGGGTGTACAGCCACTTAACCAGACTCAGGGATATTAGCCTCGCCCTGACTTAACCGCCAATCCATGTCCTGTTCCCACTGTAGTCCCTATTAAAATTTTACAGGTCAAAAATCCAAACGGCGCCAAAAGAAATGTTCTTTTTCATTACAAGTGACAAAAAGAATGTTCGGGTCAGACTGTGGCATAATGGCACGGTAATTAGAACCTCTTGACTTGATAAAGTGTGACTGTAAATCAATGCCGGACTAATTAATCAATATCTTAATTATTAGACCTTTTAATGAACATTTTTGTCGAAATTCCCTCAGAACCCCTGGCCGCAGTGGCCCTGAATGTCATCATTAGTTCCAACACTGAGTTTCATAGTGCTGAGTAGAAGCGCTTTCATTAGAATAGCACTCGCAGCACATCCCACGAGTTTACACACACGCTCATGGAAAACCTGGATGTTTCTGAATCGTGCTTTACAGGCCTGCCAAAGTCATAGAAATAACTGAGATCTTAAATCACCATGGAAAAGTCATGGAAATTTATTTACGGAATATCTTTTCCTCTGGTAGCAACCTCCCACAACACCAGCAACTGCGTAGCAACCCAACCTATCCAATTTGAGCTATCTATATCTATCTTATTATTACAATGTGTACAGAAAATATAGAATTGAAAGCATTTTTTTCAGTTGCAGGTACAAATTGCATTCTATTCATTCTATCTAGTAACAGTTTATAGCTGTTCTGAGATTTCAGCCAATGAAATGTTGAGTTTAAACTGTCATCAAGCAACTAAATACAAAATCTTTAGTTGATTGTCTCTAACCTTCTGCAAAACTGCACTATTTACATACTAACCACGTGCATGTAATGAGACGCTGTTTAGGTAATTATGGATTTATGCGATTATGCATATACATACTTATTAGCCGCCTGTATAATTAACACTCTTTGAACACCACACACACGCTGTGCTGCTGAGCGTCACGGCAATCTGTAAACATATGGAACTTATTTACCAGTCTACTCATCTGTAAAACCTACATAAACAAACCGTTATGAGGTCTGTGGATAGAGCCTGTCTGCTGTGATGAGAACTGATTGTAAGTAATCTGTCTGTCTGTCTGTCTGTCTATCTATCTATCTATCTATCTATCTATCTATCTATTGTATCTTCATCATTCTATCAATCACTATTGTTTCATCATTCTGAGTGTTGTTTGTTTTATTGCTCTATCTAGCCTTTTATATATTGTTTTATTATCCTATGTATCGTTCTATCATTTTAGTATTCTGTTGTTTTATCATTCTATCATTCTATCATTTCATCATTCTACCTACCGTTTTATTGTTCTGTTTTATCATTTTCTCATTCTGTCGTTCTATCGTTTCATCATTAGATTTACCATTTTATTGTTCTATCTATCTATCTATCATTTTATCATTCTGTGTATTGTTTCCTCATTCTGTCATTCTATCGTTCGGTCATTTCATTATTCTATCCATCTATCGTTTCATCATTCTATCTAGCGTTTTATTGTTCTATCATTTTAGCATTCTGTGTATTGTTTAGTCATTCTGTCGTTCTATCATTTCATCATTCTATCTATCATTTTATTGTTCTATCTATTGTTTTATCATTCTGTGTATCGTTTCCTCATTCTATCATTCTATTGTTTTATCATTCTGTCTATCATTCCATTGTTTCATCATTCTATCTACTGTTTTGTTGTTCTATCGTTTTATCATTCTGTGTATCATTTCCTCATTCTATCATTCTATTGTTTTATTATTCTGTATCAATTTGTTATTCTATCGTTCTGTTGTTTCATGATTCTATCTACCGTTCTATAATTTCGTCATTCTGTCATTCTATCATTTCATTATTCTATCATTTCATTGTTCTATCTATCGTTTTATTATTCTATTTATCGTTTCCTCATTTGATCATTCTAGCATTCTATCGTTTCATCATTCTATCTATCGTTCTATTGTTTCATCGTTTTATCTATCGTTTTATCATTATATGTATTGTTTCATCATTCTATCTATTATTCTATCGTTTCATCATTCTATCTATCGTTCTATTGTTTCATCATTTTATCTATCGTTTTATCATTATATGTATTGTTTCATCATTCTATCTATTATTCTATCGTTTCATCATTCTATCTATTGTTCTGTTGTTTCATGATTCTATCTACCGTTCTATAATTTCGTCATTCTGTCGTTTCATTGTTCTATCGTTTTATTATTCTGTTTATTGTTTCCTCATTCAATCATTCTAGCATTCTATCGTTTCATCATTCTATCTATCGTTCTATCATTTCATCATTCTATCTATTGTTCTATCGTTTCATGATTCTACCGATCGTTCTATTGTTTCTTCATTCTGTCTATTGTTTTATCATTCTATCGTTCTATCATTTCATCGTTCTATCATTTCATCATTCTATCTAGTGTTCCATCGTTTTATCATTCTATCTGTCGTTCTGTCGTTTCATCATTCTACCTATCGTTTTATCATTCTGTGTATCATTTCCTCATTCTGTCATTCTATTGTTTAATTATTCTGTATCATTTTATGATTCTATCATTCTATTGTTTCATGATTCTATCTACCGTTCTATAATTTCATCATTCTGTCATTCTAGCTATCGTTCTATTGTTTTATTTGTCATTCTATCTATCTATCTATCTATCTATCTATCTATCTATCTATCTATCTATCTATCTATCTATCTATCTATCTATCGATCGTTCTATTGTTCTGTCATTCTATTCATTGTTCTGTTGTTCTATCTATCATTTTGTCTGTCTATCTATCGTTCTAGCTATCTGTCATTCCAGCTATCTGTCATTCTAGCTATTGTTCTATTGTTTTATTTGTTCTATCATTTTAGTGTTCTATTGTTTTATCAATCTATTATTTCATCATTCTATCTACCGTTTTATTGTTTTATCGTTTTCTCATTCATGTCGTTATGTCGTTCTATCGTTTCATCCTTCTATCTACCATTTTATTGTTCTATCTATCTATCTATCATTTTATCATTCTGTGGAGAGTTTCCTCATTCTATCGTTCTATCATTTTATCATTCTATCTATCGTTTTATTATTCTGTGTATCATTTCCTCATTCTATCATTATATCGTTTCATCATTCTATCTATCATTCTATTGTTTCATTATTCTATTGTTTCATTGTTCAATCTATCGTTTTATCGATCTTTAGTTTTATCATTCTATGTATCGTTTCATCATTCTGTCTACCATTTTATTGTTCTATTATTTTATCATTCTATGTGTCATATTTGTGTTCTATCATTTTATCATTCTACCTGTCGTTTTAATGTTTAATTGTTCTATTGAGCATTCTGTCGTTTCTCATTCTCATTCTATTATTCTTGTTTTATTGTTCTATCATTCTATAATTTCATCATTCTATCTATTGTTTCATTGTTGTATTGTACTATCTATTGTTTTATTGTTATATCTGTAATTTCATCAATTTTTATTATTTATTGTTTTGTCTATCATTTCATCATTTCTATGAGTCAGTTTACCATTTTATTGTTCTGTCGTTTAATCATTCTATTTGTTTCATTGTTATATCATTTTATCATTCTGTTTATCATTCTATCATATTAGCATTTATCTATGATTTCATTATTCTGTCTATCACTGATGTTGAATCATTGTTCTTTCTTCTATTTCTAACTATTGTTCTTTGTTTTATTATTCTTTCTATCATTTCATCGTTCTATATGTCATTTCATTTTCCATTTTGCATGTCATCTGTCCACCTTTTTTTTCTCGTAAGTGCGGGAGCGGCCATTTGTAAATTTTATAGGTCTGGCTTCTGGTCTCATCCATATTTTTAGTGGTACAAAACTCGTTTTGCTGCTTGCTATTGCAAAATTGTTGTGTCTTACCATGTTATTTTAATGTATTATCTTAATTATGAACACACTGGTTTGTAGTGCAAACAGTTTTACCGTTTTCTGCTCGTTGTTATTCTTCTCGTTATTTCCCTAGAGCAGATAATGAACTGGAAGTCCTACATCCGCGTTGAAGAATAATGTGGATTGTTTGATCACTCTATCTATTTTTGTCTGTCTATCCAATTCATTCTATAAATATTTTGGATAGCATGATTATCGTTCAGTTATCATAAGAGTATTTATCTGTTCTGCAGACTTTTCAAAACCCAACAGGTTCACCAGCAGCTGCATCTAGTGCCAAAAACGTCTGCAGATTCTGTTTGGTTGATGTCATGGACTTCTTCAGGACAGAATCAGTCATATGTAACCAAAACATGTCTATTTAGATGAAAGCGCTTCTGTATCTCAGACTGTCCATAAGAGTGAAGCGAATCGACAGCATTTGTGATTGTGGGGTGAGGCAGAGGACATGGGTGGTGTTTGGAGAGCCAGCCGTACCTGTCGTGTTGCGTTTATCTGGCTGGACGGGTGGCTGGTGCGGCTTGGCAGCAGACAGGAGGAGTCAGTTAAATGTGGCATAACCGAAAAGCAGACGCACCGCCAGGGGACCCACACCATCTCGACATGATTGAAGACTTGAAGGGAAAAACCTGCGTGACCTGGACACAGCTTCACGTTCACTACATCCAGCCTTAAAGCAATAATAACCAGAGTGGAAATGGAGTTGGTATTAAAATATATTTTATATTTATATGGGTAATTCTTCAATTAGAGGATCTTGTAAAGAAAAAAGCTTTTCCAAAGAAATTCAGATTCTAGTTTTAAAGGATTTATTTCATTTTATTTTATTTTATTTTATTTTTCATCCTAAGTTTAATATTGCCAATATTTACTCTCCCTCATGTTTTTCTGGTATTTTTCTGTAGAAAACAAAGAAGAATTGTGAAGAATCTAGGAATTCAGGAAATTGACTGTAAATCCACTTTGCATTTTTAAAAGTATATTGTCAGTTCATTTGGTATTTATATGCACAATTTGTATTTTTATAACAAAAGAAAGACAATTAAGACGTGACAGGAACAGTTTTGTGTGTGTGTGTGTGTGTGTGTGTGTGTGTTTTTTTTTTTTTGTGCAAGTTCAGAATTTTTGTATTTCATCAGAATGGTATGAAACTTGGTAAAAGTTTTGGCTCTTTCTATGCAAACACAAACAAATAAATTAATAAATAATGTTTATGATCTGAAAAGGTTAAATGCTACACCCAACAAAATCTTACTGAATACAATTTTTTTTTTAAGATATCAACCTTAGATTTTAGCTTAGAAGAAGCTTAGATTTTCACATAGTTTTAGAAAGTTTTGGAAAAAAAAGTTTGAATTTCATATAAAATGTAAAAATAATGTTGTTGTGCATTTTTCATAATAATAAACCTAAACTTCTGTAACTTTTATATAATTGATCTATGTTAACCTTTTTTCTCTTAAGCAATAATCTACTAAGTGTCATCTTTAAAAAGAGACCAGACTTAAGTCTGTGCTTCAGATCATTCAAGATATACGATAGTTTAAGTTGGAAATTTCATTTTCAAGTCTATGGTCAAAAAGTGGTTAACAGGTGATAAATGGATCATCACTATTCCATAATTTACTACCATAAAATCCCCTGAAAACACAAAATCTTAAAAAAAAATAAAATAAAATAAAATATTTGACCATCATATGAGCAGCACCAGAGGGTTAAACACAGATGAAACATAATTTGGGCGAGTTGGGAGAGTTTAAAAGCACAATTTAAATTTAAATTCTGTTTTTACTTACCCCTCTTTTACATGGTGAGTAAATGATAGCAGAACTTTCTTTTTTGGATGTCCTGTTCCTTTAAGTAGTTGAATTGGAAGTGTCACGCATACATGTTATGTGTGCTGTGGAGAAAAACAAAAAACCAAAAAAAAACCCAACAACAACCAAACAAACAAACCTGATGAGCATCAGAAGAATCCCAGTAGTATTTAAGATCCAAGCTGTTAATTTTCTTTGTTTAAACACTGTCTGTCCTTCAATTAAACCGCTTCTGTTTAACAGTTCACACAAATCCTACGCAACAAACACAACACAGGCTGTAAATGTCATTCAGAGAGCCGCTAATCGCTTTACTCGGATGAGAAATTGAATAAACAGCGAGGAAAACATGTTCAGTGATGGCACATTTAATGCCCACAATAAGAGCTCATGGTGTATTCCTTCAGGGAGCGTGAATGGAGACAGACTGTTTCTGGTGAGAGCTCTAATTAAAGCCCTAATGACAAGAGGAAGTATCAGCATCGCCGCTGTGTTGGCTCTTTAGCTCGACTTTATTCAAAATAGTGTGCGTGCCGTCTCCAAAGTGTGGCCTGACTCTAGTAATTGCACCAGTTCAAATACTTTTTGAGTTCGGCCTGTGAAATCATTAAAAAAAATCTGGAAAAAAAAATCGCTAACCCCAAGAGATTTTTTTTTTTCCTTTTCTGTGCTACCTTGATAATTCTATATGGGTTACATAGTCGAAGATATTAAACGAGAACAGACAATGTGAGAGGGGTTAATTGTAATGACTGCACCCCACTGTTGAAGTTTTGTTACTATAGTAACAGCTTGATGAGTTAATCACCATGGCAAATGATGGTTTTGATACAGGAATCTATCAGTTGTGCACATCTTTGGCTGAGCAATCTTAGCAGTAATGGCTATGACTAGACGCAAAACACCAGACTAAAACGTTTTTTTTTTTGTTTTTTTTTTTGAGTAAAGAAAACGCTGTACTATAATATTATTATTATTATTATTATTATTATTATTATTATTATTATTATTATTACTATTACTATTATTATTATTATTATAGGCAAACAAAAAAAGTCTCAAAAAATAACGTTATTAAAGGAACACTCCACTTTTTTTGCTAATAGCTTAGCATAGATCATTGAATCAGATTAGACCGTTAGCATCGAGCGAGAAATTGAGAAAATTTAACCACTGAGAAATTTTAACCAAAGTATGTTATAGACTTCTCATTAAGACCCTAAAGAATCATATCAATTTGTGGAAAATGGGCATCCGATGACTCCTTAAAAAAAAAAAATCTGAAAAAAGTTCCTGCAGGAAGCTCCGTGATCATGCATGACGAATTCCGTGATGCTGCATGAAAAAAAAAGTGCATTTTTAATGGCCACATCTGTATAATACTGAATACAGCTACACGACTGGGATTTCTTTTTTCACTCAGAATTGTCATGACATCTGGTTCTGTTAGCAGTTCTAGTGGTGAAAAAAGTGGTGGTTTCTTTTCTCCTAATAATATATTCTGGCATTTGAAGGAATTAAACAGTATACAAATTATCAATAAATATATTTACTTAAGTCACTCACTGGGGTAAGACTCATGCATCAATCTCAAACTCATGAGTTCATTTTTACTTATTATTTACCACCTTTTTAAGTACATCTTTAGTAAATACATTGTTTAATTTAACAAAATTTCATTTTACAAAATGTTTTTTTTTATGGTCAATGTTTTTTCTTGGCCCTTGAAGTACTTGAAGTACTTCACTACATTTGCTTGTGATACTTTTATAAATGACAATATAAGATACATATAAGTGTAATTATGTTGTCATAGGGATATGTCTACAATTTTTTTCAAGAGTCATCATTTAGTTGATAAAACACTAAAAATATATGTATAGACCAAAAAATTGTAGACATAACCAGTTATTATATTTTTTTTTTTTCCATCACCTAACCCATTAAAGCCTGCGTTGTTCTGTGGCTTTCGTTTCATTTCATTTCATTTCAGTCATCTTCTTTGAATAGTTATTGAGAAAAGCAGCTGATCTGTGAGTATTGCCACCTAGTGGATCCACGTATCAATGCTGCCAGTTGAGGACTTTGCAACCCTTTGAACGGACATTTATCCCTCACTGTCTCGTTATCATTCGCATCCAATTAAACATGGCATTTAGCCTAATTTAGATTCATCTGAAGGGATCTTGGTGGTACTAAAAGTGCTAAAAGAATCGTAAAAGAATCGTTGAGGAACAAGAATCGGAATCATTAAATTCCTTACGATTGGCAGCCTTGAGCACACTGTGTGGATTATATTCAGCATAAGCTGTGATGTGATGAAGGTGTAGAGACAGAGAGGATGTGCTGCTCAGCTTGTCTTCTGCTGTGTTTACACAGTGTAGCAATTCCACTGCTGAATTATTGAGATTGCACAGCCATCTCCTGAGATGGACAACGCCAGAGATGGACTCAATCTCTTTTCTCAAATACACTCCGAAAGCAGAACATACGGCTGCTCATTTTAAAGGAAGCGTTCTGTGCTTAGTGTAGGATTGGGTGATAGTTTAAAATAATTTCATTTCAGTATTTTTGGCAATATAATATATATCCCAGTATTGATGTATTTATCTGAAATGGCTTAAAAGAGTAGAAAAAAAACCCCTAATAAACCATAATTTTGACCAAACAGCCAATTTGGTCATTTTCAGCTAAAGTTGCTGATTGCTCAGTGAAGCATTGACAATAAGCTTACACAAGGATGTCAAATTGAAGCATATATATATATATATATATATATATATATATATATATATATATATATAATATATATTTTAATATTATATACATCTTTTAATATTATAAATCATATTTATCATTCTATCAGTCGTCAGTCCATCCATCCATCCAGTTTTCATATCTCTAATCATCTTATGATATTATAAATCTATTGTTCTTTTACTCCTTATCTATAATTTTATCCATCCATCCATCTATCTGATTTTCATATTTGTAATCATATTTTGGTATTAGAAATCTGTCGTTCTATCCATCCGTCTGTCAGTCCATCCATCCATCCATTATATTTGTAATCATATTTTGATATTAGAAATCTATCGTTCTATCCATTTATCCAATTTTCATATTTGAAATCATATTTTGATATTAGAGATCTATCGTTGTATCCATCCTTCCATCCATCCATCCAATTTTCATATCTCTAATCATCTTTTGATATTAGAAATGTATTGTTCTTTCTCTCTTTATCTATCATTTTATCCATCCATCCATCTATCTGATTTTCATATTTGTAATCATATTTTGATATTAGAAATCTATTCTTCTTTCCATCTATCCAATTTTCATATCTCTAATCATCTTTTGATATTATAAATCTATTGTTCTATCGTTCTGTCATTCTATCATTCTCTCTATGTTCTATCTATAATTTTGTCGTTCTTTCTGTCTATTGTTTTTTCTACTTTTGTTCTATCACTCTTTATCCATCCATTGTTTGTTCTAGCATTCTATCTATAGTTCTGTAGTGATTTTTCTGATGTCTTTTATCTTATTTTTGATGAATATAAATCTAATGTATAATTTGTTCTATCAGTCTATCCTTCATTCATTCTGTTGTTCTAGCTGTTGTTCTTTCCATCCATCCAATCTTATTTTTAATCATTTTTTGATGTCATACGTCCAATCTAAGGATGATGTCATTACAAAACTGGTTTTCGTTAGTTAGAGATTTTGCATAAGACTAACAGGGGAGAAAGTGATATTAAATAATCCATTACAAAAAGCAATATTCCTAAGAAAACACAACTTGTTTGTGACATTTTGATAAATCTCACCCATTTAATTTCCTCACTTGAATCCATCTTTATTCCATATATTAAGACATGTAATGTGGGCATAAAATGTACTGCATTGTGTTTATGACCTGAATACTGTACTTTGGCCACTTTAAACACAATTTCTCTGTTTTGTCTCTTAGCAAGTGAAGAATAAAGTGCTTTGATGAGCTCAGAATGTGTGTCAAAGAAAGTAACAGTAATGAAATAATAATATTAACAAAAAATGTCAAAAAGAAAACAAAGAGAGCAATTGAAAGAGAGAAAGTAAGAATAAAAAAAAACTCTTGGCAGATAAATTCACAGAGCTTAAGGGTATATGATTAACCAACCTCTCCGTTCTGTGAGAGTCCCAGGAGAGACGCGGAGCCTTACAGGAGTCGGAGGAGGTGCCGTAAGAAGCCTGTGTAGTTGGAAGAACAAGCAAGGTTAATGAGTAGAAGTAAAAAGAGCAGAACTGACATTAGTTTAAAACAAAGAATAGAAAGAACAGAGTACGTTTGCAGAAGATGAGTGCTCGCTAGTCCTGTCGCATCAGAAATAGACACAGCTCATTCTCTTTGATTCAACTCCCTCATGACGGTTTTAGCCGCCGCGGTTTTAGAAGTTTAAGCAAGATGCTTCTGTTTTTGTACTTTTTTATTTTTTATTTTTTTGGCTGTTTTTGACATCTGATGTTTGTATGATGAATCTTTAATTGCTGTTTAATGTAATTGTGTTTGGAATGCAAATCAAATGAGTGGCGCTGAAGATGGAAAGGCTTTTGTTATCATGTTAGCTTGTCAAAGCCA
Source organism: Cirrhinus mrigala (assembly GCA_036247105.1). NCBI lineage: Eukaryota > Metazoa > Chordata > Actinopteri > Cypriniformes > Cyprinidae > Cirrhinus > Cirrhinus mrigala. The sequence goes on from CM070015.1 coordinate 32,286,821, forward strand.
ACATACTGTTATTCTGTTGAAACATATTCATCTGAGACTCTACATTTCTTTCTAAATCTTTTAAGATGACTTGATTTGCTGTTTCTTTCTGACTAATTAGACTTCTGTCAATCATGCTGCCTCTATATCTGGCAACCTCTTAGCAACACCCTAGTAACGACCCTGAACACAACAGCAACACGCTAGAATCTGCTCAGAGCCCCATAGCAACAGCCTGGAGCTATCTATCTATCTATCGTTCTATCTATCGTTCTATCTATCGTTCTGTCTATCACTCTATCTAGCGTTCTATTGTTCTGTCATTCTATCTATCATTCTGTCTATCGTTCTATCTATCAATCTGACTTCTATTATTCCATCCATCCATCCATTGTTCTCATTCTGTCAATCTATTCTATAATTCTTTCATTCTGTTATTCTACTGTTTTATCCATCCATTCATACATCAGTCGTTGTCTATCTATCTGTCTGTCTATCGTTCTATCGTTCTATCGTTCTATCCATCGTCAGTCCGTCCGTCCGTCCGTCTATTTATATCTATCTATCTATCTGTTGTTCTATCTATTGTTCTATCTGTCGTTCTATCATTCTACCTATCATTCTATCGTTCTATTATTCTATCTGTCATTCTATCGTTCTATCTTTCTATATATCTTTCTTTCTATCATTGTATCTATCTATCTGTATCTATCTATCTATCTATCTATCTATCGTTCTATCGTTCTATCTATCTATAGTTCTATTGGTCCATAGTTCTACCTGTCTATCTATCTATCATTCTATTGTTCTGACGTTTTATCATTTTGTCTATCTTTCTATCGTTCTATCTACATTTGTCCTTCTTTCGTTCTGTCTGTCATTCTATCATTCTGTTGTCGTTTTATCATTCTATCTATCTATCGTTATGTCATTCTATCGTTCTTTCTGTCTATCATTCTATCTACATTTGTCTTTCTATCATTCTATCTATCGTTCTATCCATCCATTGTTCTATCGATCTATCGTTCTACCGTCCAATCGTTCTTTCTATCTACAGTATTGTTCTGTTGTTCTTTCTATCATTCTATTGCTTTATCTCTCATTCTGTCACTATCTTTCAATCTGATATTGTTTCTTTGTTCTGTCTGTCATTCTATCATTCTGTTCATTATATCATTCTAACTATCATTTTGTCCATCATTCTGTCGTTTTATCTAAATATCATTCTAGCTGTCTTTCTATTTAGCTCTCTACCTATCATCTATCTATCTCTTTCATTTCATCTCATCATTCTGTGTATCGTTTTGTCTTTGTTATTCATTAATTCTTTCTGTCTATACTTCTGTTGCTCATTCTTTCTATACATCTGTCATTCTTTGTATCTGGCCGATAAACCTTCAAAAGCTTTGTTTTTAAAAGTTAAATATTAAATAATTAAGTCTAATCACTTACTGAAAGTAACAACTTTAAGTTGTATGATTTGAGGAGTCATTTGTATTGTTGTCTCTTGTTGTTTTCATTGCTTCTATTGCCCTCATTTGTAAGTCGCTTTGGATAAAAGCGTTTGCTAAGTGATCTAAATGTAAATGTCTGTATGGTGCAGGAGTCACTTGCCAGCATTTAATATTTAGTACAGACCAAGTGTTTACGCTTTTCAATATCGACCTGCGAGTGACTAGCTCATAGTTCACCCTGCAAAAAAAAAATGACGTGCATCATTTTTACACGCAATTTCACATCAAAGCACACACTCGCGTACGTCTGCATGTATAGTCTAGCGTTTTATGATTTAATGTCACGTCTATTTTCATACGATGATTGGCTGGTGGCTCTCCCGCTCTTTTCCTCCTTTAACCGTGATTATACAGCACATCTCCGGACGGCTCGTGTGTCAAACCGCATCTTAACCACGGCTGACAAAAAGTGCGCCGCGCAGCTCATCTTCACTGAAGCAGAACTAAAATCTGGAAGTAATCAGCTAGCGGGGGAACATGAGAAATTCTCCTGAAAACACTTTAGCGCGGCTGGAACCCACTGCTCCTCAAGATTGGATTCAGGTATCTAATCCCAGCCGGCAGCTGCACCCTCCCCCGCACCGCTCCGTCCCTCCGTCACCTCTCCATCTCCCTCTCTCTCTCTCTCTCTCTCTCTGTGACTATAGAGTGCTGTACAACCATAGAGACCACAAACACTCACACCTGATGGGTGCTATATAAAATAAAAGCTGGCCATTGTTAGGTTGTGTGATGTCAGCATTTTCATGTTTACGAAACAAGCATGTATATGCCACTACTATATGTGTGTTCTGAGGCAGCTAACTAGCAAGGTGAAAAATAACTATTGTCAACTATTGCTCTTGACATTGTAAAAATGATTATTAATGTTGATTAATATAACACATGTGAAAGTGTTGTGTTTGGTGAAAGTGTCACATCACATTCTGGTTGCAAAGACAAACATGTCGGTCCATTAGTATGAAGGCCCATTTCCACCACTGAATAAAAAATAAATATAACTGCAACTTTTTATATCACAATTCTGACTTTTTATTTTTTTTCTTGCAATTGTGAGTTTACATCTCACAATTCTGACTTTTTTTCTCAGAACTGTTTATATCACACAATTGCAGTTAAGTCAGAATTGTGAGATACAAACTCGCAATTCTGAGAACATATCAATCTTATATTTCCTCTTAAAACTGGACTTTATAACTTGCAATTGAGTTTATATCTCACAATACTGAGAAAAAAAGTCAGAGTTGTGAGATATAAACTCACAATTCCAAGAAAAATTCAGTTATTGCGAGATGAAAACTCACAATTCTGACTTTATTTCTCGGAACTTTGTCTATCTGTCTTACAGTTGAAGTCAAAATGCATTTACATACACCTTGCAGAATGTGCAAAATGTTGATTATTTTACCAAAATAAGAGGGATCATACAAAATGCATGTTATATTTTATGTTGTACTTGCCTGAATAAGATATTTCACATAAAAGATGTTTACATATAGTCCATAAGAGAAAATAATAGTTGAATTTATAAAAATGACCCTGTTCAAAAGTTTACAAACACTTGATTCTTAACACTGTGTTGTTAACTGAATGATTTTTTTTATTTTATTTATTTATTTATTTTTTTTTAGTGATGTTGTTCATGGGTCCCTTGTTCGTCCTGAACTTCTCACTGTTCTTCAGAAAAAAAAACCTTCAGGTCCCACAAATTCTTTGTTTTTTTTCAGCATTTTTGTGTATTTAAACCCTTTCCAACAATGACTGTATGGTTTTTGAGATCCATCTTTTCACACTGAGGACATCTGAGGGAGACATATGCAACTATTACAGAAGGTTCAAACAGTCACTGGTGCTTCAGAATGAAACAAGATGCATTAAGAGCCGAGGGTGAAAACTTTTGAACAGAATGAAGATTTGTACATTTTATTATTTTGCTTAAACATCATATTTTTTCATTAGGAACTGCCCTTCAGAAGCTACAGAAGCTATTATATGATTCCGAAAGACAAAATAAGTTAAATTTACCCTGATCTTTAAATTCAAAATGTTTTCACCCCTCAGCTCTTAATGACTTTATATGTCACAATTCTGACTTTATTCTCAGAACTGCGACTTTAATTCTAAGAATTGTGAGTTTATATCACAATTCTGACTTTATAACAGACAATTGCGAGTTTATAGCTCACAATTCTGAGAAAAATGTCATTGGAATTACGCTTTTTTTTTTTTTTTCTAATTTTTTAATCCATTTTGGTGGCATTTTTGCCACAAGCCCTGTCAATTTCCGACCCTAGTACATAGCATGCCAATAGCTCAGTTGTTGTCATCTCAATTGCAGTGCAGCATTTCCAGTTGCTTTTGAGCAATAAGTGGTACATTGGAAAAAAAAAATTATAAATTGGTGTAGAAACACTTCACAAATAGTTACAAAGAAAACAAAGAAATTACAGTGTATAGCATTACAATACTTGCTGCTTTTTTGTGTTGCATTGGAAAGTCTGATTCATTTGAATGAAATGGTTTGTTCAGATGGTTCATTTGCAATTAACCTGTTAATTATTTAAATAGTCCATGCATGGCATTTTAGGTTTCATTTGTGGTATCAAAATATTAATGCATAGGCTGACAGGTTTTGTGTTCTAGTTTTATTTTATTAAGTTTAATGTCATCACCTTTATTGAGATCCTCATTGTTTTTGTGCCAAATTAACAGAACTGATTGCATTAATGAATAGAGTGCTGCAGGGATGATGTATTTTTGTAGGACAAAACTCAGAAATTAGTTCACATTTTAGCACTTATGTTTCCATCGCCTTAAAAATCAATGTTTTTTTTTAATGATTTTGATTAAATGCTTTAAATAAAGTTTGTAGTTTTAAAAGTTATTTGTGAAGATTATCTTGATAAACAAAATATGTAAGGATCATAAACTTTTTTTTTTATTTTCTGCAAAAAACTGTAATGCTTATATATTTAAAAATATAATCGCCCCTTAAATAGCCTAAATTTACCTTTTGGGGTTCTAAGCAAATTAGTACTGATCACAGTAAGTTGTGAATGTTGACTGCAGTTGTTGAAGTTTTCCATGCATTATATAGAATTTTAATAAAGAATAGTGAATTATTATGTAGCTAGTTTATGAGATGACTAATTTGAATGTGGCAGGCCAAGAATGATAAATATACTTCAAGCTTGAATTACACACCTCATGTGCATTGTGCATAAAATGTGCATGCATTAAATTGAGCAGCCTACATTCATAATTATAACTTATTATGATCAATGCCTGTTAGAAGCACATTACTTTGGATTTAACTGATGTGTGAATATATTGCTGTTTTAATGGATTTAAGCTCTCATCCAATCAGATGTTACATTCACAACTGTGTTTTAGACAAAGAAATGCAACTATGGCTGCACTGTTGATTTAATCACTGCGTATTTTTTGTTCTTATTCTTCAGATTCTCATGTGATTTGTCCTTTATACTCGCTGACACTGAATTCAGTCATCAATGATGCTGCACCGTGGAAGTGTTTGGAAAATTCATAGCAAAGATGGAAAATGGAGTCGGTCTGCTGTTCTTAAACACTCGGGCTGTTGATCTTAGAAGCTTTCATGATCTGACCAGGTCACATTCCTGCAGGTAATGGAGTTTAGACTCTGTGTGTGTGTGTGTGTGTGTGTGTGTGTGTCTGTGTGTGTGTGTGTGTGTGTTTTAATGGGTATCAAAGGAAACCTGGATAAACTCACACACAACAGACACATGCCATTGAGGGAAAGAAGCTGTTTGAAAGATACTGTCACACACACTCCTCAAATCAACAGAGAAACACACTACAGCATTTGTGGCATAATGTCAATTACTACAGAAAATGGTTTTGACTTGTGTCTTAACAAAAATCACACTTACAGTATTTCTCTTATGGAAGTGCATGCTGTTTAAAAAATGTAAACACAAGCTTTAAAAAAAAAAATTGATGCATTCACGGTATCTCTTGTGTTATCCAAGTTTTGCGCAGTATGTAAGGCGTATGCATGGTGCAAACTACACTTTTTACACTGATTTATGTTGGTAATGCATAATAACAATAAATATAATATGTGTTTTAACAGTAATACAAACTTCGCATTATTGCTTTGAAACCCTTCAGCACTCTGGCTTGGTTCACTTTCATTGCTAGTTTGCTGTTGTTTGGTTTTGAAGGTGATGGACAAGTTAAAATTGCTTTCTGTGGTATAAGCCTCACAAATGCTGTCAAAAGAGTATAACTTATGTTTTTAAGACAAATGTGTGCAATGATTTTGTTGAACTTCTGTTTCAAGGGTGTTGGTCAGTGTTATTATTGTTTACTAAATCTGAACTAATTAAAAATACATTTTGTTAATTGAAAAAAGCTGAAATAAAATCTAAATATTCTGTAAAAAATGTAAAAACAAAAATTAGAAATGTTGAAATGTAAAACAGGTTTAATTCGTAAAGTAAAATAATTTGAAGTGCTGAAATTACTAAACTAAAACTGATATAAAAAATACAGTGAGGTTAAATAGAAATAATAAAAAATGTAAAACATTATGTAAAGAAATATAAAATAACTTAAACGTATACTAAAATTAAAGCGAAATAAATAAATAAAAGCTAATTTAAAATACATTTTTTTTCTATAATAATACATAAATAATGCTAAAATAACACTGAATTTGTTTAATTTTCTGTAAGTAGTATGTAGTTCCAGGTTTGTATTGCAGTTTAAAATTTACTATAGCACCAGATTTACCTACTCTTACAAATGTAGTGTTTTAGCCTCAGCTTCTGCATCAGATTAGCTTTTTATGTTATTTTATTTAGTTAAAGGTGCATGTAAGTGTTGAAAAGCTTAATGTAAGAATCCTGTTGCATGTTTGTGAAAATGTAAGGGATTTGTGACTATAAGCTCTTCATATAAGCATTCACGTTATAGTTTTTCTGAAGGTTTGAACTGAACCCAGTGAACCCTTGTGACGACATTAAGCAGGACTCATTTACACAGTCCTGCTTCTCTTATCTGCTCTTTTTTAGGATTTAAATTAAAATCAGTTCATATTGAGTTCAGTTCTAGACTGAGAATGTAGAATTTCAATTTAAATGTAAAAAAAAGTAGAATTGAAATTTCAGTTAATTTTTTCTATAATTTTTTTTTTGAACTAGAACAGTGTTTGTCAAGAGAAACTTGAAGGGAAGGCTTCATCTTAAAGTCTCCATTTAATCTCATTGCAGTCTAAGTGAAACAGTTGAGACAAGCCCTGGTTTGTGAATTTTTCTTTTTTTTTCTTTTTTCTATGGGTAGGTATAGCTAAACATTTGCCTGGCTGATGTCTCACAGACCGTGTATCCCGTGTCTCTGTGCTCTTGGTTCTGTGTGTCAGTCTCTCTGAGTAAAAGCAGATAACTGTCAGTTTCAGCAAGGTTTCACAAAGCCAGTGGCACTCAGTACTGAGACACACACATTCTTCAACCACTGCAGCCTGACACTGGGAGGCCTGTAGGTTCACACACACACACACACACACACACACACACACACCAGGAGTGGGCAAAACCCAGAATTTAAAAAACGGTTCTTTTTGAATTCACGAGTGTGAATTTGAATTGAATTGACCATATTATACAGCGTGAATTGATATCTGAATAGGATTAGAATGACAGGAGGAGGAATATACTATTTAGCAATTGAAGATTTTGAGGTAATTTAGAACATTCTAGGCAATAAATTGTTCCTCATGGTGCAAAAATGTTTTAAAAAGTCTCTTATGCTCATCAAGACTACATTAATTTGATAAAAAAAAATAAGGGAAAAACAGTAATATTATTACAATTTAAAATACCTTTCTTATATTTGAATATATTTTAAAACATAATTTATTCCTGTGATTCAAAGCTGAATTTTCAGCACCATTACTCCAGTCTTCAGTGTCAAAAGATCCTTTTTATTAGAAAAATCATTCTAATATGCTGATTTGCTGCTCAAGATTTTATTTTTATCACTGTTGAAAGCAGTTGTGCTGCTTCGTATTTTTGTGGAAACTGTGATACATTTTATTGTTTAGGATTCTTTGATGAAAAAAACGTCCGGAAGAACAACATTTATATAGAGATCTTTTGTAACAGAGATATTTTAATGTCACTTTTGAACAATTGAATACTTCCTTGTTGAATAAAACCGTTTACTGAGCCCAAACTTTTGAACAATAGTATATATATTATTATGGCTTTCAATTTAAAGTGTTAATTTAGTGGAATTAATTATGAACAAGTCTGTTTAATGATATAGAAAACCAGCTAATAATATATTGACTTGGAAGCCACTTATTTATTTACTTTGTCTGCCTGAGTAATGTACATATTAATGTATAAATAATTGTGTTAATTTGTGGACATTTTTAGTGTATGTATTTTAATTGCGACTAATTTTGTGTATTCAAAGCATGTAATTTATTCAATTAAAAAACATAATTGCTGGCTTTTCAGACACTGTTATCATCTAATGTTTCTGGAGATAGCCCATATGTGTATGATGAATTGTTTATGCGTAATTCCTACTGAAAAATTAACTATTTAATTAAAAAAACAACACATTTTTAGTGTATTGCATATTGTTTATTGACTCAGAAATTAAACGGGAATTTAAAAGACGTTCTCAATTGAGTTGTAAATGGCTCACGACCCGTCACACGCGCACTCACGCTCACACTGAGCCATTTAATGCCATCAGATGGTGTGTTAAGTGAGCCTGTGCTAATCACACACGGCTGGCATACAGGGCGCCGCGTCTATGCTGAGAGACATACTGCTGCTGATGTTACTGCCAACCGCTCGCTCTCTCTCTGCTTCTCTCTCTCTATTCTGATTTTCCCAAGGGACGCCCTGCTGAGAAAACGACGGGGCAGCAGAAATGTGCAAAAGCAGCTCTCTCTCTCTCTCTTTCTCTCTGGCTGGAGCCCCATCAACCTCCCTCTCTCTCCTGGAGGAGGTCAGACACGACCATCAGCAACAGATCTTCAGTCTCCCACATTCACAACACCGAATCAGTCATTTAGTTGTTCTTTACAACACACAAGCCAGGTTTACATCATTTAAACATTTCCGCCTTCACTTCGAGGTATGACAATCAAAATTTCTTCTCCTTTCAAATCTCTTCCTCCATTCCTCAAGGCTGCATGTAAGGTTGGATGTGCATGTAATATTAGCAGGGTATTAAGCAGTTTTCAACACTACTATTAATCTGAAATGTTTCTTGAGCAGCAAATCAGCATATTAGAATGATTTCTGATGGATCATGTGACACTGAGACCTGGAGTAATGATGCTGAAAATTCAGCTTTGCATCACACGTACACAGTACATTTTACAACATATTAAAATAGACAACACTTATTTTAAATTGCAATAATATTTCACAATATTGGTGTTTATTTTAAAAGAATTTTTATCAAATAAATGCAGTGAACATAAGAGCATATGCACGTAAAGTCATTTTTGTGAGTAATTTAACTGGCAAAGCATGTAATGATATCAATTAAAATATTGAAAAATGAAATGTTTTATTAAAATTATGAAATTGCTGGCTCAATTCAAATTACAGATAAAATAAAATAAAATAAAAATCTGCAATTAATTGTGACTAATTTAACTGGCAAAGCATGTAATGATATCAGTTAAAATATTGAAAAATGAAATGTTTTATTAAAATTATGAAGTTTTATTTCATTGCAGTTCCCTCTCTTGTTTAAAGTGGAATTATGCATATTGCTTACTGGCTCAATTCAAATTACAGATTAAATAAAATAAAATAAAATAAAATAAAATAAAATAATGCAATTAATTGTGATTCATTTAGCTAGCAAAGCATGTAAGGATATCAATTAAAATATGCAATTGGTTCACAGCTCTTATATATTTATATTAATTGCATTTATGTTTATTTAATACAAATTATTGGTGGCATTTCTGATTATTACTATTGTCTAATGTTTCTGGAAGTACCAATATGTGTATGATAAAATGTTAAAGTAATTCATACTGTAACATGAATTGATGAACAGTTTTGTTACATTGCAATTCTCTTTCTCTTGTTTAAAATGGAATTGACCATAATAAAATAAAATTAAATTAAATTAAATAATTGTGACTAATTCAAGTATGTAGTTCACAGCCCTTATACATGTATATTAATTGTATTTATGTATTTATTTATTTAAATATAAATTATTGGTGGGATTTCAGATATTACTATCATTTAATTTTTCTGGAACTACCCATATGTGTATAAAATTATGCCATTTTATTTCATTGCGATTCTCTCTTGTTTAAAATGGAATTGTGCATATTGTTTACTAGCGCAATTCAAATGACAGACTTACTTATAAAAATAAAATAAATTGTGACTAACTGGCAACGCATGTAACAATATCAGTTAAAATATGTAATTGCTTCACAGTCCTTATATATGTATATTAATTTTATTTATGTATATTTAAATACAAATTATTGGTGGCATTGCATAATTATGACTATTGTGTAATGTTTTCAGAAGTACCCATATGTCTATGATAAAATGTTAAGGTAATTCATACTGAAAAATTAATTTATTAAAATTATGAACAGTTTTATTTCATTGCAATTTTCTCTCTGTTGTTTAAAATGGAACTGTGCATATTCAAATTATTTTATTCAATTCAAATTATAGAATAAAAGAAAATAATGTAATTGTGACTAATTCAACTGCCAAAGCATGCAATGATATCAGTTAAAGTATATAAATGGAAATGTTTAAAATGGAATTGTGCATATTGTTTACTGGCTCAATTCAAATTACAGACTCACAAAACAAAACAAAACAATAAAATAAACAAAATAAATAAATTAAATAATAATTAATTAATTAATTATTAAATTAAATTAAATTAAATTAAATTAAATTAAATTAAATTAAATTAAATTAAATATTGTTAGATTAACCTGGCACAGGCAGTTGCAAATCCTGATTATAAAGAAGCTAAACTTTAAAACAATCAAACGCATCTGATTCATCTGTTTTAAGAGTGTTGCATGGTAGCATTGCAGTATTTACATTATCGCAAACAAGATTTAGTCTGTAAATAATCATATTTCTTTTTTGCTAACTGACAGCATAGAAGCTAATGGAAGCGGGCCAGGTCCTCTTCTCAGTCCAAATCAAATGTTATTGTCCTGTATTGTTAGCAGAAGATATCTCGCTTTTGTGTAGCATGTTTAATTCCCGGCTAATTACCGTCTGCGTGCGAAGACCCGCACTCAGAGGAATAGACAAAAGATTCATGTTTTTAACTGGTGCCACACAGAAACGACTAGCTTTTGGCAGAATACCATGCAGAATCGTCATTGAACGCATGTGAAAGCAAACCTCTGCATGTGTGGTGGAGAAAATAATTAGCTATTTAAAGACAAAAGTACGATTAAATGTGTCTGATCTGAGATATTAGCCTTTGCAATATGCCACAAGAGCAGCTTAACATTCCCTTTGGCTGGGATTGCCGTCGCAGGCTCAGGTTTGCTGTCAGCGAGACTAGAGGTGAACCTCGCCAATAAATATGTATGTGAGTTTGGAATCCAGTGCTCACTGAGGTCATTCGGGCCCTTGTTCCTCTTTGCTCTCTTTGACAGCTAAGTACATATGCTAACGCTATTTATAGTCCTCCTCTCTGCCACCACCTCACAAACAGCAGGTAAAGGAAGAGGATTAATTGCTAATTTATCACAAATCTTTTGATGAGAGCAGTCAGGAGGGCTAGTTTAATAGTAATCTTGCTGCAGTGCTGGAAGCTTCTCTGCAGTGTTAACTTCCCGAGCTACTCATACTGTAATTAATCTACGGACAAGCTGCTTGTCCGTAGATTAAAACATTAAAGAGAGAAAACATTAAAGTAGACAGAACAAAAATAGCTAACTACTGTCCGTAATTCATTCTAGATGACAATACCTGTTTAATACGGAAGCTTATTAAAGGTAATTGCGAGTTTATAGCTCAGAATTCGAACTTTCTTGGAATTCTGAGCTTTCGTCTCACAATTATGACTTTTTTTCTTGAGTTTACATCGTACAATTATAACTTCATGTGCTGTCAGATGGAGCGGCATTTAGTACACAGAAGCGATACATAGCAAATGATGAACGCGATATTGTCACTATTACGACTAATCACAGAACCGGCATTACTGACGATATGCGCATGATAATTGCATCCAAATTTTTTGCACAGCCTTAACATCTCATAATTATGACTTTTTTTCTTGGAATTATGCTCTTATATCTCACAATTGTGACTTTTTTTTTCTTAGAACTCTGAGTTTACGTCTCACAATAATGATTTTTTTTTTCTTGGAATTCTGAGTTAAGATGTCACAATTATGATATTTTTTCTTGGAATTCTTAGTTTACATCTTGGAATTATGATTTTTTTTTAATCTCATGATTGTAACTTTTTTCTTGGAATTCTGAGTTTACATCTCAGAATTGTGACTTTTTTCTTGGAATTCTGAGTTTACATTTCACAATTCTGAGTTTACATGTCAAAATTGGGACTTTTTTTTCTAGGAATTCTGAGTTTTTACATCCCGGAACTGCAACTTTTTTCTTGGAATTCTGAGTTTACATCTCACAATGATGACTTTTTTTCTTGAAATTCTGAGTTTACATCTCAAAATTGGGACTTTTTTTCTTGGAATTCTGAGTTTACATCCCGGAACTGCAACTTTTTTTCTTGGAATTTTGAGTTTACATCTCACAATGAGACTTTTTTTCTTGAAATTCTGAGTTTACATCTCAGAATTGTGACTTTTTTTTCTAGGAATTCTGAGTTTTCATCTTAAAATTGGAACGTTTTTTTCTTGGAATTCTGAGTGTACATCCCAGAACTGCAACTTTTTTCTTGGAATTCTGCGTTTACATCTCAGAATTATGACTTTTTTTTTCTCTGAATTTTGAGTTTACATCTCACAATTGTGACTTTTTTTCTTGGAATTCGGAGTTTACATCCCGGAATTGCAACTTTTTTCTTGGAATTCTGAGTTAACATCTCACAATGATGACTTTTTTTTCTTGAAATTCTGTGTTTACATCTTACAGTCGTGACTTTTTTTCTTGGAATTCTGAGTAAACATCTCACAATTATGACTTTTTCTCAGAACCCTGAGTTTATATCTCACAATTGTCACATTTTTCTTAGAATTCTGAGTTTACATCTCACTATTATGAGTTCTGAGCTTAGATCTCGGAATTGTGACTTTTTTCTTAGAATTCTGAGTTTACACCTCACAGTTGTGACTTTTTCAAATAAATCAGTGAATAGTTTCTTCAAATGAACCAAAAGAAATCAAATGAATCACTGAATTGTTTCTTTGACGGTTGAATAGTTATTTAGATCCGTGAATCATTATTGATATGAGCAAATGGGTTTTAGCATCTATGCTGTGGCTTAACTTTAATGTTAGCATTTTTGTTACTTTAAATAACATAATATGTAAAATCTAATTACATTTTTGAAGCAGAAAGACTAAAATTTTGTATTACATTTCATACTCTAGTAATGTTTGCTTTATTTACTTTTATTTACATTTTTTTTTTCAAGCGCAGATGGCTATTATTCAACAGAAACAATTTAGCAAAGCATGACTAGATGTTGTTGCTTTAGCTAAACTGAGGAATATTTTAGGGTTCATGTATTTTCCGGTGCATGCGGTGCCATGGCTTCAGGGTTCAGGGTTTCAGACGTGTCATTTCCCAGCACGTCGCTGGAACCGCTGTCATTTATAAACACGCGTGTTATTGAGCCACCGCGTGCTAGCTAACGTGTCCTCGCTGCACTGACATCAAGGCCCTGAATCGCCCCTCCCATAGCCAATGCTGCAACTCATTATCACAAACTGTCCTGCAGAGCTTTCTCTCTCTCCATTTCTTTCTTCTCTTTCTTCACGTCTATGATGGAGAGCGTAGCAGACGGTTATAAAGATGTGCTAACTAGAGGAGGTGAATTGACTCGATCTTCTTCCGGAGCTGTTTAGAGCTCTGGAAACAAGGTGAAACGTCCAGCCGCCGTCCAGTGAGATATTTATTATAGGCAGCTCTGGGAAAGCATTAAAAGTGTTGGATCTGAAGTTGTGACAGTTCAAGGGAACCCTGGAGTGTTAACATATTCAAAATGGGCCATGACAAGGTCAGGCCCACGATATGTTGTCAGTCCAATCCGGCCATACAGGACTACTGCACATTTTATTTGATTCTATCATGACACTGTGGCTTTCTTTTCATCTATTTCTTTCTGTGATAGATTCAGTAAAGCTTTACAGACACGTTGCCAGTGCATCAGCTTTACATATACATGCAGACGGTCACTTTTATACATACACAACAAGGACAGCAGTAGCAGCTCTAGTGGTGCCAATGTAAAACTACTTAACAAAACTTTGGATTTCAGAAATTATTTAAGTAGAGTTCTGCCACTTTGAGATTAACAGCATCAGTTTATTATACATGAGCAGTCTATTGTGGATGGATTTCTGTTTTTTAAATATTTTTTAGGGAATTCCATTTTTTAAACTGTAATTTTACTACATTTTGCTGTTCAAAAGAATAACACAGAACAGTGGAGAACTATTACAACTTTCCCACCCCAACATATATAAATATTTAATTATAAGAATATCTAAATAAATAAATAAAAATAACTTAATAATAATAAACACAAGAAAATATGTTTTCATTTTAATTACAATATACATGTACTTCTTAATAGCGATGTGTACATATATGATTAAAAATAAATAACACACTTTAATAAATATGGACTTAAAAAAAAAATAATAATAATAATAATAATAATAAACATGCCATTCATTTTTGCTGTTTATTTATTTATTTTAAATTGCCTTTGGTTTTTTAATGAATAAAAACAGATAATAGTAGTAATAATAATAATAATAAAAATAAAAGAAATTATGTTTTAATTTTATTTTTTATGTACACATGTACTTCTCAATAGCACTAATTATTTTCAAAATCTATATTACATCTGTACATGTATGATTAAATATAAATAACATGATGAATTCAGGTCAACCAATATGGATTTTTCATTTAAATAAATAAATAAATAAATGCTATAAGTTAATTTAAATTAATTAATTTAATTGCAGAATTGTATGCACATCTTAAATAAATAAAATAAAAAATATTAAAATAAAATAAAAAAAAATCTAAAATAATATATAGTAAAATATAGTATATATATATATATATATACAGGGGTTGGACAATGAAACTGAAACACCTGGTTTTAGATCACAATTAGTATGATATTGGGCCTCCTTTTGCAGCCAATACAACATCATTTCATCGTGGGAGTGACAAATACAAGTCCTGCAAAGCAGCCAGAGGGATTTTGAGCCATTTTCCTCTTGCAGAACAGTGGCCAGGTCACTATGTGATGCTGATGTGGGAAAACGTTTCCTGACTCGCTCCTCCAAAACACCCCAAAGTGGCTCAATAATATTCAGATCTGGTGACTATGCAGGCCATGGGAGATGTTCAACTTAATTTTCATGTTCATTAAACCAGTCTGTCACCAGTCTTGCTGTGTGTATTGGTGCATTATTATCCTGATACAGAGCACTACCTTCAAGGTACAATGTTTGAACCATTGGGTGCACATAATGAAACTTTACACTCTGCTCTAACTGGTGTAATGTACAATAAGTGAAGATTGGGCACCAGACAGCGCAAATATAGCCATGAAACCTCCAATACTATATTGGCGAGTGTTTCAGTTTCATTGTCCAACCCCTGTAAATATATATATATATATATAGTAGTCAACATTTGTAGTGGATCAAAAAAGTTAATCAAAGTTGTCCTAAGACAAGAACGGGTATTGTTTTGGTTTTAGGACAACTTTGATGAAAGGTTTTGATCCACTTCGAATGTTGACTACTGTATATATGCATATATATATATATATATATATATATATATATATGGAAACTGTATGTGGAAACTGTAGGAACAGAAATAGCACACAAAAAGTTTCCTACACTCTCAAAAATGTATATAGAGTTCAGATACAAAACCAGCTAAATCCATCTGACATCTTTCTTTAAAAAATGCATTTTTATCAGCCTACTTCTGATTAGGCTGAGGCTGGAATTTTAGCGAGTTTAAAGAAAAAGTATTTGATGGACGTATAATATGTGTCGAGAGCATTCACTCAGTATCATTATCTCATTTTTGACCGAGATGGCTTTTAGCTGGTTTTGCATCTGAACTCTTCATATATATGTA